>VBSM01000656.1:2596881-2628310 GCA_008086735.1 Cheirogaleus medius | reverse complement strand
TGTGATTGCCTTTGGGGTCTTCTTCATAAATTCTTTGTCTAGGCCACTGTCTAGGAGAGTTTTTCCAACATTTTCCCCTAGAATTCTAATAGTTTCATACCTTAGGTTTAAGTCTGTTATCCAGCGAAAGCTGATTTTTGTGAGAGGTGAAAAGTGTGGATCCTGCTTCAGCCTTCTACAAGTTGCTATCCAGTTTTCCCAGCACCGTTTATTGAAAAGGGATTCTTTCCCCCAGTGAATGTTTTAGTCTGCTTTGTCAAAGATTAGATGGCTATATGAGGATGGTTTTATATCAGGGTTCTCTGTTCTGTTCCACTGGTCAATATTCCTATTTTTGTGCCAATACCAAATTGATTTAATTACTACAGCTTTGTAGTATAGTTTGAAATCTGGCATATTGATACCTCCCATTTTGTTTTTATTGCCTAGAATTGCTTTTGATATACGGGGTCTTCTCTAGTCCCAAACGAAGCATAAAATTATTTTTTCTATATCTGTGAAAAATGATGTTGGGATTTTAATAGGGATTGCATTGAATCTATAGATCAGTTTGGGTAGTATAGACATTTTAACAATGTTGAGTCTCCTGCCCCACGAGCATGGTATGGATTTCCATCTGTTTACATCCTCTGCTATTTCCTTCCTCAGCATTTCATAGTTCTCCCTGTAGAGGTCTTTTACCTCCTTAGTTAAGTATATTTCTAGGTACTTTATTTTCTTTGTTGCTATTGTGAAGGGTATTGAGTCTTTGATTTGGTTCTCAATTTGCCTGTTATTGGCATATAGGAATGCCTCTGATTTGTGGGCTTCTTTATTCTTTGACAAATTTAATTCATTTTGACTCTTTCTTGAGACTCTATGGCCGACACTGAAATCTCCTTGCGAAGCTTTCTTCATCCCTGACTTTCCTCATTTTTTCCTGCTCTGATCTGTTTTACATACTAAAAGCATAAAGGAAAACACCCTAAAGATAAAGCAAGGCCTATCTGTGTAGTTTTCATGTTCACTGCAAGAAAGTTTCCTGTTCTCCATCCTTTTGCTCATTAAGAACTTACAGAAATCACTAGGGATTTTCTACTCTTATTTTTCTTCAGCAACTTGTAAACCCACTAGAGGCCAGGTCTTCCAGAAATGAAAGCCTTTGTTTTCATTTTTCTCCATTTCTATCATTGATAGAGAAGTTGCAAACTTCCCAATGCCAAAAGATTAAAACTTTTAAATGAAGATGAAGATACATTTAGCTTATGAAATCATCCTCCCTAACAGAGAGCTCTTACTCCAAGCATGATAAGAATGTCTTTTTCATGGCCTTAGGTTTTAGAGGAAAACAGAGTTTGGCAGTCTTCTCCAATGGCTTGGTTTGCTGTCATTTCTCTGTAACACCTCATGTTATAAGCCCAGAAATCATCAGAAAGTTGTTTTAGGTCAGGGGAGGGTGGAGGACATTTTTTGTAAGAGCCTTCCCTGGCTATTGCTTTTGTCTTTAGTAAAAAGAACTGGAGGGAAAAGATGGGAAGGTTCTTCCTGGAGAATCTTTACCTATTCAGAAGTGGAGAGATGGAATCTAAATCACTAAGTATATAAAGGACTCTCTAATTCTCAAGCTACCTCACTCACAGATAGACAAATTGGAAAGAAGAAGTAATATATGGAGATTAACGACTTTCCCAGACAAACATAAGCTGAGAGATTTCATCAACACAACACCTGTTCTACAAGAAATGCTAAAAGTTCTTCAATATGAAAGAAAAGGACATTAATGAATAATAAGAAATCATCTGAAGGTATACGACTCACTGGTAACAGTAAGTATACAAATACAGAATACTCTATTGCTGTAATTGTGGTATATAAACCACTTATATCTTGAGTAGGAAGACTAAAAGACAAACTCATCAAAAATAACTGCAACAAATTTTTGAGAGAGATAGTATAACAAGATATAGATGGAAACAACAAAAAGTTAAAAAGTGGGGGGAGGTAGAGTTAAAGGGTAGAATTTCTGTTAGATTTCTCTTTGTTTGTAAGTAGAGTTGTCATATGTTTAAAATAATTGGTTATAAAATGTATTTAGCAAACCTCATGGTAACCTCAAATCAAAAAACCTACAATAGATACACAAAAAATAAAAAAACAAGAAATTAAACATACTACCAGAGAAAATCACTTTTAACAAAAGAAGACAGGAAGTAAGAAAGAAAAAGAGGCCCACAAAACAACCAGAAATCAAATAACATGGCAGTAGTAAGTCCTTACCTATCAATAATAACATTGAATGTGAATTGACTAAACTCTCAAATCAAAAGACATAGAGTGGTTGAATGAATTAAAAAGGCCGACTATATGTTGTTTGCAAGAAATATACTTCACCCATAAAGACACACGTAGACTGAAAATAAAGGGATGAAAAAGATATTTCATAAAAGTGGAAACCAAAAAAGAGCAGAAGTATCTATACTTCTATCAGATAAAATAGATTTCAATACAAAAACTATAAAAAGAGACAAGGTCATTATATAATGATAAATGGGTCAATTCAGCAAGAAGATATAACTGTTCTAAATATACATACACCCAACACTGGAGTAATCAGATATATTAAACAAATATCAGAGCTAAAGAGAGAGATAGACACCATTATAGTAATCACTGGATACCTCAACACTCCACTCTCAGCATTGGACAGATCATACAGACAGGAAATCAACAAAGAAACATTGGACTTAATCTGCACTATAGACCAAATGGATCTAATAGATATTTATAGAATATTTCATCCAACGGCTGTAGAATACACATTCTAGTGAGCTCACGAATCATTCTCAAGGATAGATGATATGTTAGGACACAAAACAAGTCTTAAAAATTCAAAATAATTAAAATCATACCAAGCATTTTCTCTAACCACAATGCAATAAAACTAGAAATCAATAATAAGAGGAACATTGGAAACCATACAAACATATGGAAATTAAACAATATGCTCCTGAATGATCAGTGGGTCAATGAAGAGATTAAGAAGGAAACTGAAAATTTTCTTGAAACAAATGAAAATGAAAACACAACATATGAAAACCTATGGGATATAGCAAACTCAGTAATAAGAAGAAAATTTATAGCAATAAGTGCCCACGTTGAAAAAGTAGAAAAACTTCAAATAAACAACCTAAAAATGCATCTCAAAGAACTAGAAAAACAAGAGCAAACCAAACCCAAAATTAGTAGAAGACAAGAAATAATAAATATCAAAGCAGAAATAAATGAAACTAAAATAAAAAATAATACAAAAGATCAACAAAAATTGTTTTTATTTGAAAAAATAAAGAAAATTGACATACCTTTAGCCAGACTAACAAAGAAAAAAAAAAGACCCAAATAAATAAAATCAGAGATGAAACAGGAAACATTACAACTGATACTGCAGAAATCCAAAGGATCATTAGAGACTACTATGAGCAACTATATGCCAATAAATGGGATAGCCTAGAAGAAATGGATAAATTCCTAGACAAATACAATCTACCAAGTTTGAACCAGAAAAAAATCCAAAACCTGAATAAACCAATAACAAATAACAAGACAGAAACAGTAATAAAAAGTCTCCCATCAAAGAAAAGCCCAGGACCCGATGGCTTTACTGCTGAATTCTACCAAGCATTCAAAGAAGAACTAATACCAATCCTACTTAATCTATTCCAAAAAATGAGGAGGAGGGAATACTTCCAAACTCATTCTACAAGGCCTGTATCACCCTGATACCAAAATCAGACAAAGACACAACAAGAAAAGAAAACTATAGGCCAATATCTCTGATAAACATAGATGTAAAAATCCTCAACAAAATACTAGCAAACTGAATTCAACAGTACATTAAGAAGGTCATTCATCATAATTACAAGTGAGATTCATCCCAGGGATGCCAGGATGGTTCAACATAAGCAAATCAATCAATGTGATACATCATATCAACAGAATGAAGGACAAAAACCATATGATCATTTCAATTGATGCTGTGTTGAAAAAGGATTCAATAAAATTCAACATCCCTTCATGATAAAAACTCTCAAAAACTGGTATAGAAGGAACTTATCTCAACATGATAAAAGTCATATATGTTAGACCCACAGTGAGTATCATACTGAATGGAAAAAAACTGAAAACCTTTCCTGTAAGATCTGGAACAAGACAAGAATGCCTACTCTCACCCCTGTTATTCAATATAATATTGAAAGTTCTAGCTAGAGTAGTCAGACAAGAGAAAGAAAAAAAGGGCATCCAAATTGGAAGGCAGAAGTCAAATTATCCTTGTTTGCAGATGATATGACCTTATATCTAGAGAAAACCAAAGATTCCACAAAAAACTATTAGAACTGATAAATTCATTACAGTTGCAGGATACAAAATCAACATACAAAAATTAGTAGCATTTCTATATGCCAACAGTAAACAATCTAAAGAAGAAGAAAATAATCCTTTTACAATAGCTATAAATAAAATAAAATACCTAGGAATTAACCAAAGAAATGAAAGATCTCTATAACAAAAACTATAAAACATTGATGAAAGGAATTGAAGGGGACAAAAAATGAAAAGATATTCCAAGCTTGTGAATCGGAAGAATCAATATTGTTAAAATGTCCATACTATGCAAAGCAATCCCCATCAAAATACAAATGACATTCCTCACAGAAATAGAAAAAAAATAATGCTAAAATTTATATGGAACCACAAAAGACCCAGAATATCCAAAGTCATCCTGAGCAAAAAGAAAAAAACTGGAGGAATCACATTACCTGACTTCAAATTATACTACATAACTGTAGTAACCAAAACAGCATTGTATTGGCATAAAACAGACACACAGACTAATGGAATAGCATAGAGAACTCGGAAATAAATCCACACATCTATAGTGAATTTATCTTTGACAAAGTTGCCAAGAACATACAATGGGGAAAGGACAGTCTCTTCAATAATTGGTGCTTGGAAAACTGAATATCCATATGCAGAAGAATGAAACTAGACCCTTAACTCTCGCCACATACAAAAATCAAATAAAAATGAATTAACAAATTAAATCTAAGACCTGAAACTATGAAACTACTAAAAGAAAACTTTGGGGAAATGCACTCAGGACATTGGTCTGGGCAAGGACTTCTTGAGTAATACCCAAAGCACAGGCAACCAAAGCAAAATTGAACAAATGGGATCACATCAAGCTAAAAGCCTCTGCACAGCAAAGGAAACAATCAACAAAGGGAAGAGACAACCTACAGAATGGGAGAAAAATTCTGCAAACTACCCATCTGGCAAGGGATTAATAACCAGAATATATAAGGAGCTCCAACAACTCAATGGGAAAAAAATCAAATAATCAGATTTAAAAATGAGCAAAAAATCTGAATTAGACATTTTTCAAAAGACATACAAGTGGCCAACAGGCATATGAAAAAATGCTCAACGTCATTAGTCATCAGAGAAATGCAAATCAAAACTACAATGTGATATCATCTTGCCCCAGTTAAAATGACTTTTATCAAAAAGACAGACAAAAACAAATGCCAGCGAGGATTTGGAGAAAGGGGAACCCTTGTACACTGTTGGTGGGAATATAAATTAGTGCAACCACTATGTTAAACAGTATGGAGGTTCCTGAAAAAACTTAAAATATAACTACCATATGACCCATCAACCCCACTGCTGAGTATATATCCAAAGCAGGAGAAATCAGTGTATTGAAAAGATATCTGCACTTCCATGTTTATTGGGCACTATACACAATAGGCAAGATTTGGAATTAACCTGAGGTGTCCATCAACAGATGAATGGACAAAGAAATTATGGTACATGTACACAATGGAATATTATATAGCCACAAAAAGAATGAAATCCTGCCATTTGCAACATTGATGGAACTGGAGAACATTTTAAAGTGAAATAAGCCAAGCACAGAACAACAAATCTCATGTTCTCACTCATATGAGGGAGCTAATTACTGTCTCCTCTAGAGACAGAGGAGAATGATGGTTACCAGAGGCTGGAAGGGTAGCAGGGATGGAGGAATAAAATGGGGATGGTTAATGGTTACAAAAATATGGTTAAACAGTTAGATAGAATGACCAATATTTGATAGCACAATAAAGTGACTATAGTCAACAATAAGTTAGGGTATACTTTAAAATAACTAAAAGAGTGGAACTGGAATGTTCCTAACAGAAAGAAATGATAATTGCCTGAGGTGATGGATACCTCAATTACCCTGATTTGATTAATTCACATTGTATGTCTGTATCAAATCATCACATATACCCCGTAAAGATAAACAACTATTATGTATGAATAATTAAAAGTAAAAAAATAAAAAATAAAAAATAAATGAAATATTAAAAATAAAAACATGGACTTCAGAGCCAATGACCTAGTTTCAAATCATTGTGTTACTGCTATGGTCTGAATATTTGTGTCCCTCCTTCATATGTTGAAGCTCCCTTCACATGTCAAAACTCCCAAGATGATGGTATTAGGAAGTGGGGCCTTTGGGAGATGATTAGGTCATGGGGGCAAAGCCTTTACAAATGGGATTAGCTCTCTTGTAAAAGGGGCCCAAGAGAGACCCTGCACCACTTCCACCACATGAGGACACAGCAAGAAGGCACCGTCTATGGGCCTGAAAGTGAGCCTTCACGAGATAATGAATCTGCCCTGATCTTGGACTTCCAGCCTCCAGAACTGTGAGAAATAAATTTCTGTTATTTATAAGCTTCCCAGCTTATTATGGTATTTTGTTATAGCAGTCTGAATGGACCAAGATAGTTGCTACAAGCTGTTTGGTCTTTGGCATGTGACTTTACCTCTCTAGGCCTCAATTTTTCACATGTAGAAAGAGGTTAATAATGTCACCTTCCTCAGAGGCATGTTGTGAGAGTAAATTATATAATGCCTGTAAAGCACTTAGCATAGTATCTGACAACCAGTAAATATACAAGTGGTGGCTAATAATAATATTATAATTATTATAGGATTATAGCCCACCATTAACTCAATTTAATGAATATTGGCTAGGCATTACTATATGCCAGGCATTGATTAATTAAAGCAAAAAGTGAGCATTTACTATATATCAAGTAATGTGCTAAGAGCAAGGGAGAGCTGTAAGCAGGACAAGATCTCTTGGAGCCTAAGTGTTAGAGAGATGAGTGACAGGAAAGAGAAGAAGGCATTAGCATTATCACCAACTTGTAAAGTAAGAGGTTAGAGCTATGTCAAGGGGGTTCAGAGCTTCTCAGCATCCTCAGAAATCATGACAAGTGTCCCTCGTTCAGCCCTCTCTGACGTTAGAAATTCTTCTCTTTCTCACTTGTGGATCCACTTGAATCTCATCTGCCACTCAGCCCTGCTCCAGTTCCCAGGACCAACCTTGACACAAGACAGGAGATAATTGGCTTCAGCCATATAGATGGGGGCTGAGATTCAAGTTGTCTTGCTGCTTGTCTGACTGGAAGATGGTGCTCCAGTTTTGATACCTGGGGTCCAGCCTCATTTTAAGCATTAGTTCCCCTTCTATGCCCTTATTTTTAGAAATGAGTTTCTGCCTTTGTGCTTCTACCCAAAAACCTGTCCCCAAAACTTATTTAGTGATCCCAGTACACTCTTATGATTGGAGGGCTATACCTTATTCTTGCTGGCTCCCATCTTAAACACTAGAGTTCTTCTTCTGAACCTCAGTCCAGTAGATAGCCTGGATGTTTGCTTCTTGCCAACTGAGACTTCTTAGAATCTCCACCTCCTAGATTCCTCTGTCTTCTCCTAACTCATTGTCTAGACAGGGACCAATCATTGCAAGTAATCCTTGTCTGTTAGAACTAAACCTCTGCTGCCAACACTGGTACCTGGGTTAGTTCTCTAGTGCTGGTTCATCTAATGCGCAGTTCTTATGTCCAGTTCTGCTTATCTCCATATGCCTCATTGGGCTACCCAAGATCTGACATTCCTATTAAAACTAAGTCACTGAGGAGTTCTGAAGATACCATTGTACCCTTCTTAAAAGCCCTAATTATCAGTATTAATTATTTTGCACTTAGCCTATGAACAAGTCCTTGGTAGAGCCATTCTATTCATTTATTCATTCATTAATTCAGCAAGTATTTATTGAACTTTTATGTTTCAGACCTTGAGATATTAAAATGACTTAGATATGTCTTTTGTCCTCATGGAGTTCATTGTCTAGTAGAGCAGCTGGACTTGTAAATAGATCATTACAATATAGGTTCAGAAGTACTATGTGAATGCAAAAAGTACTGTAAGGAAGTGAAAAGCAAAGGCACCTAACCCAGACTGCAGGTGAGGAGATGGGAATAGAGAAGGCTTCCTGAAAAAGATCTAACCTCTGTGTTCTGGAGGACTAGTAGGTAGTGTTAGCTGGCTGAAGAGAGGCAGAAGTACCTCCAGGCATACCCTGAGAGCTCGGCACCTTCAGGGAACAACACATACTTTACTATAGCTGGAACACTGGGTGTGAAGGGGAAGGAGTACAAGATGAAACTAGAGAGGTAGGCAGGTGCTAGACTAAAAAGTGCCTTATTTGCCATACGAAGGAATTTGAATTGTATCCTGATTTTGAAAGTGAGAAATTATAGTAATGTGGAGACCTGATTTGCCAGAGCAAGAACAGAGACAGGGAAACCAGTTAAATGACTGACAAATGGTAAGAACCTTAACTAAGGTGATGATGGTGGGGGTGAAGAGTGTGTCTGGATTTGAGAACTTTAAGAGTAGAATTCACAGGACATGGTCACTGACTAGGTATGAGAGGAACAATGAGGAAAGATGATGGGGATGGCTAGGCATCTATGTGGGTGGTGATTCTGCTGCCTGAGCTAGAGAACACAGAAGGAATGGATTTTCAGTAGAGGGCAGGCTGTGCTTAATGTTATCAAATAAAATCCCCCAATTCTGCTTTCCTTTTAGTAAAATAATCCTATTGCTCAAAGGATACTATTGACAACCTACCTTTACAGAATTCAACGGTAGAAGACGTTTTTCTTAAAGACTATATGAAAACTATACAGTTGGATAAACATTGCACTTGAAAGCCAAATCCTCTATCTTCTTTGTTAATTAGAAAGCATGGAGGTAAATGAAAACGGAATTGAAAAAACACTCACCCCATAGACAAGTTCCCCAACCATGCCGTTCCATATTTTAGTCTCTGGATCCCTTGCGCCATATTTCCCATCGCCAACAATGGATAATTTGTATTTGATCCTTACGTGTTTAGCTATCTCATAGGCTAAGTCTACACAATAGCCTTCATATCGTTCATTTCCTTCCAGTTGCTCATGGTTCTTCTTATACATTACGTATGGTGATTCCTTTGGGACCAGAAGCAAGATCAAAGGATTACTCCTATACAATTTTCTAAGAGATAATAAATGTAAGAACGAAATTTCACCCTTTGTGGCTATTGAGATTTGGTGTGTGAAAAGAGCCTTTAAATTTTTTTCTTAATGAGCAGAAGAGCCTCAATTGACTATCCACTGGGCCAAATATTTTTTGGAGTCCTTAACTGATAATTTACAGAAGTAGAGAAAGATTTAAGTTCTTGTTGGGAGTTTGAAAGAAGGACCAGTTTTCACCTATAAAGTCTTCAATTTAGTCACATTGGGAAGAGGTATTTCCCTTAGTTACATGTCTTCAATTTCTCAAGATTTACCATGTAGGTATTACAGCCAGTTGAGGCAAACGCTGGGGAAACACTACGATCTTTGTGAGGTTGAGGTCTGTGGCTTTTTTATTTTTATATCCCAGGGCCTAGTACAGTCTCTAAGATAAAGGGAGTATTTGATATGTATGTTTAAATGAAAGGTAAACTTCAGCCACGTCTTCATTCTGTTAGTCATAGTTTCACACCTAGTGGCATACTTGTTTTTAACCCAGCTTTGTACTTTGTTCAGTAAAAACAAACCAGCTTTTAGAAAAATGTTTTAAAACTAAATGAGAATACAATCTCACATTTTAACAGTGCTTTGAGTTTTGCAGAAAAGCTTTTTCATGTGGTAAATTGTGCCCTGAAATGGTCTTATGACATATCTAGGAGATTATTATTATGCCCCTTCCATAAATTAAGAAAACAACAACCCGAGGCTCAGAAAAGTTGTGACTTGCACGGCTACACAGGTTAGTGGTAAACCTAATGTTAGAACCCTAATCTACTCACTCCTCCACACAGTGCTGCCTCCCCTACAGTGAAAAATTAGGTTTCAAGTCCGGATGAAGGATCAGTCCTACATGGGTGGGGGCAGGGGGAAAGAGGAGAATGATATTTGAAATTGTTCTAAATTACTATTCTTTTTTTAAAAATGACATTCTGTTCATCATCGTGGCAAACTACTTTGAGCGTTTCCTGACCTGCCCTGTTTACATTGCTTGAATTTGAGGTATTTCCTACTAACTGAATGATGCTTTTCAGAAAACAGAAATCTTGCTGGACAGAAAGCCCACCTCCCCTCTGTCCACACTTACCAGAATGGTAGTTACTACTATGGTGCGGTTCTCTGAAGACGCACTGTCATTGCTGATTTGCTGATCCGAGAAAGGCACAAACCTTTCATACTCATTCCAGTAGCCAGCCTAGAAAGAGAAGACATTTGACCTGGATGCCTATTTTTCACTCAAAAAGTACTGCATGAAATTCAAATGCTCTTGTGGAACAAAACTTTGTTTTTCCCCAGTAGCTTGAGCTTTACAAGGACTGACACCTAGTCTCCCTCTGTCCTGCCACTCCTGCCAGGACCCCAACATGGACACACAAACAGATGTGCTGTTCCTTCATCTTGGGGGTTCCTGTTCCTGCCTCACCCTGACTTATATTTTGTAAAATAATTTAATCCACTGCAGGATTATCACACTTTTTATTTCTTTAAACTCTAATAACAGAAAAATACTTTGTTTTGAACTATAGGAAAGCTGGGAGATGGGGATGGGAAACCAGTGAGTATCGTGTGGAAACGACACAAGATATGCTCAGGTTTTATCAAATGGCTAATAAATTCCCACTTCATGGCTAACTCAACTATTAGTATGACAGAAGCAAAGTGGTCACTGTAAAATTCAGCTGCAGAGAAAGTTATTGTGTCCAAGAGTTTATTTGGTGGGTGAGTTGGCAAGGTGGAAAAATACCTATTTTCCAATTCTTTTGCTAAAACCTTATGTACTTTGGAAGCTTTTGTTTAAATAACGAGGTGCTATAAAATTTGTAATTCCTTCCTTTTATTGTAGGAAGATGTTAATAACTCATGAGTCTATCACTTTTATAGGACCAGCCTCAGAGGGAAATCCTCCTTTAAAAATGTGTAAATGGCCAGGCGTAGTGGCTCATGCCTGTAATCCTAGCACTCTGGGAGGCTGAGGCGAGCGGATTGTTTGAGCTTAGGAGTTCGAGACCAGCCTGAGCAAGAGCGAGACCCCATCTCTACTAAAAAATAGAAAGAAACTAGCTGGACCACTAAAATATATATATAGAAAAAATTAGCCGGGCATGGTGGCGCATGCCTGTAGTCCCAGCTACTCAGGAGGCTGAGGCAGGAGGATCGCTTGAGCCCAGGAGTTTGAGGTTGCTGTGAGCGAGGCTGATGCCACGGCACTCTAGCCCAGGCAACAGAGTGAGACTCTGTCTCAAACAAACAAACAAAAAATGTGTAGATGGATCATTCTGATTCCAAAACAACCCTGTGCATCATATCTACATTCCTCACTAAACGGAAAGGCAAAAATAATGTCTGGGAATTTCCTTTGTGTGTTCTTCCTAATACCTATTTTCTTGCATCTAA
Source organism: Cheirogaleus medius (assembly GCA_008086735.1). Lineage (NCBI taxonomy): Eukaryota > Metazoa > Chordata > Mammalia > Primates > Cheirogaleidae > Cheirogaleus > Cheirogaleus medius. Next base: position 2,616,482 of record VBSM01000656.1, on the reverse strand, counting down.
GTGTTGTCTCCTTCTAAGAGATTTTTCTTTGGAGGTCTGTTTTGGTTACTTACTTTTCGAGAGCCAGTGACTTTCATTTCATATACGTCGATGGTATAATTCGTCCTACGTCCATAAGTGTCAAATTGGATGTTTCCAGTCATTCCTTGTACTTGCACCTGGTAGAAAGGGGAAAACGTAAAATTTTAAAAGAGCACCTTATTGTTGCCTTCTAGGTGTCGAGGATGAGGTCAACTGACAAATCTTGGAATCTTGGGGAATTTTTATCTCGAGTCATTGAACTCTATCTACCAGATCAAGTCCATACAGATCTTTATTTCTTCTGCATTATTTTCTCGGTATGCCTTTTAGTTATGAAGCATTGAGTAGGTGTGAGAGGCTGTTACCTATATGATACAGTGAGAGCTCTACCACCACTTTTGCAGAATCTGAAATTTCTACTAGTCCCTTCTTAAGAATACTCTTCAGGCTACTTCCTTAACTAGGGTAATGCATTCTAAACTGTGAGTTCCTTGAGGGCCATGGCTGTGTCTTAGTACTTCTAATATCTGAACATAATCTGGTGTCAGTAGCATGGGCTCTGGAGCTCCTGGATTCATATTCTAGCTTTATTGCTTACTAATTGGATGACCTTGGGCATGTTCTTTAATGCTTTTCTACCTCAGTGTTCTAATCTATAAAATGGGAAATCCTAGTAGTACCTATTCCTCAGAGCTGTTGGGAGGATTAAAGGAGTTATGCATATATGATGTTTAGAATAGTCTGAAATGTAGTAAGCATTGTAACACATGCTAGCTATATTAATTATCATTATTATTATTAATCAAAATAAATTTAGTTCTGTTTCTTGATAGGGTTACACATTTACCAGCTACTACTGTGACAGGGATCAGCTTTCCCTTTTATGTAATCTATGTCCAGCTACAGACAGGTAGCAGAGAGCTAAGCCATAGGGGAATAATCAAAAGACTGTTGAAATTTGTTAAGTCTAAGGGGTCAGGAATATGGAGCACTAGACAAGAAAGATAAAAGTATTGGAAGCCCAAACACCTTGTTTTGGATGCCAAATGCAGGTTTCATGTATGTCACAATTTTTCCTAAGTCTGGGCCCAGTTTTATGAACTAATAAGAAGCTATATCTGCTGAGTGGAAAGATTTTCTTACCCATTTTACAGTGCAGGGATATTGGATGAAAGACTCTCTATAAATATGTCATTATTGTTAACTACTTGCATTACTCATCTGGAGAGTAAGGGTCAAAGACTTCACTTCAAAGAAAAAGAATCTGTCTCATTTTCCTAGGATGAAAGGAATACTTTTTCATCACTTACAGAAAATGACAAACTGTCAAACAAGTCAGAGGTGGTAATGGGCTTGTGTTGCAGAAGAAAAAATTGTTTTCAAATATTAGGGAATATTTTTTAAAGGGAAAGGGGCTTGCTCACAACTGGTAGGAGACTGTGGAATTTCTATTGAAGGAGAAATGCTCCAATGTGATGAACTGAAAACAATGGTAATTGTTCAATGGACCCAACAAACCTAAGTACTATTGTCAGCCTAGGCTTGTGGAGAAAGTGATGTCACACTTCTAGTTAAAGAAAAGGACCTTTGTTGAGATAGAAATTACTTATCCAGGTGGATGGGACTGATGCATATTTTGTTGCATGAAGGGTTCTTTATATTCCATTTTGAGCACTAAATTCTAGGAGAGGAGTTAGGCAGGGCAGAGATAATGGCATAGGAACTTATTAAGGAAATCCTTCATTACTCAAAATAGCAAGGGCTTCCAGTCTCATTGGAATTGTGTATTTCTAAAGACCCAACCTATCTGAACATGATCTATGAATTGGACAATAGTCAACATGTGTCCAGGAGAGTTAAGACCCCATGATTCAAATGTTGGTGAGCAGAAGTAGGATTGGACTACTATTCAGAGAGAAATGTATTTTTAAGGATGTGGTCCAGTACTAAATGTCAGTGACAGTTTTCCACCATCCTATCTGGGATCCCTTCTTTGATCTAGCACCCCGTGCAGGATATAACCATAACATTTTAATCATCTATCTATTTCCAGCTACCTGACTAGATTAAGAGCATCTCTAGATGAGAGACATTCTTTTTCTGTGTTCTCAGCAATAAATACAGTGCATGGGATAGAGCAGGTGCTCAATAAATGTTGATTCAACAAGTCTCAATGAGTTAGAATTTGTGACAGATATTTCAGTAGACTGTGTTGAGGCTGATCTTTGTACTATTTGCAGATTGTGAGAATAATTACCCAGTTTGAAAGTGGCTTTATGATATTTTAAAGCATTTGTTTACATAATAACAATTTAAATGTGAGCGCCCCTCATGTTATTTCATGTTTGCATACTAATATAGAGCCTGATACATAGTCATAGGTGCTCCATGAATATTTACCAAATGAATGGTGTGCTTATTTATTCATTAAAACAGGCCCCTTAGGAGACTCTGTCAGGCAATGATTTTGTTTGCCAGATTTCTTTGAAGGAAGAGAATAATTTATTGAGAAACAACTATGTGCTAGTCACAATGCGGGATGCTTTTACATCATGCAATCTCAATTTTAATTAACTCAAACAAAATGAGATTTCTTTTAGTGTAGTAAAACACTTAGTACTTCAGACCAGATTTCCTTGTACTCCCTCTGAATAGTGCAGTTTTACTGAAGCACTGCATACTTTTGGAAAAGGTCGATGCTTTCTAGCCTCTCTGGAGAAATAGGAAGAGGTAGGCCTGTAGAAAGAGGTAAAGAAAGTATCATTTTGGTTGAGTGCCTGACCATTAGGACCTGGGGAGGAAGGTTACTTACTTAGCTTATAGCTTGAATTTTATCAGTGAGTTTGACATGCAGAAAATTTTCCCTGAAACAGTATGATCAATCTTATTTTTTCTCTAGCCAAATTGATTTCTTGTCCTTCATTCTGGTAGCAAGTTTTCTATTGGGGGAAGGTGGCTGTTTCTGTCATGAATGGGGAGTCAATTGGAGATACTGGCTCTTGCCCCTTGAGGTTTTGTTGATGAAAACTCCTTTTGATTCACTCTTAGGGAGTTTTATATTTCACTCTTCATTATGTTTCACCTGACAATACAAATCTTGTAACTGCTATGAAGGTTGAATTTAATTAACCACTCTTCAAAATTGTGCGGTGCTACCTCCATAAAATGACACTTAGGGCATTTGTTAAGGAACTGACATAATGACATAAAAATCTGCATGATGGGAGAATGAGTCATATCTCTGTCTTGGAGAGAGACACAGGGGCTACTAACCCCTCTTGATTGAATGCTTCCAACTTGGCAAATTTAAGGCGGCAGTAAGAGAGCCAGCTACACAAAATGATGTACGTTACGAGGCTGTTACAAATTCTTCGGTGCTGGGTTGCGCACAGAATTATCTTGCCTATCTCTTTGTTGATTTGGATGTCCCAAACATCAGGATAATTAAGTAAGTAGAAATAAGAGATTCTTGTACTCTTGAAGGCTCATTTTAATGCATGCAAGCACATGTGGCATAAAGCAAAATATTCAGGAAAGAGCTCTTGCTTGGAAAGCTGCAATGAATGGGTGATGCTGCTCCTGGTATAAATAATGAAATCTGTTCAAAGGACAGTGCTTGAAGCCTTAAATGATCTCCTACCCAGTAAATGCTAAAAACAAGTGACCTATTTGTCTATCCATTGATTCCTTGTACTTTTCTTTAGGCTTTTTCTTTGCAGCATTGGGCAAAAGCTTCTTAAGTAGGCCTAAAAACGTATCATGTTCCTCCATTTTACCATGTAGAATAGCATAAGTGTTCTTTTTGACAACAGAAATACTATTGCACTGACTCAGTTCCACAGTCTATCCAGGCTAATCATTTATCTGATGAGCCAGAGGATGCTGTTATTCTTTGTAACGTCTATCTTGAAGTTAGGAGTGTCTTATTGGATATCCCAATCTCCCTAAGGAATGTTATATTTTTGGAAGGTTTGAATTTTTGAAGCGATTTACCTATTCAATCCATTTTTTTGAGAGTACTGAGTTACATTTACTATCCACAGTATAGGACACAACCAAATATTCATTTGCCTTAAATTTACTATTTTTCAAGCTTCAAGGAAGAAATTCCTATTTTTAAATTTCTAAATATGAGTGAATAAATATCCATATTCATCCTCCTTGCACACTCTGAGATTCTATAGACTCTGATCCTATTCCTTTTAGTATCTCTTCTCTCAAGATTGACATCTTATCTTTTTTGTGCCTTTATAAAGCCCCTCCAACCCAATAACCCATTGTGGACTTTACCATTTTCAGAGCTCTCTCGATATCAATTCCTTGACTCCAGGGCACAGCAGGATTTGCTAAGCAGTCTCCAGCACTGCCTCTCCGGGACACATCTACTCGCTGCCTCCTCAGATAACGAAAAGCTTCTGCTATGACCAGTATTGCGTCGTGTGTCAATGCAGACGTATACTGAAATGGGTGCATGAAAAACAAGATACCATGACAAATGACACCCTCAAAACTTGCTTTGTTACTTATAATTTTCATTCATCTCTACCTCTTGCTCTATGCAATCACCCTCCTAATTGTTTGAGTCAAGAGATCTCACTGGGCAAGCCTGACTTTAATTCATTCTAGAATGATGTCTCTTAACTCATGTGTGTACATGGTAAGATTATTGCGATCAAATGGCTCAAGGGAATCTCTCTCTTGCTCTCAGTACTGTTTTTCATATTGAGTGAATGACTACTAAAAGGCCAGGTCTTTTATAGAGGAAGAAATATGTGTGAAGTTAAAGGATGGCATGTATAGATTGGAGAGGAAATAGCATATCCTAAAGCAAGACTGGGTTATTGCTGTTTGTAATAGAAAATTCAGATCTGGTGTTTACTTAGGGGAAAATGGAAATAGCTAAGTTAGACAGCTTGAAATTAATTTGGAGAGAAACATTAATCATTTCTGTCTGGACCATGTTTCTGGCGAGCTAGGACTTCTGGCCAGCAATAAATCAGTTTTTGTTTCCTGGGGGGGTAGCAAAAACCAAAGCTGGTTTTTGATTGTAGAAAATTACAATTATTATTGAGTTTTAAATCTGATAACATTGACAATTCATAGGCAATACTTTATAATGCTACCTCCTTCAGGCAAGAACACTTTCTATTCCTTGGGTATATTGATATGCTCTACTAGGGATGAGGTCAGTCACTTAATACAAGGGATTTGATTATCTGCAATTCGAAATTGTGGATGCTTTTTCATTAAATGAATCAACAGCAGTATGATTAAAATAAGCTGGCCCCTCTTTTTCAGGGGTTACAAATACTGGTAGAATACAGAATATTGTTGACTTTTTTTTAACAATGTAGCAGAATGTGCTGGGGTTGTTATCTCACTTTCCAGGAAGGTATGTCCAAATACAATTAGAAGTGAATACATTGTTGTCTCTACAACTATCAATTTACTTTTCTGACTTTTCTCACGTTACTTTTCTTTTAGAAGCAAATTATCAAGTATGACTATAACAGGGGATGTATGTTCTTTCATGAAGAAATATCTTTGTGTCTGTCCATCCTTGCAATACATAAAGCCAGCATGGTGGTGATTTTCTTTCCAGCTCACTGCATAAATTGTCAGCAATCTTAATGTAGTCCTTTCCAAGCCATGCCAAAAGAGCAATTTAATTTTCTACTTATTTCAGTTTCTACTTACCAATGTGTGAGAATGCCTCCCCCAAAAGCCCTAAAGACAATGCTTATAGAGTAAATTAAGCATCAGGATTTCTAATCTCTAGACAACTTTATTTCCTACTCAAAAATATTGTATGTCAATTTTTTTAAAAAAAGAAATCAGGGCTGATTTATGTATGTCAATTTTTAAAGTGAGTTTTTTTTGTCTAATTGATATAGTGCAAGGTTTTATAATTACTAGTACTAAGCAAAGGTTATCTGAAACTTGTAGCCATCTATTTAAATATTCCATTTCCTTAAGTTATTTAAAGGATTTTACTTATAAGCCTGAACAGTTCTCCTCAGCAGGTTCTAGAATTTACATTATGTATACTAGACATTATTAATGAATACTCCATAGCTGAGATTGTCTTCCTTCTCTTTTGTACATGCTCTACAACTTCAGACCAGGCATCAACTACTCTGCGATACCTTTTTCATAATTTTTACCCTTGTTCATTTTCTTGTGCCTAATACAGTGCAAGTACCCCCTAAAATACTGAATAAATGAATTTCTCTCTTTTACCTGCTACCTGCTAAATCTAAGGATCACAAAGCAATGTGGATAGGCAGTTTTACAAAACTCTGAATTTGTATAAGCTCACCTAAACGTTGTGGGAAAATAAATATCAGTTTAGTACATAAACTTTTTTATTACAAAGGATTCATTGTAGGGATTGTGACCATATTTACTGAAGCAAATTAGGACAACTGATCTGACCATGGAACAGAATTTTTAAAAACAGGACTATCCTGGAAAAACCTGGCAGGTATGATCACTACAATCACAACTAGTGAGTGCCTTAACTGAATGAAAAAAATGATGTTTAATACACAATTCTCTAGAACATACCAATTATATAAAGTAAGGTCCCATTTGTATTATGTTCTGATGTGACCCATTTAGGGTGGACCTGCATAGGTGGCACAGAACATATCTCTTCTCTGGCTTATGTTCCCTACTATTCTCCCTTATTCTATTCTTGCTAGGGAGGAAGGATGAGAGAACAGGTATCTTGAAACCATGAGAAGGGAGATCTTTCGCCCCTTTTCCTATTTTAGGAAAGGGTCTTGACTCTACTTTGATCCCTCGTCTTGTGTCACAGCCATGGTACATACTTTCACTATATCAGGAAGGAAGAATTTAAAGTCTGCTTCATACCTGAATCAATGCAATGAGGGAATGAGTTACTTAAAAAATACATTAGAAAGATCCTTTGTGTAATATGAATAACTTTCTCCTAATTTATGCTTTAATTCCTGATTTTTAAATAGTAGGATTTCTAGCCATAGGGGAATATATATAAAAAATGTGCATTTAAAGCATGACTTTCTGTTTTAATATTCTTATCTTGATTTTGTGAAAATGAGAAACTTAGGTAATCTAATTATTTTTGAAGATACTTTTGCAGGCAGGAAAACATTTCTATTCAATATACATATAGGCAACGCACATTCTGTATTAGAGCCTAATTCACTTGGGTGTACTGAGATTCATGGAACTTATTAACACAAAGCAATCACATAAATAATGTAAAATCTAATTTTCTGTTTTAGACTATCAATCTTCGTTACCTATTCCCATTGCCCCCACCCTTTGCCTGGCTCAGGTTCTTGTAATATTGTAAATTGTTATGAGCAGATTACAAATTAAATTCATTAAAAATTAAGTTAACTTATTCCCAAACACTGGATTTAAAAACATCTAGTTCTCAGTAGCTTCTTTATTCAGGGGTTTAGTTTTCAAATGCAATAGTATCACCTGCAGTTGGTTTTTTAGCATCTTTGAATCACTTCTGAGAGAAGATCACTTGATCACAGGATGGCTGTTAGTATATAAAGACCATACTGAGATGCTTTGAAAAGCTGGCCTTAGGGTTTTACATGCCATGGAACATTACCTTTAGTGGTGCATTCTTGGCTTCAGGGAATTCCCTTTCATCCAGCCTCACCCAGCGCTGTATGAACTGCTGAACCATAGGGTTTTCATTGTTGACAATCTGGAAACCCGTAATGTTGGCTCCCCCATGCATGACTCTTTCCAGCAAAATATCAGTAAAACCCTGAAAAGACATTGAAAGGGGATCACGATTGTGGGAGGTTGTGCATTCTTACTCACCATATCTGTTAGAGTGGATGAAATGAAAGTTCCTTCCTTAGGATCACATAGTAGCAATCAAGAAAGCCTTGACTATGAATGAATTCTTAGGGCACTATGTCTCTGAAACTATGGGCATGATGGAGAAAATATGCATTCTTTCATTTTAGTGCCTGTGTCTTTATTTAATGTAACTGCTGCATGGACAAACATAAGTGCCAACTTGAACAAAATGCTTTGATTTGTTTTCATTTACCTGTATTTTCAGTCTTTCTTCTTTGAATACAAATACAATGCTTTATATAACTGGAAAATGTTGAAAAAGTTTGACCCTAATGAGGGTTATAACAAATTTTTTTTCAGCCTAACATGCTAAACACAGCAGATTGCTTCAGATTCTAGTGATGAGTACTTTAGACATTTGTGATTTACAGAAATGCCAATGAAACTGACAGCTTGATTGTATACGATGATGCAAATCCCAGAGTACATCTCACATGTATCCATTAATGAATATTGACATCTACTGCATAGCTTTCACCATGTTCTTCTTAACTTGCTATGGTTACCATATGGTGTCTCTGCCACCTAAACCTCCTGAAGGAATCTCTCCAGGGTTCACATCTAAGCCATCTCCATCTGGACACTGCTGGCTCCATTGGGCATTATTATCTTCTGGGATATCTCACCCAGGAATTGCTGCTACTTCTGCTGGATACCTGTCACCTGCTACTAATGTGTTAGGGTCCTCAATAGACTGAAGCTAGCATTTCTATTTATAAAGAAATGGAGGAGAGTTCTTCCTTCTTTAGACCCTCCCAACATTTTAATATAAAACTTTTTAAATATATAGAAAAGGTGAAAAATTATACAGTGAACACCCATATAGTCACTACTCAGATTCTATAATTAATATTTTTCTATCCATCCATCCATCAATTTCATTTGTTAAATGCATTTCAAAGTAAGTTGCAGATATTAGTATACTTTACCCTAAAGACTTCAGGATGTAAGTCATTAACTAGAGTTCAATGCTTGTTTATGGTATTTTTCATTTCTTCATTTTTGAGGTAAAATTTACATCTAATGAAATGTACTCAGTGAGTTTTGATAAATGCATACACCTGTATTACCCAAATATCTATCAATTCTTTAAAGTTTCCTCTTTTTTTGCATTCTAAAAAGTTTTTATTGAAGTGTAACAATCATATAGAGAAGTGTACATATCTTTAAGGGCACAGCTTGATGACTATTCACAAACTGAATATGAATGCACCTCTCCAGTCAGCACCCCCACCCCTGATTCTCTTAATTTTATATTTATTTACCATAGGTAACAAGGCAGTCCTAGAAAATATTTTAGTGAAACAGTTTTTTCAATTATTACTTACATCCCTCTTCTTCTTCCATTCATAAGTCAGATGAGTCAATGGAGATTGGACAAAGAGCCAAATAGTTTGCTAGTTTGCATCACTTAGAATCACTCCTCCATTCTGATAATCACAAAGTGGTTTTGGTGGTTTTTTTTTTTTTTTTTTTTTTTTTTTTTTTTTTTTTTTTTTTTTTTTTTTTTTTTTTTTTTTTTTTTTTTTTTGAGACAGAGTCTTGCTATGTTGCCCAGACTGGACTTGAACTCTTGAGCTCAAGCAGTCCTCCTGCCTCAGCCTCCCAAGTAGCTAGGACTATAGGCACGCACCACTGCACCCAGCTTGACAAAGTGTTTTTAAAATTAACATTAACTTGTTATGATGAATTTTCACTCAAAGGCCTCCTTCATGAGAAAAAATAAGACTCAGTGTTTTCTCCCATTTTTTTACTGCCTGCACTAAAAGTGGTAGAAAGGCTAATGTGTAGAAAGTCTAGCAGAGGCTACCTTTGGAGCTTAAGCCTAACAGTTTACCCAACTCTCTGCTCCCACCCCATAAACCTATATACAAATAAAATGCTGAGGATAAAACTTTAATGAAAGGGGCTTTAAGATGGCTGAATAGAGGCATCTGGCACTCACCTCATCTACAAAGAAGAACCAAAATAGCAAGTAGATAATCACACTTCACTAGATCACCTAAGAGAGGATGCTGGAATATAAAAGAGAAGTGACAGGAAACACCCAAGACAAGGAAAGAGAGAGAAGCAAGGCAGCCTGGTTGGCTGGGATTGTCTAGAAACTTGGACAGGCTCCTCAATGTGGGGAAAGGGTAAGTGAGTGACCCCCAGTGGTCCATATTCCCACTGTGGACTTCTGCAATCCTAGCCTCAGGAAAGGCCCTTGACTCATAGGGGCCCTGAGACTAATATAGGGAGCTGCTGGGAGACTGCATGGCAGCATTGCACCAGAGAGAGTGCTCATGCTGGGTCCCACAACCCCCTCCCTGAGTCCTAAGCAGCTATAGCAAGGCACCATGTTGAGAGCCCAGGCCCCACTAGACTGCACTCTGGGGCCCAACAGCTCCTGTATCTCCACATTCCTGGAGGCCCATTGACATCCCCCACTTGCAGCTGGGCACTGCTGCTGGCTGCTGCCACCAGGGCTGAAAAGCAAGCCATTGGCAGTGACTTCACTGCCTCCAGTAGCGAGGCTGCCACACATTTAAATGTGCTGCGAGGAAAGGCTATCCCACTTATATCCACCACCTGGGGCCAAAGTGTCTGCTCCCCAGCCACCTGTTTATGGTTGCTGCCACTCAAAGCCACCATCCCCTCCCCAGCAGCAAGGCACAGTTGCTGCCACCCCCACTGAAGCATTCCGCTGTGGTCATAGGTATCACCCCACCTCTGCCTACCACAGTGAGCATACATATACACCACTGAGATGCCTGTGGACAGGCCTGCCCAGCCTAGCTCCAACCCCACCAGTGCCTGAGGATACCATACAGGGGCCTGGGAATAACCATGCCCCATCAAACCCTGTTGCAACCTGAGCACTCCTTCTGAGGACAGGCCCACCCAATCTGCCACTACTACCACAGCTGGCACCCACTCACATGTACCACCTGTAGGCCTGGGGACTGGCCTCTCCAGCCCATTGTGGTTGTCACCAACATCAGCATGGAATGCTTGGCAGTCAGAAGATTGTCCCATCACTGCTACTGCCAGTGTTCACATGATGCCTGCTGCTCAGAGGCCCAAGGACCCACCCACCTGGCCCACCACTGCCACTACTAGCACCTGAGCAAGCCACCTGGAGGCTCAAGAATTGGCTTGCCTGGACCTGCTAACACCAGTGCCAATGCATGCTGCTCTGGGGCTCAAAGATAGGCCGTTTTGGCCCACTGCTACCACCACTGGGGCCCAAGGACTGGCCCACCTGGCATCTCTGTCTCCAGCAAAACTTCACTAAAACCTCTACTAACAACTACACCCTAAGCCACTGAGGAAATCACAGACACTACTGATGCTGTTTATAGCTGAAGAAATCATATGGACACTACACTATTGCACACACACAGAATCAAAGCCAAAGTGCTCTGTACAACCAAAATCACAGATGCAACTTCAGGAAAATGTCCTGCCCTATGAAAGCAAATTCAAAAAATTGGAAGAAGTAACTATTACACCAGATGGTCAGATATCAATGTAAGGACACAAGAAACACAAAAAAGCAAGGAAATATGGCACCTCCAAATGAACACAATAATTCTCAAGCAATAGATCCCAGTGAAAAAGAAATTTATGAAATTCTGGAAAAAGAATTCAAAATATTGATACTAAAGAAGTTCAATGAGATATAAGATAATACTCAAAATTAATACAGAGAAATCAGAATAACAATTCAGGACATGAATGAGAAATTTACAAAAGAGATAGATATCATTAAAAGAACCAAACAGAAATTCTAGAACTGAAGAATTAATTGAATGAAATATGAAATACATTCAAAAGCTTCAACAATGGACTAGATCAAGCAGAAGAAAGAATTTCAGAATATGAAGATAGGTCTTTCGAAACAATTCAGTAAGATGAAAATTAAAAAAATCAAAAAAGATAAAAGCCTACATGACACCAGGGACACCATAAAGTGACCAAATATTCAAATTTTTGGTGTCCCAGAAAGTGAAGAGAAAATGAAAGGGAGAGAAAACCTACTTAATGAAATAATAGCTGAAAAATTCCCAAGCCCAGCAAGAGATTTAGACATGTAGATAAAAGAAGCTCAGAGATTCTCGAACAGATACAATACAAAAAGTTCTTCCCCATGGCACATTATAGTTAAATTGTCAAAAGTTAAAGACAAAGAGATAATTCTAACAACAGTGAGAGAAAAGCATCTAGTCACCTATAAGGAAACCCCCATGAGGCCAATGGTGGATTTCTCAGCAGAAGCTTTACAGTCCAGGAGAGAATGGGATGATATATACAAAGTTCTGAAAGGAAAAAACCTGTTAGGCAAGGGTACTGTGCTCAGGAAAGTTATCCTTCATAAATGAAGGAGAGATAAAATCTTTCCCAGGTAGGCAAAAGCTGAGAGAATTTATCATCACGATTAGACCAGCCCTACAAAAAATGCTTAAAGAAGTCCCACACATGGACACAAAAGGATGATATTTACCATCATGAGAACACACAAAAATATAAAACCCTCTGGTAGAGCAAATGTACAAAGGAGGAGGAGAAAGGACTCAAATGTTACCAGTACAGAAAACCACCACACCACAAAGATAAATAATAAGAGAGAAAGAGAGGAACAAAGAATGTACAAAACAACTAGAAATCAATTAATAAAATGACAGGAATAAGCCCTCACATACCAATAATAACCTTGAATGTAAATAGATTAAACTTTCTAATTAAAAGCTATATGGTGGCTGAATGGACCAAAAACCATGACCCAACTCTATGCTGCCTACAAGAAATTCATCTAACCTGTAAAGACACATGTAGACTGAAAGTAAAGGGATGGAAAAAATATTCCATGAAAATGGAAACCAAAAATGAGAAAGAGTAGCTATATTTATATCAGATAAAATAGACATTAAGTCAAAAACAGTAAAAAGAGACAAAGGAGGACATTATATAATAAAGGAAACAATTCAGCAAGAATACATAACAATTCTAAACATATATGCATCCAACACTGGAGCACCCACATATTTAAAACAAATATTATTTGATATAAAGGGAGAGGTAGACTCCAATAATAGTTGGGGACTTCAACACCCCACTTTCAGCATTAGACAGATCACCTAGACAGAAAATTAAGAAAGAAACATTGGATTTAAACTGCACTTTAGACCAAATGGACCTAACAGATGTTTACAGAACATTTCATCAAACAGCTAAAGAATACATATTCTCTCATCAGCACATGGAACATTTTCCAGGATAGACCATATGTTAGGATATAAAACAGGTCTCAAAAAATTTTTAAAAATGAAAATCACATCAAGTGATTTTAATTCTCAGACCACAATGGAATAAAACTTGAAATCAGTAACAAGGGAAACTTTGGAAACTGTACAAATACATGGAAATTAAACAACATGCACCTGAATGAACATCAAGTCAAGGAAGAAGTTAAGGATGAAATAAAAAAAATGTCTTAAAACAAATGAAAATGAAAACACAACATACCAAAGCCTAAGGGATACAGAAAAATTGGTGCTAAGAGGGCAAAGTATAGCAATAAATGCCTACATCAAAAAAGTAGAAATATTTCAAATAAACAACCTAATTATGCACCTCAAGGAAGTAGAAAAGCAAGAACCAAACCCAAAATTAGTAGAAGGAAGGAAATAATAAATATCAGAGCAGAACAAAATGAATTAGAGACTACAAAAAATGGAAAGGATCGGTGAAATGAAAAGATGGTTTTCTGAAAAGATAAATGAAATCAATAAACTGCTAGCTAGACCAACCAAGGAAAAAGAGAGAGAAGACTCCAGAAACAAAAAGAGAGACATTACAGCTGGCACCACAGAAATACCAAAGATCATCAGAGATAATTATGAACAACTATACACTAAAAAACTGGAAAACCTAGAGAAAATGGGTAAATTTCTGGACACATATAACCTACCAAGATTGAATCAAGAAGAAACAGAAAGCCTGAACAGACCAATAATGACTAATGAGATTAAATTAGTAATAAAATGTCTTCCCAAAACCAAAAGGCCAGGACCAAATTGCTTCACTGACAAATTCTACCAACCTTTAAAGAAAAATTAACATTAATTCTCAAACTCTTCCAAACAATTGAAGAGGAAGTAATTCTCCCTAACTCATTCTATAAGGCCAGCATTACCCTGATACCAAAACCAGACAAAGACATAACAAAGAAAGAAAACTACAGGCCAATATCCTGATGAACATAGATGCAAAAATCCTCATCAAAATACTAACAAACCAAATCCTACAGTACATCAAAAAGATTAATCACCACGATCTAGTGGGATTTATGCCTAGGCTGAAGGATGGTTCAACATATGCAAATAAATAAACATGATATATCACATCAACAGAATGAAGGACAAAAACCATATGATCATCTCAATAGATGCATAAAAAGCATTTGATAAATTTAACAACATAAGCCTAGCACTTTGGGAGGCTGAGACAGGAAGACCACTTGAAGCCAGGAGTTCAAGACCAGCCTGAGCAACATGGCAAGACTCCGTCTGTACAAAATAAATTAAAAAAAAATTAGCTGACTGTGGTGGTGTGCACCTCTAGTCCCAGCTACTTGGGATGCTGATGCAGGAGGCTCAATTGAGCCCAGGAGTTTGATGTTGCAGTGAGCTAAGATGACACCATAGCACTTTAGCCTGGGCAAGACAGTGAGACCCTCTCTCTCTCTCAAAAAAAATTCATGATAACTCTCAATGAACTGGGCATAAAAAGAATGTACCTCAACATAATGGCCCTATATGACAAACCCACCGCTAACAACATACTGAAAGGGGAAAAGCTGAGCTTTCCTCTGAGAACTAGAACAAGCCAAATATGCCCACTTTCAGCACTCTTATTAAACAGATTACTGGAAGTCTTAGCCAGAACAATCAGGCAAGAGAAAGAAATGTAAGATTTGAAACCATAAACATTCTAGAAGAAAATGTAGGAAAACCTCTTCTCAACATTGGCCTAGGCAAAGAATTTATGAGTAAGATCCCAAAAGCAAATATAACAACAACAACAACAACAACAAAAATGGAACTTAATTAAACTAGAAAGTTTCTTCATAGCAAAGGAAGTAATCAATGGAGTAAATAGATAACCTATAGAATAGGAGAAAATATTGACAAACTGTACATGCAACAAAGGGCTAATATCCAGAATCTATTATACAAAGAACTCAAACCAAACAACAAGAAAAAATAAAACAATCCCATCAAAAAGTGGGCAAAAGACATGAACAGACTTTTCTTAGAAGAAGATAGATAAATGGCCAACAAACATGAAAAAATGCTCAACATCACTAATCATCAAGGAAATGCGAATTAAAACCACAATGACATACCACTTTATCCCTGTTAGAATGGCTATTATTCAAAACCCAAAAAACAATAGATGTTGCCGTGGATGCAGAGAAGAAGGAACACTTATACATTGTTGGTGGGGAAGTAAACTAGTACAACTGCTATGGAAAGCAGTTTGGAGATTCCTCAAAGAACTAAAAGTAGACCTACCATTTGATCCAGCAATCCCACTACTGGGTATCTACCCAAAAAAGGGAAGGCATTTTATAAAAAGACACCTGCACCTGAATGTTTATCTGCAGCAGAATTCACAATTGCAAAGATATGAAACCAACCTAAGTGCCCATCAACTGATGAGTGGATAAAGAAAATGTGGCATATAATACTATGGAGTACTACTGAGCTATAAAAATGAATTAAATAATGTATTTCGTACCAGCTTGGACAGAACTGGAGACCCTTATCCTAAGTGAAGTATCTCAGGAATGTAAAAACAAACACCACATGTTCTCACTTGTAAGTGGGAGCTAAATGAAGGATATATATGGTCAAAAAGTGGTATAGGCTGGGTGCAGTGGCTCACACCTGTAATCCTAGCACTCTGGGAGGCCAAAGCAGGAGGATAGCTTGGTGAGGCCAGGAGTTCAAGACCAGCCTCACCAAGAACAAGATCCTCTCTCTACAAAAAATAGAAAATAGCCAAGCATGGTGGTATGCGCCTGTAGTCCCAGCTACTCAGGAGGCTGAGGCAGGAGAATTGCTTGAGCCCAGAAGTTTGAGGTTGCTGTGAGCTAGGCTGATGCCACTGTATTACAGCTGGGTTGACACAATGAGTCTCTGTCTCCAAAAAAAAAAAAAAACAAAAAACCAAAAATGGTATAATGGACATTGAAAACTAAGAAGAGGGGAGGGTGGCAGGGGGGTGGGAAGTAAAAATCTAACTATTGGGTATAATATACACTATTCTGGTGATGGGTACACTGAAATCCCTGACTTTAGCATGATACAATTCATCCACGTAACAAAAATACTCGTACCCCCTAAATTTTTTGAAATGAAAAAAAAAAGAAAAGAGGAAATCATATTGTCCCACTTCACAGATGACATGATCTTGTATTTAGAAAAACCTAAAAACTCCACCAAATATCTCTTATGTCTGATAAATAAATTCACTAACATTGCCAGATACAAAGTCAACATACAAAAATCAGTAGCTTTTCTATACACCAATTACTAACTAACTGAGAAAGAAATCAAGAAGGCAATCCCACCTACAATAGCTACAAAAAGATAAAATACCTATGAATAAATTTAGCCAAGGATTTGAAAGACCTCTACAAGGAAAACTAAAAAAAAAACCAAAAAAACAACAAAACACTCTGATGAAAGAAATTAAGAGGACACAAACAAATGGATAGATATCATATGCTCATTGATTAAAATAATTAACATCATTAAAATGACCACACTACCCAAAGCAATCTACAGATTCAATGCAATCCCTGTCAAAATACCAATGTCATTTTTCACAGATATGAATAAATTATCCTAAAATTTGTATGGAACCAATGACGAGCCTGAATAGCCAAGCAGTCTTTAGCAAAAAGAACAAAGCTAGTGGCATCACACTACTTGACTTCAAAATATATTACAAAAGTATAGTAACCAAAATAGCATGGTATTTCCATAAAAACACACATGAACCAATGGAACAGAATAGAAAACCCAGAAATAAATCCACATATTTATAGCCAACTGATTTTCAACAATGGTGCCAAGAACATATATTGGGGAAAAGAAACCCTCTTCAATAAATGGCGCTGGAAAAATTGTATATCCTTATGCAGAAGAATGAAACTGGTCCCCTATCTCTCACCATATGCAAAAATCACTTCGAGGTGGACTAAAGACCTAAACATAAGACCTGAAAATATAAAACTACTAGATGAAAACGGGAGACACTTCAGGACATTGGTCTAGGTAAAGATTTTATGGCTAATCTTCAAAAGCACAGGCAACAAAAACAAAAAAAGACAAATAAGACTAGATTAAACTAAAAAGCTTCTGCACAGCAAAGGAAACAATAAGCAGAGTGAAGAGACAACCTGTTGAATGGGAGAAAATATTTGCAAAGTATTCATCTGACAAGAGTCTAATATCCAGAATCTACAAGGAACTCAAACAACTCCATAGTACAATAAGAAATAATCCCTTTAAAAATTGGGCAAAGGACATGAATAGACATTTCTCAAAAGAAGACATACAAATGGCCAAAAGGTATATGAAAAAGTTCTTGACATCACTAATCATCAGGGAAATACCAATTAAAACCAAAATGAGATACTATCTTACCACAGTTAGAATGGCTATTATTAAAAAGACAAAAAATAACAGATACTGATGAGGATGTGGAGCTAAGGGTATTCTATACACTGCTGGTGAAAATGTAAATTAGTATAGCCACTATGGAAAACGGTATGGAGATTTTTCAAAAAACTGAAAATAGAACAACCAAATGATCCAGCAGTCTTACCACTGGGCATTTATCCAAAGGAAAAGAAATCAGTATATCAAAAAAACCTGTACCCCCATGTTTATTGCAGCAGTATTACAATAGCAAAGATATGAAATCAACCTAAGAGTCCACCAACAGATGAATGGATAAAGAAAATGTGGTATGTACACACAATGGAATACTGTTTGGCCACGAAAAAGAATGAAATCATGTCATTTGAAGCAACATAGAAGGAACTGGAGGTCATTAGGTTAAATGAAATAAGCTAGGTACAGAAAGACAAATATTGCATGTTCTTACTCATGTGGAAGCTAAAATGTTGATCTCATGGAGGTAGAGAGTAGAATGATAGTTACCAGAGGCTGGAAAGGGTATATGTGTGTGTGTGTGTGTGTGTGTGTGTGTGTTGCAGGGGATAAAGAGAGGTTGGTTAATTGGTACCAACATACAGTTAGGTAGAAAAGTAATAAGGTCTAACATTTGATAGCAGAGGAGGGTGACTATAGTTTCCAACAATGTATTGTATATTTCAAAATAGCTAGAAGAGAGGACTTGAAATGTTCCCAACATGTAGAAATGATAGATGCTTGAGGTGATGGATACCCTAAATACCCTTACTTCATCATTACACATTCTATTCAATGCATGGAAGAAAAATACATACAAATATTATATATCAATAAGAAAACTTTAATGAATAGCTTTAATTCATTTACCCTGTCAAATTATATTCAGTAGTTAATAAATATTATACCAGAAAATTGACTAACTCCCCATCTGCCTGCTGGTGTGAGGGAAGGATAGGTTCTCTGGTGCTTGGCCTGTATCTTAAAATCCTGGGCTGGAAAAGTGGAGCTTCCTTCCTTGAGAGAAAGGGGCTGAGAATGCTTCTGCCACCATTCTAGTCCCCAGGGTCAATGGTCACAGCATGCTCTAGAAAACGGTATCCCTTACTTTGATAAGCATCACACTCCTGTTTACTTAATATCCATATCATGTTAAAATGGCAACAAAAGGGAGAAAGGAAGAGAGGATTTAAAAAATGTCACTTCTGCCTTAAGGCCTAAGAGCCAGCACTTCAGTCTAGTTCTTGTTCACCATACCTCTCTTTCTTTAAAGATTTGCCCTCACTACCCTCCCCCCCACTTTTGGCAGGGAAGCTAAAGGAGAGGTTCAGCTCAAATGTACTTCAAAATCAACTCCATTTATTCCCAGGGGGCTTAACCTTGCCATGTAGGCTGCCCATATTCCCACTTGGGTGTCTTTTTCTCCAATAAGCATATTGTAATTTGGAAATGTCTTTTTAGTCATACTGTGAACTCATCTCTCTACCACACCTCAACAATACCACGGAGGATCTAGAAGTTTCTCAGTCAACTCATACTTTATGACAGATATACCTGGGAATGAGTTCTGGCACACCTGAGACTGGAATTAGCCTGACTATACTCATGGGATAAAATGAACCCACATTAGCACAGATTAAGCCAGGGGGAGGTTGCCTCAACCTGTTCTTCTGGCTGGCAAGACCTCCACACCACTAGCTCCTACTGAGCGCCATGAAAACTTATGAGGCCATATGGGCAGAAAGCACTAACACAGCCCCATTAACAAAGTGAAGGGGGCAGAAGTGAGGTGGAAAAAGAAAAGAGTAACAGGTATTTAGGGAGAGGAAAGGAGAGATCTTGTTGCTAAAGGGTAAGAGTTGCCTGGCTCCTGGTTCTACTTCTCCCTTTGTCCCATTTGTATACATTTTGCTTGTTCATAATCTCTCTTCAGATTCTCTGGCTTTATTGTCACCCTGGTGTCCAGCATTTATTTTTATTTTTATTTTTTTTTTT
>VBSM01000656.1:2487758-2589172 GCA_008086735.1 Cheirogaleus medius | reverse complement strand
CTGAATAGTATTCCATTGTGTATATATACCACATTTTCTTTATCCATTCATCTACTTGTGGATACTTAGGTTGATTTCATATCTTGGCTATCGTGAATAATGCTGCAATGAACATTGGAGTGCAGATGTCCTGTCAACATATTGGTTTGATTTCCTTTGGATATATATCCAGAAGTGGGATTACTGGATCATATAGTAGTTCTATTTTTAGTTTTTAGGGAAGCCTCCATACAGTTTTCCATAATGGCTGTACTAATTTACATTCCCAACAACAATGTGCAAGAGTTCCCTTTTCTCTGCATCCTTGCTAACATTTCCAATTAGTAAAATAATGGCTAAGAAACATCTATATCAAATTTGTCTCTGTATACTTTACCAGGTAGTAAGAGGGCCAAATGTGTTCCTTTATTTGCCCAATGATTCCATAGGCTAGTGCACATTCTGATAATTGCTTATGGACCTTTTCCCCTTCTTTATTATTGCATGCCTTCTCATGCCTTCTGTGCAATAAGTATATGTGTATACTCCATAATATCATTGCTAAGTGACTCTAAGGTTCAAAATTTCCTGTTGTGCTATGGAATTTCTATTAAGCCCATTTTATTATTTCATAGGGATTTTACTAATTGGAAGTGATGATTAGATACTCAAAGACTTTTGTGTGCTTGGACTAAACTTATCAAATTCTAATGCTACTTGCCTTTCACTAATTCTGTTTGGTTAAAATTGATGGTTTTGTTGGCTACTTGCCACAATGGTATCCTTTCCTTTGGTTGGGCAAGTAAACTTTGTGTGTCGAGGGAAAAATTAAAAGATATGAGAGAAGGAAGAGAAAGAGAAGGAACTGCTCATAGATAGAGTGAATTGAAAGTCTTCTTTCTCACTTTTTACATTCTAAGCATCTGTACTGTTGAGTATTTGTGTCTGTGCAACAAAGGTGATATCTGTTGGAAATATGGGTTTAATCTCCAGAAGTGATTCCTCTGAGAGGGGAACTAGTCATTTGAATTTGTAGGTTCTACTATATATCATCATTTGCATCACTTCTCAATTGTATCACATTTGTTTGTTTGATCCAGTGCACAGTTGCCCACATTTGAATGCAACTGTATAAAACCAACCATGACCTTTGTGCCTAAGCAGTTCATGCAGGGCCTTGTAAGATACCCTTGGTTAATTCTTCATAGCTATGTTTTACACAGACACTGGTTACACAACTAACATCCAAACACACACTGTCTCTGATTTGAGAATTTCCAGACAATTGAATCTTCCAAAAATTCAAATGACTTTGGTATTATTTCACCTGCCTTG
The DNA here is from genome assembly GCA_008086735.1 of Cheirogaleus medius. Lineage (NCBI taxonomy): Eukaryota > Metazoa > Chordata > Mammalia > Primates > Cheirogaleidae > Cheirogaleus > Cheirogaleus medius. The sequence continues at coordinate 2,587,858 of VBSM01000656.1, read as the reverse complement.
ATTTTCACATACTGCAATTCGTTTTCCTATTAGTAGTGTGGATTATTGAAAATTGGAAATAAATATATTCAAAGCTTACTTTTAGAGTACTTATTTTTAAGATATTATGTGGAGATTTCCTTCATGTGGTACTATGCTTAGGGCACATTTTGTACAGAGAGGAAAACAGAGACAAGATAAATTGGATGACTTTCATTGAGTTGATGATAGATTATGGGTGAGAAATTGGAAAGGTGGCTTGCCTATAGGGAAGATAAAAGCAGTAGGATGAGCATTGGAAGGCTGTCCAGGACAATTATCTATCTCACAATTTGGATAAAGATGGCTCTGCCTTTAGTGCCCTTTGAATTGTTCATCTGGGTGATGCTTCAATAGGGAAATGCATAGTAATTGTGGTGACTCAAGTTATCAGGTTCCTAATGAGAGACACAAGTCTTTTTCTAGAAAACAAGTCCATCCTCCTGGGAGGGTGTAATGTGTAGGGTTCAAGATTACACCATATAAGTTAGCACTTGATTACAGATTGCTTGTGTTGTTTACTCACTATTTTATTCTCTAATCCAATCAACAAACATACTTTGAAACCTTCTAAGTGTTAGCTATTGGTGCAATGGTGAGCCATATCAAACTTGGTCACTGCCCTCACAGCACTTCAGTTCAGTGGGAGTTATTTGTGTGAATAAACAAATAATTACAATTTGACATGAGTGCTATTAGTGAGGAAAATAGTAACTGATCTCTGTTTTACTAACAGCTTTATTGAGGTATAATTTATATACCGTAAAACTCATCCATTTGACACTGATTTTTTTTAAAGCACAAATCAGATCATGTCCCTTCCCTGCTTGAATTTTTTTTTTTTTTTTTGAGACAGAGTCTCACTCTGTTGCCTGGGCTAAAGTGCCGTGGTGTCAGCCTAGCTCACAGCAACCTCAAACTCCTGGGTTCAAGCGATCCTTCTGCCTCAGCCTCCCAACTAGCTGGGACTACAGGCATGAGCCACCATGCCCGGCTAATTTTTTCTATATATTTTTAGTTGTCCAGCTAATTTCTTTCTATTTTCTAGTACAGATAGGGTCTCACTCTTGCTCACGCTGTTCTTGAACTCCTGAGCTTAAGCAATCCTCCCGCCTTGGCTTCCCAGAGAACTAGGATTATAGGTGTGAGCCATCGTGCCCAGCCCGTGCTTGAAATTCTTCAAAGGGATTTTTGAAGGGATTTTTTTGCTGTTGAAAAAAAGCTAAAATTACTTTACCTGGCCTATTGAAGCCTAAATAATCTGTCCTGTCATTCATTCTGCTCTAGCCAAAATTGCCTTCTGACAGTTCAGAGAAGGTTTCAAGCTCTTTTCTACCTCAGGACCTTGGCATGTGCTGTTCCCCATGTGTGAACTCTCCCTGATTCATCATGTAGCTGGTTCCTTATTCCCCTTCAGATCATTGCTTCAAAGTCACCTTTTCAGAAAGGTCTTCTGTGGCCACAGTATGCAGAGTATTGACTTCCATACTCCGCCTTCTTGTCATTCCCTGTCCCAGGACCCATTCTATCTACATGGTAATTATCACAAGCTGTGCAAGTCTGGTCTGTCCAGTATGGTTACAAAGTTCTTAAGGACACTGCCTTCTGTCTTCCTTGCAGTGGAATGAACAAGGTGTTGGGCACACAGTGGTATACAGAAAAAAAAAAAATTACTGTAAGGACCCTTAGATCAGTGCTACTCAAAACGTGTGCAGACTGGTGCTGGTTTACTGTTTGTTTCCAATGGTATAAAGGAGAGAAATTGAGAGTAAACCAACCTTTATAGCAACTTGACAGGGTAATATTATGGCTGTTGAATGTAATACTAAAAAAATGGACTTATATTTTGTATATCTTGTTTTGTTTGTTTTATTTTTTAAAGTAATTTATTTTTGTTGCAATTTTACTTGTCCATGAAGATTTTGGGGGAGAAAAAACTGGTCCCTCTTCACAGATAGTTTAGGAAGCACTGTTTTAGAGGATGTGATCCAAGAGCCTGGAGGAGAAGACAGAATTCTTTCAATTTATCTTGTTAGCACGTTCGGCATAGGGTGATCTTTCCTTGTTAATTTCAGGCAGCAGAGAGAGAAAGACAGAGAGAGAGAGTACACACGCAATGGTTTACTATAATGGAGGCATTTTGGACAAGGGAGAATGAGAGTCTCAAAGTTGGTTACTTTAAGCTGATAAGTGCCTGTGGCTTTCTAAATGCACAGTAGGAAATTGGACCCTAGCCCAGTTCCCACTCCTTATTCCCTTGGTATTCTCCTGTGTCTTATGTCCATTTGGAGAAGAAAGTGAATCCTGGGCCACCAGAGAGGTTGTGTACCCAGGGGAGGTGACTGAGCTCCCTGGCATTTAGGACCAGTGGGAGCTTTTCCCTCCAAGCCCACCTCCCTTGCCTGCAAAGCCAGGCTCCAGCCCAATGAGCTTGGTATTTACATGCCATCTGCCGAGGTGTCAGTGATCACAACATGTGGCTTTGAGCATTTGAATTTTTTATTCAGAACAATAAAAATGGCAGAACACAGGAAGGGAAAGTAGGGAACAGAACAAGAAGACCTAGGAGGGGAAGGGAATCCTTGTTGCTGGCAAACAAAACAGCATGACATGACTCAACCTCATTTAAACTTGTTTTCTATGTAAACAAAGCAGGTCCTTCTTTGTTTCAGGTATATTCTGAGTCTGGTGAGCTGCAGAGTTCACTTCTTGGAGCTTAATTTACTCCTGGCTGCCGCTTTGAGTTTAATTTTATAACTTATGCTTTTGTTTTGGTAAAATTTTAGAAAAATTAGATGTCATCTAGTACCATCTAGTACCCAGCCCATTCTTTTCTGGCATACTAATAATGTAAATGAGGTAGATGGGGAAGGAAAGAGAGCAGAGAGAGAAAGAGAAAAAAGGGAAATGAAAGAGTGTGCATATGTGTGTGTGTGTGTGTGCGAGTGACGGCGGTTGTGGGGGAGAGAGAGAGAGAGGGAAAAGGGAAGAAGGAAGAGGGAAGAAGGAAGGGATAGGACAGAAAGGAATGATGGAGATGTAATTGGTGCCTGCTAAGAATACAGTTCACATTGGCCTTTTGGATATATTTCAAATGCAGATTCACAAAGGTGTCCTTGTTTTTTAAAGCCCTTTTATCTCTGATCATTTTACCCTCATAAATTTAGAGACTATGCTTCATTCATTTACATTTGTGTCTTTGCAAATGCTCTTATGGGACCTTTGTGAGGCTGGATTTTTGTCTCACTGAGATGCTTGGGTGGGTAGGTGGGAAGAGCAAGGTGTTCTACTAGAGTCTAACCAACCTGAATAGGAAACCCAGCTCGGCAGTGGATTAGCTATGAGACTTTGGGCAAGTAATGTATCTTTTCTGTGCCCATTTCTTGATCTGTAAAAAATGGAGGCAGGTGGGCAAGAAGAAGTCTCTCCTCATTGGAGTTCTGAGACAATTAAATAAGAAGTCTAAAGAAAACAGCTAGCACATCAGGGAGGAAACTGAGATATATTAACTTCCTTCCCTTTTCTCCTTTAGCACAATGACCTGTTTAATTGTCTGCTCCTACAGCCCTCTACTGTTGACAGCTGACATTACTTAACTTCCACTTGCAGGGTTCACAACTGTTCCCAACTTGGGGAAACTGCCAGGTCTTCTAAGTTAGTGGTTACCTGGTGTAGCAGCTCTGCTATGGCTTGCGCTCTCCTTGGGCACCTCAACTGCTTGTGGGTTGTTTTGGTCTTATTTGGGGGAGGTACCAAACATCTGTTGTTGGACCATCTCAACTCAGATCCAGTTATCCTTTTGTCATCTGCTAGACTGTTTCAATTGATCCTTCAGATCCTCGTTTCTATTTAGAACTTGGCTAAGAGTACTCATACCCTTCTTGGCTTTTGCCCACCTAGACTGATTTTAAAGCTTTGGTCTGCCTTATGATTTTACACCCCAAGAATAACAAGGCTCTGATTTTGTTCCCTTATTTGTATCCTCAGCATTTACCCACCCAATGTGTCTATACTCTCACTCCTGGCCTAGCCTGGTCCAAAATGACCTCTAAGAAGGAAAAAATGTAGAGCTGGAAGTGAACTTGGAATGTTTTTCCAAATTTTAGTCATTAATGTACCACCTTTACAGGTTTTTGCCATATAGGTGGACCATCTGAACTATAATTTACTTAATATTTTTGTTTCTATTGATGAAGTTTTTATAACCTAAATATCTCCTTTAGCCTCATTCTAAGGTATGGTATCTATAAAATCACAGAATTGGTGGGATAGTTATCTTTTTCTAATATATATTTAATATATATTCAAAACTAATTAGTTAAAAAAGGAGTTTTGCCACGTACTACATAAAATCATCTCGTGTACAAATAACACGTTTTGGGAAACAGTGATCTAGTCTAACTGTCCATTTTTACAGACTAATAAACAGGTTCATAAAGGTTTGGTTTGCCATAAGACTAATTAGATTAATTCTTGAGATTCAGACCTGTCTCCTACCTTCTAGTCTAGTGCTTTTTTTTTTTTTCCATTACACCACATTGCCTCCCTCCCTTGCATCTATTCCTAATCTTAGTCTTAGAGTTCTGCATACAGTGACTGAGCTATCATTACTGACATATATATGAAAAAATTAAATTACAATACCTAACATGCCTGGCAATGCAGTGTAAAGGATCATAATCTAGGACCTTACCACAAGAGAAAGAGAGGTTGCTTGACTGACAGATTGTATACATGTTGGTTACCTCTGGGACTAGAGTAGATAAACAGCACAACCTTAGAGGAGTCCTGGAAAAGAAAACAATAATTAATCATGGAACAACCACTACAAAGGAATGACATCACCAACTGATACAGAATTTGTAAGATACTTACTTACCGTATTGAGATGTCCACTTCTGGCCTGACTAGATCACATCTGTGGCCTGTGATCTTGAGGGAATGGTTTGTTTCTTCCAGGGATTTCAATAAGTTAGAATTTTCTGATGCTCATTGTCCACTCTGAAATGTATATCCTGACTTGTTAAAGGCCTTTGTGAAAGCATTCATGGAATGTCCAAGTCTTTTCACTTTAGGATTGGTACCCGAGAAGTTCCATGTAAAAGCGCATAGACGTCTTCGCCAGATAGATGGAGCTCAGTATCAAAGGGGACTTTATGAAGTGATTTCAGGAAGCTTAGCTAACCAGCATTAAGTGTTCTTGACTTTGCATTTGTAGAAGAAAGCAGTGGTTCTGTGCTGTTGTAACACCCAGACTAAAATCAGACTTTGCTTATATATGTATATATATATATATATATACACATATATAAGCATATATGTCTTAGACATATATATGTATAATATACATATGTCTTAGCTTTCATCCGGCTGATTCATGTCGAAAGGAAACATCTTCTTAGCTCCACTTCTGCTTTTCTTGACCATCCAAATTACTTCTAAATAGTCCTGGTTTACTCTGTGTGTGTGTCTTTGATGGTGGTGGTTGAGGCATTTTTATCTGCTTAAAAAATCTGGAGACTATTACAGGGATAATCTGTCTCATTATTATTATCAGAGATGAGCTACAGTTCCTATCTTTATTGCCCCAAAGCAATGTGATATAGAGTACAGGGACTTAGGGAAGCACATGGCTGAGTTCAAATGAAAAGAAGGTCACTAGAGGAGGAGAAAGGGTGGCTGAAAGCATGGCAAATGAGTTCATGTTTTCATTACTCTGACTGACATGATACTGTGCATTATTTTTTTTATTTTTGAAGGAACAGACTTTGCTTGTTCTTGTAGTAGACATTCCCCCAAGGTCTCATAATTCTGAGTTGTGTGCTCAGGATTCAATTTACCATTCTTTCCCCCAACCTTGTCCTAGTGATTCTCTCTTGCAGTTCTATCACTCCACAAGCTTTCATTTCTGTCAGATATGAATCTTGAAGTTGGAACCAAAGCTCATCTGAAGGATTGTCAGTAGGAATAAGGAGACCCAATTGGAATTTTGGAATGGGAAAGGTCCTTGTAGATCATCTGGTCATTTTAGGTCAACTGAGACAGCCATTCATCTGCACAGCTTAGATCTCCCTTTAAGACAGAACCAGTCTCAAGGAGTCAAGTTAGCTGATATCCTCCAGCATCAGGTGCCTTCAGATCTGCCTCAGCTTTCAAGGGGAAGGTGTGTGCTTTCTGGGTAGCTGCCAGCCAATGACTGGGCAAAGTGGGGATGCAATGGCCTGCCATTTGGGGAAAGCATAAAGCTCCTCTATGTGCCATCTTTTCACCAGAGCTCCCAGTTGTGGTGGCCAAGACTCTCTCAGGGCCCCACCACAGTCTGAAGCTCTTCCTATCAAACTCCTTCACTGGTATCAGACTTGTACTGTGGTCTCAAGTTCTCCCTGCCTATTTGTGTCCCTTTCCCTTTTATCCTTCATAGGTATTACTCCCAATACATGCCTTATAATTCTAATTATATCTTAGCATCTGCTTCCAAAGGATCCACCCAACATATTAATGACCCCCTGCTCCCACCTGAGTGCCACAATAAGGAAACTGACGTCCATAGAGGTGAAGTGACTCACCTAAGATCCCATAGCTTGCTAGTAGCAAAGTGTGTACAAACTTTCTTTTGTTTATTTCAGAATATTATGGGAGAACAAATGTTATGGTTACATGAATTGCTTTTGTACAGGTTGAGTCAATGTTATAAGTGTGTCCATCACCCAGATAGTGTACGTTGTACCCAGTATGAACTGTCTTAACCCCAGTTCAATGTTCTTTCCCAAACTTCAGTTATCCATATATAACCACAACCACATATGCAAAACAAGACCAGATTTTGCTGTATCTCTTTATCCCCATGCTATTGTTTACCTGAATATTAAAAAATTATTTTACTTTGTTAAATCTCCACTTTAGCCCTGTTCAAAGTTATAATATCTGTACATTTTTTATTTTGATTTGCTAGTTTTATATTTTTATAACACATATTAAGGAAATATATTACCATTAAAATAAAAAAGTTTGTGTATGTACTACCTAAAGTCACCTCATATACTATTAGTAATGGGTGAACTCTGTATTTTTAAATACTGTACTATATACCTTGCTGCTTTCTAAGACATATAAGGCAGAAGCGAAGGAAAGGGGAGCGGAAGGAAGGAAGGAAGGAAGGAAGGAAGGAAGGAAGGAGAGCGAAATATTTATTGGTGAAGAAGTAATGATAAAATGTCATCAATAACTGTCTCAGGTGCCTTGTCATAACATCTATATTTCCTGCCAAGCCACAGTCTAACCTCCATTGAGTCAAAAATAACAACCTTTGCTTATCAGTTGCCTAAAACCCAAATTGAAAATATATAGATGTAAGTTAAGAATCAGGATTTCTCCTCCTAAAAGAGTCAATTCATTTATCCCCAAAATGGACTGAAGTGCTACACTTTGAGCAAATTACTGGAGAAGATGCTCACTACATTTGAAAGCAGTGACTCTATAATCTTCATCTTATAAAGTATTTGAATGCACATAGCTCCTAAGAGAGAGGTTTAAGTAACATTTCCTCTCTCATTAAAAAAATTCATTATTAAAACAAAATAAGATGTTTTCTTTGATTTAAGACATGTAAGAATGTAATTACAAGAATCTTTCACCTTTGTTGCCATTCTTTTGGTTTAAGAGCTTTATAATGATCACAATTCTCTTGTGCTAATGAAACAAAATTGAGGTTAGAACTCATGTTATGTAATAATTTAATAGATTCTTAGCATTGTAGTGATAATTTAACATCCCTCTTTCATTCCATGGAGATGTTATTATTCAGAACCCCTGACAAACAGATACTACTAATTTAGAAGCCATTTTGTTAATTCCTAAACAAATTGTCTTTTCGGAGAAAGAAGAGGTATAAAATAACCTTAATGAAACACTAGCTTCTAGAATGTCACAAATTTTAAAGGGATGGGAAGTTAGAAGGTAAAGATTCAAGTTGTGCTTTATGTAAGTACAAAGGTGACTGTACACTTTGACAGAGTCACTTAATGTACCATGTCAAAACCTACTTTGGTGTCTGGTTTGAAAATATTCAGTTGTGTTCTGCTTCTGAAAGGACAAGTTCAGTACTGATGTGCACATTTACTTGGATCAATTGGGAAAGACTCCGTTTCCTGTGTCCTCTGTCCCTTGGCTTACATTTCAAAACTCATTAAAATAGTTAACATGTCAAATCCAAATTGAATGTAAAAATAATAAATGAAGTATCATATTAAATTATTTTTTAAATGAGGAAAGAATATAGCTTCACAACTAAAACAAAGACAACATAATTGAAAACAAGGCTATTGCGTTCAGGTTTTGGTATGTACTGAAGTCATTTCTCCAAGCTTCTGGGAGTATATTAGGTACTTTATGTATTTCCTTTTTGGTGATTATAGACAACACAAACCAAATAGAATATATTGCCCAGGGACACTTAAACTCTGCTTGTTCTTACCAGGTTAGCAAGCATGTAGTGATAACCTCTTGAATGTTTCCCCAGGATCACAACCTGCAGAAAGAAACAAGAAATATTGCTTATTCAAGAAGGGCATTTTCAGCTGCACAATCAATGGGATGGCTCGAACAAATGCTTCTGTTAACAAACAGAATGTTAGTTCTTTTATTAATGTATACAGTAAAATCACAGTTAATTGGACCAGATTTCTTTTTGTTGCATTTCACTTTCAGCCAAATAAAACAGGAAAAATTGCTAATATCAAAGTTAAAATGTCAAAACAAGGGGAAAAAACCACTCTCTAAACTTCCAGGTCAGTAGCATCATTGTCACTTAAAATAGATGGCAAAAGCTGATGATCCCCCACCCATGAACTGGATTTCTGTACTTAGCTGTTGAAATGGAAAATGAGCTGAGCTTTGCATACAAATTAGAAAATAGAATGTACAGTGCATTTTTTGTTATCTGGAATGCTTAGGGAATAGAACATTCAAGGAATGGGGTTAATGGGATTTTCAGGTTAACCAAGGGTGCTTTTGCTTATTGAAAACTTTTCCAAAATGCTTGCCTTCCATTTCCCGCCTTGGTATAAAAGATTTGTGACCATCTGTAGATCTTTTGGTGCTGATTGCAATGCCTTAGGCCAGTAAGGAGGTGGGTTCCCCTCAGGGGACATTTGACAATACCTGAAGACATTTTTGGTTGTCATAACGGGGAGGGGTGCTACTACCATCTAGTGGGTAGAATCCAGGTACACTACTAGACATCCTACAATGTACAGGAGAGCCCCCACAACAAAGAATTATCCAGCCCAAAATATCAGTGGTGTGGAGGTTGAGAAATTCTACCTCAGGGTCATCTTTCTTACCATAATTTTCATGAGTAATGCTGTATTAATCCTAAGCCTTACAATTCACAAACTGCATTTTTATTAGCTCAAAATAGGTAAGTGGGCTGAATATTTTCAACCAAATGTGTTGGTTGGAAGTTGGAAATTTTTGACTAAATACTTGATATGAGTTTATTTCCTTGAAGCAAAATACAGTAAAAATTCTGGTTAATTAAGGATTTCACAAGATATCATTTTATTGAGTACCTACTATGTGCGAAGTACTATACTGGATGCAGGTGGGGGGAACAGGAAGTGGGAAAACATGGAAGTTAAGGACACAACCAGAGTTGAAACTGGGTTTTGTACTGGCCTGAAGCTAATACAATTTTAGGAGCTCTCTTTAAGGAAAATAACATAAAATTATGAACACCATAATTTGGAACAAGGCTTTGGAAAGAAGCCGTGCAAGTAAGGGGCCATTAAGCTTAAATTCCATGATAAATTCCTCTTTGGATGCAGCTATTAAAGGACTTAAAAACAAACTGGGAAGACCTCAAAATTGCACACATATCAAACCAGAACTATATATGGAAAGGCTGTAATAATAAAAACTACAAGTGCTCTTATTCGAGTGCCCAGTATATGCCAGGCACTGTGCTAGGTGCTGAGTATGTATTTAATCCCCAGAACAATTTAACATATTAAGTATCATTAGTCTCATTTCACAGATGAGGAATCTCAGCCAGAGAGAGTTTAAGGCCACACAGTTAGGAAGTGGTGATGCTGGAATCAGAACCTGGGTATATCTGCCTCTAGAACCTGTACTCTTTTTTTTTTTTTTTTTTGAGTCAGAGTCTCACTCTGTTGCCTTGGCTAGAATGCTGTGGCGTCAGCTTACCTCACAGCAACCTCAAACTCCTGGGCTCAAGCAATCCTCCTGCCTCAGCCTTCCAAGTAGCTGGGGCTACAGGCATGTGCCACCATACCCAGCTAATTTTTTCTATATGTTTTTAGTTGTCCAGCTAATTTTTTTCTATTTTTTTTAGTAGAGACAGAGTCTCACTCTTGCTGAGGCTGGTCTTGAAGTCCTGAGCTCAAACGATCTGCCCGCCTTGGCCTCCCAGAGTGCTAGGATTACAGGCGCGAGCCACGGAGCCCAGCAAAGAACCTGTACCCTTGAAAGTACTTCACATGGTGTCCAAATATATGCTAAACACCAAATGCCAATAATTGCTCTAAATTCTTGGAGAAGAGAGGAAGAATAGACATCTAAGGTCTGAGATGGATGAGGAAGGCTTCATGAAGGAGACAAGGTTTAAGCTGGCCCAGAGAAGTGGAACCATGCATTTGAATATCATACTGGCATTACAAACCCTCAAGTCATTACAAGTGCTGAGTTAGAGAGAGAGGGAGAGGGAGAGGGAGAGAGAGAGAGAGAGAAAGTGAGAGAGAGAGGAGAGAGAGAGAAAGAGAGAGCTTATTTTTGATTAATTTAAAATATGAGCCATATTTCTGACTGATTATTTATGGAGGAAATGAAAGGTTAATGAATGTCTTGGGGAGGTGATTTCTCATGCTGCCATGACACAAAATGAGCTGTTAGTTATCTTCTGGGATGTATTCTTCAGTGTCTGCTTGTGAGAAACATCCTTGCTGGAGACATTCGTTAACTTTCGGTGGCAAGTTGGGACCATACATTTGTTGAATTTTTAATTCACTGACAACCATCAACATAATAAAATCAGAGGGCTTTGAGTTCTGTCAGAAAAATGAGCAATATTCCGAAAGACATCTGACAGAGCTTAGAGAGAAATAAGGAAGGAAGCCCAAAGGAAACGGAGCCAGTCTTTCTCACCAGAGGCAGAGTTTAGTGTCCTTTTCAGCACAGGGAAGATGAGAAAGGACAATAGAAGACATTAGTGTTGTGAGAAAAACCCCAAATGAGAACCCAGGAGGTGGACCTTGTCATTTACTCACTGTTTGATTGTGGGCAAATTGCTCAAACTTTTCTGAGCCTCCATTTCCTTATCTGTAATCTGGCCCTTCCTATCTCAGCAGTGTTGCCAGGATCAAACTGGATAAGTCTACAAAAGTGTTTGAGATGTACATTATGTAAGTATGTGATGTTATATAAATGTGGGAAGAGGTCATTCACTGAGACATTGTTTTTCAGGTTCAGAAAAACTTCAAGCTCTAACTGCTTTAATCCATGCCCAGTTGGGTCTGTTCAGAACAAATTGACTTATTTGAAATTAGTTCTCTCACAATATCACCCTTTCAAAATTTAGCCTTAAACTGGAAGAGATGGGAAAGTTATCTAAAGATAGGAACATTTAGGTGTCACAAAGCTGCTACACTGAAGCCCATAATTAATTCCTCATCCTTGCTTTCAGTGCTTCCTTAACTCTAACTTAACATACAGCTCTTACCAATCTTGATTTTTCCAGTTCACAGTAAATTAAAAGCTGCAAACTAGAATGGGTGTGTATGGAGGGAGGGAGTGATATTCGAAAGAGGTGCATTAGTAGCAGAGGAAGCGATAGACTTACTTAGAGGAGAAGGAGGGAATGAAAAAAGCAGACAACATTGTACTACTGCACAGTGTAATCATCGATGTTTGCTGTGAATGCCTGAGTCATCTGGCTAGCGTTTTTTTTTTTTTTCTGTGCTCAGTAATTTCTGCTGAAAAATACAGGGATATGTGTAATATATTGTAGGGAAAGTTTCCATCAGAAATGAAAGAGCCAATGCTTAAGAGAGTAAACTTCAGTTATCTTGAAATGCTATGTGTGGCAGCTGTGGTCCTACTGATGTGAGCTAAGGGAGGCCTCACTGCAAAAAGTGTCATCTTTTTGAATTTTTGGTACAGGGCTTGTGGGAATAGGGTGGGATGGGAGAGTTGTACGTAATATGGTGAACAATAGAACTAGTTAGTGGGAGCAGTTCTTGTTCAGTTAGTCCTAAATCTTTATTCTTTCCATCTGTTCTAGATGCACAAGGTGTAAATTGTACCCTCAGTTATTTAATGACTCTGGTAACCAAGAGAATATTCAACTTTGCTTTTACAGTAATTATAATAGCTCTTCCTGAATTAGTTTCAGAACTTCAAGTATAAAAGCTGTTTTTACAGTCGACTGTGAAATTTAAGGAAGAAATAGCAAGTTCCCAAATCCACATTCTGTATTCACTTTGCCTTTGTAAGATTTGTTGGAGATGATGGATGGCTTGATATGATGGCAGATATGTTAAATGCAATAAGGGGGAATGTGTGAAATGTAGATAAAATTCATTGTTTTAAGGAAATTTATTTTTATCTTCACATATAAGATCTGAAAGAAAAAATGCCGCAATCCTCATTCACTGAAGCTTAAACAGCAGAGTTTCATTTGCAGAAGAAAGAGCTCTTACATACTAACACACTGAGCCATGCATACAGCACCAAATTATTTGTCAAAGAAGTCAGTGAATCGTACTCAACCTATTGGGGGAGACTTTCCCTTACTGACCACCCTCCCATCCACTTATTTGTGAAATTGGGGGCTGGGTATCATGAGTAGTTAAAAATAATTCATAAACTAGCCTATTGGTTTTCTATATAAGAGGCCCTTTCTTTTTCAATTTAATGTTTAATCTAGACATTTTCATAATTTTAGAAATTTGAAATGAAATTGCTCCACAAGACTACTTGAGAGAGGCCCACAGATCCTTTGAGAGGCAAAAGCATCTGTTTTTCTATGCTCACATTTTAGAAAAAAAGATGTGTGTGGAGAAGTGTGTATGTTTCCCTCCCCCCCCTTAGATCCATCTGGTATGCAGATTAGGTTATTTGCAGACCTAAGTATCTCCATGTTTGGATTTTCTACATCAGTGCCAAAAAAGGATCTATGTATAAAGATTGATCTTGCTTTGAGTACAGAACGTGCCTTGATGCTCACCTTATTCTGTTTCTCGTTGATTTAGGTATCCTGTGACTGTCTGAGGGGCTGGGAGGGAAGTGCAGGTGTGGGGGATTTCTGGTTTTAATTCACCAGGTTTTCCTCATTTACTGTATGAAAATTTTCCCTTTAAGAGAAAGCTATTAGACCACATTCTTTATGTTCAAAGGGAAGACATTTTCCCTTTCCTGCTCCCTTAGTTTTTTTTTTTTTTTTTTAAAGATACTGTTTTCCTATGGCCCCCTATCTAAATCCGGCTGTGTTGGGAGCTGAATGAGTGGTATGCTATAGAAATCAACCTTAGAACATACCACACTTCCCAGAAGAAATCTTCCATATGATAACAGGTGTTTATCCTTTTGAATAAAAATCCCAAGCTACTAAATTGCTTGAGTCTTAGTAAATACATATCAGAAGTCAATTATGTAAGAATTCTTTTCTAATAATCTCAATCTGCACACACATGCTCTCCTATAACCGAATGACAATGCTTCATATTGCAGTCATCTGACTTGAATAAATGTGCTGGGTTAGTGAGGCAGAGATGAGCCAATCACCCGTACCAAAGTCAGCCCAATGGCAGTGGGGGTGGGGGTGGGGAAGATGGAGAAAGAAAGGCTGGAGCTTTTCATAAAGAAGGAAAAAGGAAGTATAACCGAGGAATCTCATCAATGCTTCTGCTGTCTACAGGGAAGCTTATGCAGAGAAAAGGCAATTGAATAAGGCATCAAATAAAATGCTAGGATGTGAAGATTAGAGGACAAGGATTTCACCAAAGAATATGTCTTTGGGAAGTTTCACTTCCCAGACTTAAATATTGCGTTCACCAAGGCTCAATGGAATATGTGGAAGATTTAATGCTAAACAGTAGGAAAAGGCAAAGAAACCACACAAATAAGAGGCAATAAATGGCCACAAGTAAATTAAAGAAGCAACAAATTATTCTTGCTCTTGTGGATAAGGGACCACATAAATGCATGTTGATCTTTGTTAACACCTCATTGTCTTAATCCTAAAACAGTATATCTGAAATTTCACTCCTTCACAAAATTCCTTAATGACTTGTGTCTTATTTGCATGCCACATTACTATTATTTACTTAATATTTGTTTACAGCTAGTCACTTCTTTACTTAAATCTAGCTGTGTCCAAAGTGCTAATATCCATGAAACCATGTACAAATAAATACAACTGTATGAAAATAAACTATATTCATCCAGGTGTCACTGAAAATCTTCTTCTCTACCACTAGGGGTGGTGGGAAGTATTGCCTTAAAGCAGTTTTGTCTTTAGGGAAGAGAATGTAGATCATGTTTCCCTGTCCCGATGAAACCTAGCACATTTATTGCCATTTATGGTTGAAATCTTAAGAGTCTCCCCATCTACTTCCAAAGGTTCTTGAGTTTTGTAAGGGAGCAAAATGATGGACAGAGTTTTGAATGTAGCAAATGATGCCTGGGACTAGGTACCATGTTTCCCCGAAAATAAGACAGGGTCTTATATTAATTTTTCCTCAAGAAGACACCCTAGGGCTTATTTTCAGGAGATATGTTATTTTCCCCTCAAAGCCTCAGCTTGCAGCACGCACAGGATGGCCGGTACCTGACAGGGGGAGCCGACCTTGTTGGTGGGGCTGCCCACACCTTTCTGGTCACCTCTGGGATAGTAGCTGTCACGATGGGGCAGATGAGAAGGGCTGCTCGTCTTCTTTACTGCTCCGCGATGAAATGCATGGGTTGTGCAGATACGCTGCGTAGCCACGCCCATCACTAGGTCTTATTTTCGGGGTAGGGCTTATATTGCGCAGATGCTTAGAAATCCTGCTAGGGCTTATTTTATGGGTAGGTCTTATTTTCGGGGAAACACAGTACAAATGGCAAATCTGGAGACTTACAAAACCATTTTACACGCACTGCCCTGCCCAGGAAGCTCTGCAGTTTTTTGTTTTTTGGTTTTTTTTGAGACAGAGGCTTTCTTTGTTACCCTGGGTAGAGTGCAGTGATGTCATTGTAGTTCACTGCAACCTCAAACTCCTGGGCTCAAGCAATCCTCCTGCCTCAGCCTCCTGAGTAGCTGGGACTACAGGCATGTGCCACCATACTGGGCTAATTTTTCCATTTTTTGTAGAGAGGGGGTCTCTCTCTTGTTCAGGCTAGTCTCAAACTCCTGAGTTTAAGCAATCCTCCCTACTCAGCCTCTCTAAGTGCTAGGATTACAGACATGAGCCACTGCGCCTGACCTAGCCCTGCAACTCTGATCAGCTAGAGTCCTTGGTCATGGGGCCAACAGTAAATATTTCAAATCCCTAGACCTTTCCAGAAGCCAACTTTTGTAAAATGATGCTATATCCAGATTTAATGCATTTTCAAACACTGTGCCTTTTCTTGGAGTACCTCATTTAGAGGACTTTTCATAGCACCCTATTTATATTTGGAAATATTCCAGATGTTTTTTCCAGAGGGTGGGGTTCAAGTGATTTTAACTAGTATTTAATATAGAACAGTAGAGCAAAAGGAAATCAGTTTCTCTTCAACATGACCATGTATGTGACTTTTGTAGCCTCTCTGCATTTTGTAGTGGCTATCCCCTAAATGAATCATAAATTTATTTTAGACAGTACATTTTAAATGACAATGCTCTTGATGTCTTTTATGAAATTTACTGTGAACTATTTTTATATTTTAGATTCACACTGCAACTTCTATTTTAATATTCACAAACTTATTCTAAATATCAAATTGTATCTTTGTATCCTCTGTAGATGTTGCAAAATCATTTGGGCCCAAGGCACTGTAATTAGGACTAAGACAGTATGGGTGTTGTGTAGCAAGCTTGGGAGTGCCAGTGAACTCATTACTTGGACTTAAAAAATGGAGTGGCACCATCTGGCATATATCTGAGTGGTTACTCAAATGCATGTAATAATTAAGCTCTGCCTCAGTGCCCGGTTGCACTGACTGGTGTTTCCAGCCACAACCACTTGAAGATGGGTGGGACAAAACAGGACTTCCTTCATTGGCCCAGGAGTCACACCTCCCTATCTTTAGGTATTTATTAGGATCAACAATTCTAGCATCACACCTAAAATGATACCTTACAGTGTTTAAACTTGTGACAGTCTAAAACTCTTTATAAATGTGATCTGAGTCACACTCTTAAAGCTTCAAACAAATTGGTATTTATTAAAGGTGATGTACTAGAACCTAGTAGTCAGATGAACCTAGAAGTCAGAACCTAGAAGTCAGATGAACCTAGAAGTCAGATGGTTCTGGATTAAAATCCTGCCATTTACTTATTATCTTCATTATTGTGTGCAAAATTGACACATGGATGGTAGGGTAGAGTAGTAGCAACACAGGTCCAGCCCAGGATGGTGAAGCCTCCAAGTGGGAAGTAGAGAGAAAGAAACACGTGGGGATGTGGAGAATAGGATGTTCTCCTTTTGAACTCCCTAATTATGGCTCTTCTATTTCTATGCATTTTCTATTTGTGCAATGCTTCCAGCATTCGACACCCTAATCTGTGAGATTTTCTGATTACTGAAGGAAGTGAGTGAACATGTTTATATTTCCAAATAAAATTAAATATCTCTCAGAAACCCAATGTGCTTTTTGGGCTTTTGGTTTTCAGGGTAATTGCTTACTTGGCAGGTTTCTCTCTCTTCTGGGAGCCATGTCATTTAAGTGGAACTCAATTTGCAAATGGATGACAAATGATAGAGGCTTAGTTCATGGGAGGCAAACACAGAATTCTCCTAATTCACAAATGTTTGGTTTGGTCTTTCACTCTTGCTATTTGGATCTGGAATTATCTTCTCCACTCTGCCAACTCATCCACCTTTGTGATCACACTGACACACTAACAGTTCAAGAATTACAGACTTTCAGCCAAACACAGGGGGGCTCTTGAAAGCCAATTGTTAAATATTCAGTAATTTTGGGAGCCAGTTATTAAACCATTGGTAATTTGAAATCATCCATGGTGGGAGTACTAACACCATAGAAATCGACCAGTACTACAAATCAGGGTTGCTTCTTTCCTTCTCTGACAGACAGTTTTCCAGCACCACTGGACTCAGAAAGAATATGAATTGAAGTTCTGAGCGGATGGAATGGCCGCCTCTATTAACCACATTTCATTCTTCTCTTCTTTTAATGAACATTTGTTGAATGCCTGTTCTGTGCCAATTCTGGGACTAGACCCTGGGGAGACAGAGGGCATAAAAACCTGGTGCCTAGCCTGGAGGATCTCACACTCAAGTGGGAAAGACAGCCAAGTTAACAGACAATTATAACCCAGTGGGAGAAGTGTGAGAACAGAAATATGTACAAGGTACAACTGAGGAGAGAATGATTAACTCATAATCTGCTATAGATAGAAAGTACTTTGTCTCCAACTAAAGAGCTAAAGAATTTTTTCCTGTGGTTTTTACAAGTGGGAAACTGACAAACAGGTAACTTAAATAGAATGCTATTTTGAAAATGAAGAGAGATGTATTTCATAGGGCTATTTCTCTTGATTTCAGGAGAGCCTTGCTGTTTTACAGTGCTTACACACTAGAGGAAAGATTTTTATTTGGAGCAACTATAATCATTTGGCGTGATGGTAGCCAGGGCTGACTCCATGAGAAATTATGACTGAAATGATTGGTGGGAAAAGCCAAGTTGGAGGGCGGGGGATAAATGGTTAGATATTAAATAGAATGGGATCTGCTGAAGGTAATGCATCCCAGCTTTGCCACTTATAAGCTGTGTAACCCTAGGCAAGTTACTTAACCTCTCAGCATCAGTTGTCCATCTGTAAAATAGGAAACATAATAGTTGAGAGGCAGAATAGTAGGGTGGTCAGGAGTACAGGCTAGACTTCCTGGGTTAGAGTCCTTTCTTTGCTGTGTAACTCTGGGCATTTAACTTAAACATTCTGGGTTTCAGTATCCGTTATCTGTAAAATGGCTCTATCATTAGTACCTACTTCATGCAAAAATGAAATAATGTATCTCTAGTTCTTAACAGAGTGCCCAGTGCTTATCCTGTATTTGTAATGCTCTCTCTTTTTTATTCCTTATTGCAATGCCCCCTCCCTTCATCTCTCTCTGCAGAAATAACATCTATCTTTCAAGGCCCAGCTCATATGCAGTCTCTTCAAAGAACCTTTCCCTGATTTCATGTTCCCCAACACCAAAAAGTAGAGAAGTTTCCTGTTGTTATGGTGTGGGGGATGTGGAGAGGCATCAGTGCTCAGGTGCAGGGGAGTACTGGGGCCACTGGTTAGGATAACACCGAGTTGGAGGTGGAGGGAAGGAGCTGAAGTTTGCACTTGGAGTTCAGGCATTTGAGTTGACAGTGCAAAAATGACAAGAAGCTGGGAGTAAACCAACAACAAAGTAACCCACATTGCTACCTTCCACCACTCCTCCTCTTCCACCCCCAGCATTGATCAAAACTCTGAATTCAAACCCTATAGCAACCATGGTTGGGAAGGAGATGTGTGTGTGTGTGTGTGTGTGTGTGGTGGTACTGGAAGGGAGGGTTCTGCCTAGACACAAAGGAGCACAGGCTGGATGTGTGTAGTCATCACAGTGTTTCCAGCACAGGGGAGAATGGAGATTAGGGGTGGCAATGAGAGAGGTGAGAGCAGGAATTCTGCAGCGTCAGTAAGATAGATCTCTCCTCTGCTCCACTCTGCAGTTACACTTGGACCTTGGCCTTATCCATGCTTCATTTCAGGAGCAGGGAGGCATAACTATTCTGGGCTTTCTTACTTGAATCCATAGAGACCTTGGGGGTAGAGAGAACACTAAGGAACACAATCTACATTCCCTGGAGGCCCAGGCTACATGGGTATCTTAGGACAGTATTTCTCAAAGTGGATTTCTCTCTGTGGATCATCTGAGAAATCTATAAAAGTTCAAGCACCTGAGCTCCTCTCCAAAGAGCCTCATTCCCAAGCCTGGGTTAGGACCAGGGAGCCTGCATTTTAACATCTCATCTTGGGTGATTCTGATGCACACTGAGATTTAAGAACCTCTTTTCCATCTGATGCACTTTGAAAAGCTAAAAGTAGGACCCTCAATGATGGGATCCTCATGAAAGCGGGTGGGAAGGGAGACGTTGACTGTACAAGATGCTCCCTTGGGCAGTACTCATGGGAAGCCCTGGATACGCAGGGGGCAGCATGGGGACACTCACCCAGACCCCTGAGAAAGGAGCTAAAGGAAGAATTTCTAAAAGGCTCTTGTTTTAAACAGGACTCTCCAGAGGCAGACCCTGAGACAGAGCTTTGAGGACCAGTTAGTTTAATGGGAGGTGATTTCCAGGAAGCACTGGTAGGGGGAGTAAGGAAATGAGACAGGGAAGGAGAAGAAGCCAATAGAAGTGCATTAATGAGCAGATTAGCTCTGGGACCTCTGGGGGTGGTGGGAAACACACCAACCGAAAGGGCCAGGAATGGGACTCTCAGGTCCCATTCACTGTTAGTTAATATTAATAGTTGCTGTCAGGAGTATTAATTCCTCCCCAACTCTTCTGATCTGTCTCACTCTCAGGCTGAGAGAAAGTCTTCAAGTGGAGAACAGCATGTGATTACAATAGGATGCCATTGGCAGGTATAGGACAGGCTAGTGCTGAGGGGATATGGGTAGGGCACCAAAAATATCTGCTATATTGTGATAACATTATGTCACATGTATAGCATTTTACAGCATTTACATTGTTTACATATTGCCTTGACTTATATCACTGCAATTGATCAAACCAAACCAAGCCAATTAATGAGATGGGCAGTAAAACACAATGATGATGAGAGTGGACTCAAGTCACACCAGCCAGTTCTTCCTCTTCCTAGCTTGAGGTTACCTTGGGCAAGTCATATTACCTCTCTGAACCTCAGTTTACACATCTTTAAAATAGAGGTCATTATGGCACCTGCCTTTAGGCTTATTGTGAGGCCTAAATGATGAAATGCATTTAAAATCCCTAACAGAGCACTTGCAACATAAAGAGAGTCAACCAACACTGTTTCCTGTTATTCCATTGCTATCTCTTTACTCACCCGGTGCACGCCATAGCATACAGCCCCAGTGTGTGGCACTGACGCAGTGCTCAATAAATGTTTCTAACATGGAAGGCTTACCGGAGGGGTCCCCAACCCATGGGGAGTTGTATAATTATTTCATTATATGTTACAATGTAATAATAATAGAAATAAAAGTGCACAATAAATGTAATGTGCTTGAGTCATCTTGAAACCATCCCCCCTTCCCGGTCCATGAAAACACTGTCTTCCATGAAAATGGGCCCTGGTGCCAAAAAGGTTGGGGACTGCTTGCTTAAAGGGTACTACACCTAGAAGATGATGATATTTAAAATAATACAAAATCTAGAAAAAATGTACTGAAGGGATGAGCCTTGAACAAGTTCAGATGCAGAAGATAGAACCAAGGAAGGCTTTCCTCACAAGGAAGGAGGGATCTTTTAAACTAGGTTTTGAATGATGAGGGGAACTGTTGCTGGCAGGGAGAAGGGAGGAGAGGATCCCAGGTGGAAAGATGCCCTGGATAAAGGCCTGGTAATGGGACATAACAGAAGACAAACATGAGTCAACATTTATTGAGCTCTTATTATGTACAAGGCATGGTGTTAAATGATTCTTTTTTTATATACTTCATCTCATTGAAGTTTCACTACAATCCTTTAAGGTAGGTGCTATTATTAATTTCATCTTCCAGGTTAGGAAATTGAGGCACAGATAAGTTTGTTAACTTACCTCAGGCTTCACAGACAGAAAATGGTAGAGCCTGAAGTCAAAATCAGATTAGACTGACTCAAGAGCCCAGTCACTAAGTGTTAGCAGCTGTAATAATAATTACTGATGATAAGAATTACTATTATTATTATTGTGAGATAGCTACCATCATGAAGTCAATTCAACAAAGACTAAGTACCTGCAGTTATTATGTATTATTACCTAAGTGGGGAGCAGTTGTGGTCTGAATCTTTGGAAATTCTCCTTTGTTGCTGGGCGTCCTGGGAATCTCCTTTTGGTTTCCTGTAATTATTTTGCAAAGCTTTGTGCTTGGTTCATATGATCATGACTCCAATTTTCGATTCCCTATCAGCACATGACACGAGTTGTCATTGTTTAATCACAAGCTGCACTTGTGATGAATGTTGGATAATCAGAACAAAAGCACAGGAAAAATAATTAGAGGGAACCAAAGGGAAGTGGCTCACAGCCTTGAACAAGAGATTGTGCGAAGGTTTCTAGGACTCAGTCCCTGAAGCTCTGACAATGTATTTTGATCCTTGTCTGAATGCAAATGAATGACTCCATCAAATTATAGGCAGCTTGTCACAGTGCAGGTTATTTAGCTAGTTAATTAAAAGTCTGAGCGAGCTGGTGCCTCTCTGCACTGGGCTCTGAAGATAACCAAACCTGTGTTCTGACCAGGCAAGTTAATTTAAAATAAGTGACCTCAATTGGGTAATGGCTGCAAGTTCAAATTCAAGAATCACTATAATTAGTCCCAGATGGATCTTAATTGTTCTTTCAGGAAACGGAGTGGGGAAGGAGGAAAGAGAAATGCCCAAGCCCAAAGTAAAGGTTATTAGCCATACCTTTCAAGAGCAGGGGAGCTGACTGGGGCAAAGGCATAGTTAATGTTGTATAACAAGAGTTTCATTGCTGCCTTTCCGAATGCATCCTCTTAGCTGTGGTACATAAAATGGGTCTAGCTCTTTAGGAAATAAGGACTAGAATTTAGCACTTTTAACCATGTGGTCTTCTGCAGGTTATTTAACCTTCTTATGCCTTCATCTATGTAATGGAAAAAACACCATTAGTCCTACCTACCTCATAGGATTGAAGGAGATATTTTGTGAAAAAGCTTTGAAAAAATATGGAAAGCTCTACAAGTCAGTATTTATTCTTGCTTTAATTCAGGAAAGTTTCCTAATCAAAGATGTTTGATTTTAGAGTATAAGCCTGCTTTAAGTGTGGCCTCTTATTTTTTCCTTAGACTCTACCATAAACCAGGTACCTTCTGAACTACACCTCTCAGAAGGTGAAAGGATTATAGTGGGCATATATTCAGCACCACATCTGTGTGGTGGTACATGATGTTCTCATTTCTTAGGTGCACCCACAGAGCTGAAAATTATTTTTGCTTTGTAAACTTTTGGAAGAAGTCATAGAACACATACATTTAGCATTTTTATTATAAAATTGGATCCTTCTTCATTTGTGTTAATATAAATTTTTTTCTTAAAATTATGTGCTGGCACAGAACCGTGGTACCACGAGGTTAGTGTAAGTCACAGTGAGAGCAGGATGGCTTTATCCCCACTTTTTTATATGAATACTTGGATTTTCCTTCAGTGTTCTGATACATTCTAATTGCCCATATCTTCCCAAGCCCTAGAAAGCAAATGTTATAAGAATTTGTACAATGGTAAAATGAAATAAGTGAAGAAATCAGTGCAAAGCCTTAGAAGACCAAGAATTTGACCACCTGGGGATGCACAAAATAACTACATTTTAAACTGCTTTTTCCCCCCATTCCACTGTTTAGAGGGAATTGTATTCTGATGCCCATTTGAGTACCCCTTAATGGAATATAAGTATTTAAAACAGAGATTCACAACCTATGCCTACTGACAGTAATCACAACTGTTTATCCTTCAACTTGAACCAAAACTCATTACAGGAGCTTGCTTTTAAATCAGAGTCCAAATTCTGCCTTGTTAGATGAGCCAAGCAAATAATGGAGTTGTATTTCCCAGAATTGCATTGCTATCTAAGGGCTGTGTCCTTTGCTGAAAAGACCTTGAGGTCATAATGAACAAACAAACAAACAAAAAGCCCTGGCTTCACTGGGAAACACCCATCCGTGGCAGAGTGTAGCAGAGAACACAGCTTTGCTAGGATTTTGCAAAGGTTTAAGTCATAGGCTGAACAATCACTTCTACAAATCTCCTTAGAAAATTCCTCTTGTGTACCATGAGTAAAAGCCACAATATGCAATGCATACAGGACTAGGAATTAGTTTCCAAATGATAAACATCAGGACTTTATTTTCCCCTTAGAAAAAGCCAAGAAGTTTATTTATTTAATTCAACAAATATTTATTGAGTACTTATTAGGCTCCAAGATGTTTTAGATGCTGGGGTTACAGGAGTTAACAAAACAAAACAAAACAAAACACAATCCCTGCCCTCATGAAACCTTATATTCTAATTCAGTTGTCTAGAATTTAACTCAAAATTCCCTCCTGTGAATTCCTATATGATCTCTACCTCTCATCTTTCCCTCAGTCTACTAAGTATTTACTCAATTTAGGCATGTGTCCTGCCATCCCAATTAGACTATAAGTCCTTGAGGACAGGCCCCAGTTGCATACTGCTTAGAGTGTACATCATCCAGTACAGTGCCCTGGAGTCAGATATTCAATGAATATTTGTGAATGATGAGAAAGGAAAGGGCTCCAAAAACTGAGAAGGAGGATGGGAAGTGATATTAACTTCAAATTTTATCTTTCTGGTGTACTATGCTCTAATGCAAACAGACTTGTAACGTAGACACTAATTCCAGGCAGTTGGGCAGGAGGTAAAATGGGGTAAGAAGGCAGGTGGCCTATTTAGGGGAACTCATATGTAGATGTCTATTTGGTCCATGTATTGGCATAATCTTGGGTGGTGTGGCCCCAAGAGTATGGGCATTGCAGCCAGATCTGTTTTGAAATCCTTGCTCTTTCACTCACTAGTTGTGTGGCCATTTATGTATGTCAGTCACTCTCTCAGCACCCGAGATTCTTTATTATAAAATTAATGGGTAATTTAATACCTAGGCAGAATCTTCTCATTTCAGACACCATGTTACTGTATTGGCTGGCGGCAAAAGTCTGTTTCTTGAGGATCCAAAAGTCATGATGAAAGGTCGGGTTGTGTTCTGGACAGTACAACTTGTGTTCTTATTGGTATCAGGTTTCTACCATTCTGCTTTATGACATCCAAGTCAGTCTCTATTTCTCAGTTGGCACTGCTTATTAGCATTCACCCTGACAAGTAAGTAGGGATTGTCATACCTATGAAAATATAAAAATTTCTATCCCCTTCTACCAAGCCAGATGAACTTTGGTAGGTCCTTGAAGACTCAGTTCAATCAATCAGGAGAAAGCAATCCCCGATCTGAGTCAGGCTGAGTTAGGCATATTTCTTCTGCATTCCCTTAGGATCTGTGTTTTCTTCTGTCACTGCACATATCCCACTAGATCATAATCATCTGTTTACTTGGCTGCTTCCCTACTAAACCATGAGCTCCTTGAGGGCTGGAACCATGCCTTATTTGTTGTTCACTTTTTCTTTAAACTGATTACTAGTTCTTATCCAGGACTACAAAGATAAGCAGGATGAATAAGAATGATGTTTCCCTTTCAAGGTGAGCTTGAAACCATTTCCTTACGTTTCAGCATCTACTGGAAACGATTGTGCATAATAGCCTTCTGTTTTCTTTTTTTATGTAGTTAAGAAGGTAAAGCCATTCACTGGTTTCTACCACTTCAAATATTATTTCTATTTACGTAGATTCTATGAATTGGACACTTGAGTAATGGGTCCTTTTCAGTTTCCACAACAAACCAAGTCTGAGCTGGTCCTCTTTATGCAAAGAGTCTCTGTTAGATATGTTGGATTCTGTTACAATGAGATTGCAAACAGAACCGTTCCCATGAACCATCTTCCTCTGGAGCACAGTAAAGGGAAATTCATCTCCATCTGACAACGTTTCAGTTAAGCTTTGAGCAACGCAAATACCATATAACTCATGAGAACAGTTTGCAGACTGAGCAGCTTTCTCTATATTTGGAGAAGCCATTTCATTTTTTATTGGCTCATAAACCCTCAGTACCTGGACCATTATTAACATTGTTATATTTAGAAAAGATATAGTTTTGATGGCATGAGATTGTCATGCATGCATTCTTGACATGAGTAAGAAAGTTAAGAGTATGAGTTACAGGTCACTGAGTGGTAAGAACCACAAAAGAAAGTGGCTAGGATTTCATGTGTGTTGTCTTTTGGAGGGTTCAAGATCACTGGCTGTGGTTTAGTAAGCAAGGTGTTGTGGTGGAGGCTGCAGTTGACAGAGTCACTGGGAAAGCATACTACTGGGAAGTTTTCTCAAGAGAAAACTGTCCTCTTAGTTCCAATAATGTGCGCTCAGTGCATTATCTTCAACAGGTTGAGTATGAGAAGTAGCCACATCCAACTCTCTCTCCCTGGGAAGGAGACATGAACAACTCCTCCCTGATGAAAGGAAATGCCTGAGGATTCAGGGATGGGCCTGCTGCCACCTGTTATTGATGTGGCTAATGCAGAAGAGCTAATGGCTCTGTTGGGAGATGCACTTTCCTGTCACTTCTTGCAATTCTCTCTGAGTGGCTTGGTAGTGGTTGCCATGGACACCAAAGGGCGAGGGGGCTTGGGTTAGAGTTTGAAGGATTGTGCTGTGCTTGAGTGGGTAAGACTAAAATTAAGTTAATGTGCATAAAAATGAGGTGTATTTCTTTCCTTTGTGCCTTTGAGAAAACTGCAATCAAGCAGTCTGTCAAGCAATAATTGATTTTATATTGGCCAAGGAAAAGGGAGGAGGAGCAATTTATTGAGGAGATTCTCAAGTTAAGCACAGGCAGTAGTTTGAAATAGGTCAAGAGAAGTGAAAAGGACTCTCAGAGCTGTTGAAGAGGTAGCAGTGATGGCAAGGCACTTAAAAGTGGCCATTAAGCAGCTTTCCATAGTACCCACTTTGACTGCCTTGTCCACTGCTTCAGTGTCCCTGGAGCCTTATCTCTTAATCCAAGACACAGTATTACTGAGGTCACGCTCTATTTTGGTTCTTCTCTCATATTTACCTCAGCAAGTGTATGTGTCTTTTAAATAACAGGATCTCCAGGTTCTGATTTGCAAATCAGTTCACCCAGTTATCCCTTTTCTGTGTTCCCCATTCTTAAGATGGGTGGGCACATTTTCTGCCAACATTAAACCCTGAAAGAGACTTCCCCTTCCTTCCCCTGTCCTCAATAATAATCCAGTTATACATAGACTAGGATTTCTGGTATAGAGATAAAGCCATGAAAACAATTTCAGTTAAACCACTTAAGTTTGAATACACTACCCTTTTTAATGACCAGTTAATCCCACTGTGATGGGCAAGACCTGTTTGTCCTCCAAAACCATAATCAAAGCACTTGTCATTCTCTTGGTGGCACTCACAAATCTAAACCTTTATGATGATCATAGTAAAGTAACATCATACTGTCAAAGACAAACAGAAAGCCTTCTAATGGGTCCTGAGAACATGTCCTAATCACTTTTACAGGCTGGGCAAAGGAGCTTCACTGAGCTTTTCTCTGACTCCACCAGGTCAGTTTCCCTCTCCTGAG
Organism: Cheirogaleus medius; assembly: GCA_008086735.1. Taxonomy (NCBI): domain Eukaryota; kingdom Metazoa; phylum Chordata; class Mammalia; order Primates; family Cheirogaleidae; genus Cheirogaleus; species Cheirogaleus medius. The sequence continues at coordinate 2,561,165 of VBSM01000656.1, read as the reverse complement.
ACCTGTCTCTGATGATAGAAGGAGCTTAAATTCTTTGTGAGTTCTCAGGCTCAGTGACCACACACGCTCCTTTCCTTATTCATTTTCTCCCCCTTAAGAAATGAGGTGCAGTGATTCTAATTATAATGCCTTGCATTCATGGACTTGACCTCTCTGAGAATACCTTAGAGAAAGTGCCTGATTCATCCTAACGTCATCCCTGTAAGGCAGGGAAGGATTTTTATATCTTATGGCTGAAGTTCCTAAGATGATTCCTTCAGAAGATATTTGATCAGTTGCTCTTCTCTTTCAGGGTAGGGTGGTGGTGATATGTGTATATTTGGGAGGCCATTTGGTAGCTACATATACATATATTTTTAAAAGGTTGGAGATAGTAGTGTCTGGCTATGAATCTCTTCTACTTTAGCTCCACCCTAATGACATGATACTAATTGTCACCAATCTCCCTAAGCCCTAGCCCTGGTTCAAGCCCTGGTGTCCCCCACTGGTCAATTTGCCATAACCTTTGGGCAGAAACAGTCTGACCCTGTCAAATCCTGACTGAAGGAAGCCTGTCCCAACAAGGATGGGATTAATTTGACTGGAAGAGCCACGTGGTTGGTTGGTAAGAATGATATCAAACTGGTCCAGGGCTGTTTCCCACATTCATTCTCATCAAAGTGCAGACCTTCACATCGATCAATCAATGGCTTTTGCCTTCAGTGTTAGTGTAATAAACGACTTGAGTTTTCACATTTTATTTTATTTTTTGTTACTGCTCTTATTCTGTATCTGCTTGGTGCCTCTCTGTAGGGGAGCACAGGATCTCGATTATTTTAAACATATAACGATGCTGTGGCAATGTGAGCTTGAACAATAACTAGATTTTTTTGTTGCTGTTGTAAACTGTGGTTCTTGAAGCCCTCATGAAACTGTTTGTTACAGCATCTGTTAGAATCTAGGACAGGACTCCTGTAATCAAGCAGCTGTGTGATGAACCTTCTAATTGCTATATTTTCGTTGCTCTTAATATGGAGAAATTTCCTAATAAAGCTGGATGATAATTTTAAAACATTCATTAATGTTTACAAGCCAGTATTTCTAACCCATAGGACTTTGTCAATCTCTAAGTGCCCGCAGAGGCTTAACTGGGGTGTTCGCAGTATAAACCATACAAAGTAAGAGGTATCAGGGTGCTTTCTTCCCATGCCAACTGAAACTTACTCATTGCCTGTGGGGGGATAAAATAGCTATATATGGTTAATATTTCCTTTTTCTCCATTTTTTTCAAGCATGAAACAAAGTTTATTGAGGAAGGACAAGATAGGGTCACAGAGCAAGAGTCAGATACATTCACCATAGATGATGAACAGAACCCCCATCATAACAAGAGGGCCTCTTTCCATTTTTTTTAAAGAACAGATCTGAGATCTCACTTGATTTAAGTGATGGGATTAACTCAAAACAAAGGGGATATTTGCATCAGTTTTATTGTTCCATTTGAACTGGTTCATATTTTTATAATTTTGGAATAAGATACCAGCCTTAATCCTAAAATGCTGGTGTTAATGGGTAGGAGAGAAGGTCTTGACTTAATAAATCTTTACTGCAATCTACTATATGTTGTATCTGAACAGGAGTATAACAGTGGACATAGCTATAATGAGAAACTTATGATAAGCTTGTGATGAACAAACAAATCTCAGTTAATCAGAATTCAACTGCTAGAAGCCCTTAATTAATAGGAATTTTCCCCAGGTATTTTCTGGAATGGCTGATGTGATATTTACTTATATACATATATGGCACAGCTTTAATCAACCACAAACTCCTATTAATGGAGACATTTGTTGTTCTGTGCTCTAAGGACAGAAGTAAATGATAAACTTCCAGGCTGTGTCCTGGCCTTATGGCATATTATCTCAATCTCCCCATCATCTCTGTCTCCAAGTCTCAGCAAAGCTTACTGATGCTGAGGTTTGCAAAAGTCTCAGTCAGCTAAGAAACATTCAGTGATGGTCAGTAGCCTAGCAATCTGAGAAAGCAGGAAAGTTGATTCATACATTTTTAGATACTTATCATATTCTGCCTTCTAAAATTATTGCATTGCCTTATCTCCCTACTAGATTGCAAGCTTCTTCAGCAGGGAAGGCATGTCCTTTTCTCCTCACCATATCTAGTACTGGGTATAGCAAAATGGGTTGGGACTCAATTAATATTTCTTGAATTGAATTTCCTACCTTGTTTTTCACAGCTCTGGGCATCATAGACTGTTGGAACTGGAAAAGGCCATCATATTGAACACATTCATTTTATGGTTTAGGAAATGGAGATGCAGAGAGATTAACTTTTTGAAGTCATACAGCTTGTGGCTAGAACTCAGGTCTCCTGCCTCAAGGCTTCTGTACTATGCTTTATAAAACCCCAGGGTGTCTTCATTCATCCCAAGGACTCTCATGAAGTTCCCTAATGAAAATTAATTTGAATTCGTGTTGATTTTTAAAATAAAACCCCCAAATCTCACAGGAAATAATCAAGCAAATAATGAGGCATTAAATTTTAAAAAATAGGGGGAGGGAACTCTTGGTTGAGTACAAACATTTCCTTTTTGAAACTAAAGCTTCTATCATCTGAAATAAACAAGAGTCTTGCTGTTTCAAAGTAATGATCTTGAATGAGTTTTTTTCTTTATTTTCCCAGAGGGGATTTGCTTCTAAACAGTCACAAAGCCAGTCTAGCCAGTCTAGTGTGAAGTATGACCAGAGAATCAGGCCATCTTTTTTAATAAGCCAAAGATAAAATTCCTAAATATAGAATACTGATGTCTGTTACTAACTCATAGGATAAATATCTTTGCATTTTAGGGAACAAGTTTATTTAAGTCTGCCAGTGAATGTCAAAGTCACCTAACATGTTAAAGGCTTTTATGCAAGTATAGAGTCCCACTCACTTAGGGCCTGGAGGACATTAGGTTGGATTTAGGAGAAACCGTGTTTGCAATGAGCATCTTTAAGAAATTAAACAATAGGTTTTACTTATGGGACACTGTTTTGTAGTTCTGGGGTGCATTTTTGCTTCAAAATATTTATTTAAGCAGTACAATAAATGTTAAGTAACAGCATCAAATCACCATGTCATTAGGTTAAGAAACAGAGACCAATGGGCACCATGATTGGGTAGGTAACAAAAAGGGGCCCTTAAAAGGAAGAATAAAGCAGCCAATTTATAGAGAGAAGCCTGGAATGGTTGGAGGTGGAGAACTAAAGGGAACAACCTAGTAAGATACCCTAAGAGAGGAAGGAAGGCCAATGGGTATGTTTAGGCAATGCATTGGCCTACATCTGGAAGCTTGCCCATTAGGAGATTGAGGAGCAGGAAAAGCAAAAAGGAATGAGGTCTCTTCTTTTATGTATGAGCCTTAACATACACCTGGAAGAAGAGGATGGAGAAACATTACAGGTACTAGAAACAATCTGACTTTACATTTTATGATTAATTTAATCATGTGCAAAAATAAGCTCCAGGATTTTCTAATTCCTTTTATTCTACTAGCACTTACATACCTAGCCTTTGTTATATTATTTTGCATTTGTCAAGACGCTGCTCTCTAACGTGACTCATATTGCTAAGGGCTATTAAAAATTTTTTAAAAAGACAGAAGTTTTATTTCTCCCAATAGTGCCTAGTATAGTACTCTGAACATAAGCCCGTATGTGATGCTTAACCTCAGAACAGATGGCTGGCCTTTGGGACATTTTTTATGTAAATTACAATGCCCATTCTAGAAGTCTGATTCCATTTGCCTTTATTCTTCTTCATGACTTGCCTCCTGAATATGCAATGATTTCTTAGCTAGCTAAGCACTGACTCATCCACTCCAAGAGGTCTCCTTCTGTACAGCCCTTGTTTCTCTCATGGTGACATGGCCTCGGATTGCCCTTTGAAATTCAAGTAATAATATCTGTCAAATCCTTTACCTGTCTTTGCCTATTAAAGATTCAGGAAGATTTCTCACCTGGCCCATCAGTAGACACAGACTGGTAAATAAATGACATCCTGCTTTGATTCAAGGTGGCTCCAGTGTAGCTATATTGTCTCTTATCTAGTACCCAGCCCACCATATAATTTTAATGTCATGGAGGACACAGATCTAAGTGTGAAATAGAGAACCACTACTATATGGTGGTGGAAGAATGTTTAACTTTCAGCTTATAACATGGCTCTCTGAAAGCAGGTCTCTAGAAGAACTTTGGAATTCTAAGTATAGAGAATCTTTCCTAGACAAAATCTAGTGTTGAAAAGAATCTGACCAGACATAGTGCTTCAGGGTAAGTTGTTGCAGCAGGCGTTGAAAGGAGGAAGAAAAACTTGAGTAATTTATTTCCCTATCCCTTTTCCTCCAGACCTATAATTTATCCTAACCATGCCCCCAACCATCTTCTTTTTCAGACTTTGGGTAGGGCATAAGGAAGTATCTATGGAATAAAGCAAAAGATATGAGGGTATCAGGAAGGTTTCCAAGCACAGTCTGTAGCCACTCCTGAGAGATAGGAGAAGTAGGATAAAATCTTCCAAAAGAGTGGTGGAAGCATCACTCTCTATCCCTGTTCCACTAGATACTTGATTAATACTTTCCATAGCATTTAAACTAGTCAGGAAGAGATTCTACTACAATGAAAAAGCACCCTTCTCAACTCTGCCTCGCTAAGCCAATATCATGATAGACGATTGGAAGAACTGCATTTACACTGCATGAGACTAAAAAGTTCTGAAAAACCTACTCCCTAGAAATATACTGGACATTTTGAAAGGGACATTTATGTTTTTAGCCCATGAGAGATATGGGTGAATAAGAACAGGTTCACCCCAAACATTTTTGGGGCCTATGACAAGAATACAAATAGAGGATAACATATCACATATCTAAATGTTAAAAAGTCTTAAAACAAGGAATGCCTTGGCCTGGCCTGTGTATACACCCAGGGCCTTGAAGTCCACTTCTGAAAAAGACCTAAAAGCTAAAGGACTCAGGCTCCCCCCCAAGGCCAGCCCTACTACCTGTGGGGTGCATGAATCTGCTGGAGCAGGGCAGGGTGGACCTGCCAAGTTCTCCTAGAAGCCACAGACAGTAACTTCCCCTCTCCTATAGTTCACTTTTATGACTTGGGCTTGCCTGGCAATTCTACGTGCCTTCCAAAGCTACATCATTCAAGTAGCACAGAGGGAGTGAGTGCAGCTATCTGGAGAAACTTATCTGCCAAAACCTTCTAATTTGAGTGCTTTGGGGGGTCTTTTCTCTTCTTTTCTATGGCACAAGTTGTCATTTTCTCCACTGCCCCTACCCTGACCACTGTCCCCTACCCCCCGATGCCTCCCAGTTTCACTTTCGTGTCCCTCTGTGTTTCCTCCCTGATGCTCAGCTAGCTACTAACCTTTTCAAAACTGCTCAAGACCAGAAAGAAAAAATAAAAGTCCTTGTGTTTCCCTATTTGTGGTATAAGAAGTACTGTCAAGCACGGAGCTCCAGGCAGTGGCCCCTCTCACCTGTGTCTACGGGTGATGCTGGGTGGGAGAAAGGAGTATGCCCGTTGGAGTATTGCTGCTCTAGTCTAGTGGCCCTGAAAAACTAAGCACCCACCCCAAGTTCTTATCCCATGAGCATTTATGCTTCCCTACAACCAGTCCCATTTTATACTTGATTTTCTTTTTTTTTTTGAGACAGAGTCTCACTCTGTTGCCTCAGCTAGAGTGCCGTGGCATCAGCCTAGCTCACAGCAACCTCAAACTCCTGGGCTCAAGCAATCCTTCTGTCTTCGCCTCCCTAGTAGCTGGGACTACAGGCATGTGCCACCATGCCTGGCTAATTTTTTCTATATATATTTTTAGTTGGCCAATTAATTTCTTTCTATTTTTAGTAGAGAAGGGGTCTCGCTCTTGGTCAGGCTGGTTTTGAACTCCTGACCTTGAGCAATCCTCCTGGCTCAGCCTCCCAGAGTGCTAGGATTACAGGCGTGAGCCACCGCGCCTGGCCTATACTTGGTTTTCTGGGTGTTAATTGGGAGAAGAGGAGGTGTACCTGCCCGACTTTGCCAGTTACATTCAGGTTACTCCCTAGCAAGAGGAGGGGGAAACGAGCAACACCTAAGGCAGTAAAACAATGGAGATTGTGGCTCTTTACCTGGGAAAAAATGCATGCAGATAGGAATGCTAGTTGTAAGTAGTAATATATATCACTCTGAGAAAGTACCCCTCATAGTATATTTCTACTCTTGTGGGGCCCATTCCATAGTTAGGTTGTTTGGGCACCATAAGTAAATGAACCTGTTTGTCATAAATGAGCTCTTCACCAAAGGGTAGGTGTAATGGGCATATTTTCAATTCTATGTGTTAATGGGATATGATGGCTCCTCATGAAGTGGAGAAAATATCCGTGAAATGCTTGTGGCATAGACAAAGCCACTGAAGCCTCATCAGGATGCTTAAGTCTTATAACGTCTGGTTGAATCTGCTCTGACTCAAAAACTCAGAGATGCAAGGCCAACTAGCACAGTGACTAATGGTATCTGGAATCAGACTCCCTAGGTTCAAATTCCAGCTCTACCAATTATTAGCTGTACCATCTCTAAGTCTCAATTTCCTCATCTGTAAAATGGAGATAATTTTCCATCTAGCCTACAGGATTAACTCACATGAGATATATAAACACAAATATGAATACATATACATATGTTGCTTAACACAGTCTCTGGAACCTAGTAAGCACTTAATACATACCTATTTGTTATTAAAATGCCCGGTTAGCATATGTGGTTCACGGTTTTAGTGCCTTTAATTATTTTACATGATGCTGAAAAATCTAGTTAGTCCTCAAATAGTCCTTGAGCTTATCGATCAACTTGTGTTACCCCATGTTATATCAGAGAAAAAAACAGGGGTCTTCTAACACGCTAAACATGCAGACCTGCTCCAGAGTCCATTAGTATTAGTGAGACCTGAATATAGCCCAAGTCTCAGACTTTGCTTTCATGGTATGGCCTTAGATTGAACTGATATCTTGGAAAAGCCATGAGGACACTGTTGTTCAGCAACAGTTCTTAAAGAACTTATTTTCATAGGCACAGAAACTCACCACCTAAGAGCAAATAGCTATGGTTATCAGTTATTGAGTGTGTACTGGATGCCAAGCACTGTACCAGGTGCTGTCTACATATTATTTAATCCTCACAACAACCATGAAAGGAAGGTAGTGGAAAACTCTTTTCAGCTGAGAAAATTGAATCCCAAAGAAATTGTCACTTTCCCTGATGTCACACTACAGAGAAGTGAAGGAGCTAGGATTTGAAGTCATGTGTATTTGAATCCCAAGCTTGTGTTTACTTAACTATACCACAAACAAAATACTCCAAAAAGAAGGGATGCTAACCCAAACTGTCTTATGGACTGGTAAGTCAGCTAAATATCCTATAAGGAACATTGAGGGTAAAGGTTGGGATAAAAGAAGATCAACAAAGGGGAGAGGAATTGGACAGTACCACTATCTGCTGAGTGAGGATGAGGCAGGGAGCAGGCATGTAGCTGAAACATTTTGCTTCACTTGTCCTGGGTCTAGCTGTAGGCAACAGCAAGCACTCTAGTGAGCACAATTGCTAGACATAATTTGGAGTGTGAGCACCAGCTCCTTTGTGTTATAGCCTCATGCTTTAGAAGGGCCTCTAATGTTGTTCATCTTGCCTAAATTGTTATCTTTTGAAACCTGACTTACTAACTTGGTGTTTCATTTTTTTAAAACCACTGTCTTTGAAGTGACAGCCAGGGTTTCTGAAATGAAAGGGACCTCAGGGATTGACCTACTTCAGGCCTCTGTCCTTAAGAAGCACTACTTTCACATCATCCATGATGAGGTGATTTTAGCCTGGTATATCTCTAGGGGAAATCCTATGTTCTACAATTTTCCTGAGTAGAACATTGAAACATTGCTTTGGCCCCCACTAAGTTAGCACATGCTATAATTTAGGCAGAGGATTTGCTAAAATTTACCTTAGAATTATCTATGCAAAAAATTAAAACATGGTAAAGATGGAAGGATGGGGAATATGTAAATCTTTTTAAGATATCCTTTTAGATATCTATTGGATAGATAAGTTAGGAAATACCCTTATCTATTAATTAAAATAAGTCTTCTATAAAGATCTTTATTTGTGAACACACAGGATTAACTTGGAGTGCTTGTTATTCTTGAAAACAATCTTAAAAATACTGTAGATCTAACCTTTTACTAATTCAGTACGGCCGTACACTCCTATAGGCTGTACTGGTGAGATTTTGCTTTCTTCCAGTGTCCTCTCTCCTTTATAAGGAGTCCTTTCTAATGCTGACTCTCTCTCTAGTCTAGTTAAGCTCATTTGCTCTGGTACTGTCCTTAGGCATGCAGAACAGTTGGTCAGTGCCCTCTTTATGATAACACTGTATACTTGAGGGTGGTGATTAAACTGCCTCCTGGCTCTCTTTCACCATGCTAAACAACCCCAACTCATTTAGCCTTTCCTCGCAGGCCCTATTTTCTAATGCTTTAATCATTTTTTGCTGCTCTTCTTTGGATCATCCCTAATTGCTTCACAACTGTTTTAAAATGTAACTTGATGAGCAGGCCAAATCCAAAATTTGGCATTGGCTAAATATTTATTTAATGAGTGACTTAGAAATTAAGGGAGGTGGTGCACTGTTGGGGCAAGAGCACTGGACGAGGAGTCAGAAGATTGGAGTTTTGTCCTTGCTCTGCCGCTCACTAGGATTAAGCAGAGAGCTACACTTAGACAAGTCATTTAAATGTCTCTGAGCCTCAGTTTATCATCTGTAAATTTGGGATAAACACATCTGCCCTGCCTGCCTCCCACAGTGAGGCTCAGACAGATAATTTGTGTGAAAACACTTTGTTTTGGCATCAAAGCACTATACAAACAATGCGTGTCAGGCACCTTTCTAAATGCTTTGCAAAGGTCAACTCGTCAAGGTATAGTTATCATTCTCATTTTACTATGAGGAAATGGAGGCACAGAGAATTAAGTAACTTGCCCCAGGTCACATAGCTAGTAAAGGACAGAATCCATGCAGACCTGCTCCAGAGTCCATGCTCTAAATGCTATGTTATGCTACCTCTCTAAATAGACACTAAAGGTCCAACAAAACCATGTCATTTTATGGTGCCTGATGTTCAAAAGCAGTCCATAGGTATATACTACTGGGGTGGAGGATCTATTCAGTTATGAATAGATAACTCTCTGAGAGGCAATCTTTTTAAAAATTAATGTTTACATTGACCATTGGATTAAGGCAGTTGTCCAACAGTGAGGAGAACCTCATGAGCACAATATAGTAATAGGAATGCTATACTGGGTCAGGCCAATGGTTCATTCACCCTAGTACACCTAAACCTTTTTATAGAAAGTGCTCTCTCAGGATCTAAACATTTCTAAATATTCTTTATGAGCTCCAACAATCCTTCATGGTTTCATCTGTCTCTAGCCCTGCCCTTTTCTATGTTAATATTTTTAAGCTTAGCAACTAGTTGTTTTTTTAAAATTTTTTATTTTTAACTGTTATATGTATTTATAAGGTACATGTGATGTTTTGATACAGGCATACAATGTGAATTAACCAAATCAGGGTAGTTGGGATATCCATCACCTCAGGCATTTATCATTTCTTTGTGTTAAGAATATTCATATTCCACTATTTTAGTTATTTTAAAGTATATTTTAACTTATTGTTGATTATAATCATTTTGTTATGCTATTGAATATTGTTAATTCTAACTATCTTACTGTATTTTTGCACCTATTAACCATCCCCATTTTATATCCTCCTCCCTGCTACCCTTCACAGCCTCTGGCAACCATCATTCTACACTCTGTCTTCATGAGATCAATTGTTTTTAATATTTACCTCCCACATATGAGTGAGACCATGTGAGATTTGTCTTTCTGTGCTTGGCTTATTTCACTTAACATAATGTCCTCCAGTTCCATCCATTTTGTTGCAAATGGCAGGATTTCATTCTTTTTATGGCTATATAATATTCCATTGTGTATATGTACCACAATTTCTTTATTCATTCATACATTGATGGACATTTATGTTGATTCCAAATCTTGGCTATTTTGCATAGTGCTGCAATAAACATGGGAGTGCAGATATCTTTTAGATATACTGATTTCTCTTCTTTTGGACATATACCTAGGAGTGGGATTGCTGGGTCATATGGTAGCTCTATTTTTAGTTTTTCAAGGAACCTCCATACTGTTCTCCATAGCAGTTGCACTAATTTACATTCCCACCAACAGCATATGAGGGTTCCCCTTTCTCCACATACTCAGCAGCATTCATTATTGCCTGTCTTTTTGAATAAAAGCCATTTTAACTGGGGCAAGATGATATCTCATTGCAGTTTTGATTTGCATTTCTCTGATGACTAATGATGTTGAGCATTTTTTCATATGCTTGTTGGCCATTTGTATGTCTTCTTTTGAGAAATGTCTATTCAGGTCCTTTGCCCATTTTTAATTAGATTATTAAATTTTTTCCTATTGAGTAGTTAGAACTCCTTAATCCACACATGAACTTATCTTTGACAAAGGTGCCAAGAACATACAGTGGGGAAAGGACAGTCTCTTCAATAAATGGTGCTGGAAAAACTGGATATCCATGTGCAGAAGAATGAAACTAAATCCTTATCTCTTGCCATATGCAGAAATCTAATCAAAATGGATTAAAGACTTAAATCTAAGACTTGAAACTATGAAATTACTAAAAGAAAACATTGGGGAAATGTTTTAAGACATTGGTCTGGGCAAGGACCTCTTGAGTAATACCCCAAAGCACAGGCAACCAAAGCAAAATTTGACAAATAGGATCATATCAAGCCTCTGCACAGCAAAGGAAACAATCAACAAAATGAAGAGACAACCCATAGAATGGCAGAAAATATTTGCAAACTACCCTTCTGACGAGGGATTAATATTTATGTTAACTGTTATAGCTGTGAATTTGGAACACTTCCCTTTAGATTAACTGTTAAAGAGAGATACTAAAGACAGATTAGTACCTAATTAAGTATTTTTCCCTACTGTAATCTGAAGGGTTGAAAGAGTTAAAAAAAAAAACAACAGCTTCGGAATGAAATATTAGAAGAATTTTAATTTACCTTTAAGTGTTTGAATATTCATAGGGAAAATCAAAACTTATATCATGAAATGGGGAGGTTATGCTATATAACACTATATTGAAGACCTGCTTATATTTGAAAAATTTCACCATTCTGTGTTATTTTCATTAACACCCATTGGATATAAAGTACAATATGAATTTACTTTATGCCTAAATCTGATCTATAGGAAATAGTGCTATAGTGGTTTAACAGACTCTTCTATCTCAGATAGCAGTATGAAGCATCATTTTGTGGGAGTCCGTAGAAGCTTTCTTCCATGAAAATAATCTCAAACAAAGTTGAATACACTCTTGGAGGATGAGAGCATCTCTTGGGAGAACTTGATACTGATTGAGTTATAAATGTTATCATCCTAACCAGGATATGTATAGTGAATTATGATAAGTTTGTCAAAAAAAATTAGAAACCAACGAGAAAAGTGATGTCTCTGTATCTTAGTATTCAATTTCTTTTTATAAATGTTTTCTCCAAAGAAATATCATGTTGAATTTTTGCTTAATTTAAATAATTTGTTTAATGAGAAATTTGTTTTTATATGTAGAAATAAATTATGGCAAATTCACGGTATCATTGGAATAGGCTTAAGCAGAGAGTCACCATCTTAAACCTTTGGGAAAATGTGTAGTTTAATCATAATCCCATCTCATGTAGCTGCAGGCACTCTTTTGCCTCTGGATGAAAACATAGCAAAATTGTAGTGGAACGTACTGAAATGTGCTTGTTCATTATCCATCCATCTAACACTATATGCCAGGCGCTCTGTTGGACACCTGAAATATTAATATAACAGTGAACAGGATAAACCTGATTCCTACCTCATAGAACTTGTAACCTAGTAGGAACACCTTAAATGGTAGGAAAAGCAGTCATGAGTTGATGGTTTTATGACAATTTATTGAAAGAGGGAAAAAGTAAATGAAATTAACTCTTTATCCTTACCTAGATGTTGCTAAAACGTTTTTTTGAGAAATGTTTTCTGAAAAAATGTGTAGAAAGTATTTTGAAGTATACTGTGAATGTGCATATAGAAGAAAGGAAGATAAAGAAGACAGACATGAAAAGAAAGAACAGAGTTTTTGAAGAATGCTAGTTTAGTTTTCCTGAAAGTGTCTAGTAATAATGATTAATTTTTTTCTATTGCATTTTATGCCTTTCAAAGCAATTATACCAACCATGTGAGGTAGAGCAAATTTTAGTTTCTCTGTTATATAGATAAGAAAACTGAGGCATAGATATTTAAATGCCCAAGATCCCACAACTGTATAGAATTCAGAGCTCTACCCACCATGTTTTCTATCACACGATGCTGAAAAATCTCAGACCCAGTATAAGGTTCTATGAAATCCAAAAGACTTAACAGAATACAAGATATCCAAGAAGCCAAAGTCACTCATAAAAAAGAAAGAAAACAAAGTATGACAAGGAGGATGTTCCTCTGCTTTGGGCTATTAAGTAGGTCACCCACTAAAAGGCTATTTTGGTATAAAATTTTAGAGGGCATGTAGTACATACACCAACATCACTGACCTGATTCTTCACTTTCAAGATCTAAGAAAATCAAAGGAAGTTTTTTTGTGAGTGGGGGGAAGGGGCAGGTGGATCATTTGTATAGCTCAAGAGAATGATGGTAGTTGGGAAACTTGATTTAACCAGGCTAGTGCTCTAGATTTTCTGTGAGGTATCAATCACCAAAGGTGATGCTGTTCTTAACAAGTGAGCAGCTTTGTATTTCTACGCTGCAGAGTCAGCAATTTCCCTTCCTTCCTTCCTTCCCTCCTTCCCTCCCTCCTTTCCCCCTTCCCTACCTTCCCTTTTCTCATCTTATATTTTTTGGCATTCTCTTCTTATGGGGGCATAGCTGACAAATTATTAATATTTAATTTGCTATAAAACAGCCCTCCCAGGCAATGCCTGCTCAATATAATTTCAATCTCTAAAGCTGTTTTGGCCCCAGGTACACTGGGATCGAATTAGAATGGAAATGTTTCCCATACAGTTTTGTTTATGGCAGCATGGGTACTTTGTTATTAACTGGCAAATTGAAACTTCTAAGGAAAATAATAAACTTTCACCACATCTCAGTTTGACTCTACCCCAAACAGAGTAACTATCTGGCTTAGGGTGAAACATTTCTTCTAATATTTTTTAGTCTTAAATTTAAATATACGAGCTAAATAATGAATACATTTTGGCCCACTGAATTATATTTTTCCCCCTAGTCTTATTCTTTTTCACTTTATTCACATCTTTAAAACCATGAACATTTTTTCTCATATGCCATCTTATTTTAAAAATAGCCTTAAATTTCTCTGTCTCTCCCCTACCCTCCACCTCCCTTCCTTTCTCTCTCTCCCTCTTTATGGAACCAGGGAACCAGAAAGATAATCTGCAAAAATATAGTCAAATTCAAACTTGGTGTGTACTGCCCTGACACTCTGCCTATTAAGAATTGATGGTGATCTTTACAAGGGTCTGAGGGTCTGGAAATAGGACGTATTCCAACAATGAGTCTCCTGAAACAAAAACCCTACCCTTCTGCCCTGCCTAATCTCCTTGTCTGTTCCCTGTTGGGAAGAAAGTATAGGAAAGGAAGGGGATTACTTTGAAATAGTCAGCTATCTATGAAACAGAGGTGTGTTTATCTGATAGGTAGCATTAAATTGCAGCGACTTCCAGATTAATCACGCTATGCAATTTTCGACAGCTTAGATTTTCTTTTCTTTTCTTTTTTTTCTTGCAGCCACCGGGGAGGAAAAAAGGATTAGAGAGACTATCAAAAACTGTTGGCTACTTAATTTATTAACAGATATGGGAACTGCCTCAGGTTGATAATTTAACATGTTGGCTGGGGGTAAAATAAATTTCAAACGTACCTGTTCCAAAATTGTGTTAATCCTTTCAACTTCGCAGTCAATCAAATATCGCTTTTCCTGCCTTCTGTCCATTTCTTCAATGATGCGCCTGAATTCTTGGACATCCTTTATGTTTCCCACAGACCTTGCTGTCACTTGCCAGTTGTTTTGCACTGCTGCTTCCATAATCGCTTGGAGGATGGAAAATCCTGAAGGAAGGAAAAACAGCTATAATGATTTCTTTTTCTTTCAAAAGTATTTCAGTAAGTATGAAAGATTCTGCTGAGTTTTTATTCACAGTCCATTGAATCCCTTTGAACCTTATCCTTTCTGGAGAGCAGGCTTACTCATAACCTCATTCTTAACCTTCCAGACAGCTGGCACCTCGATTTTGTTCTAAAGGAAAGAAGATTCTACAACCTGTGGCACCAGGCACCAAGCCTCTACTTAAGAAATCGTAGCTGAATTATAGTACTTGATTGACATGCATTATCAGAATATCTATGGAATGAATGCCAAGAACTTCTTATATCTGGTTGCATTTTTTCCTATTGCATTGAAGCTAAATTCTTTCATCTTCCACATAGGCACTCTGCAGAACTAGAAATAACATTAGCAGCGATAGAACCTCATTCTACTATGGCTGCTCTTTACATGGATATGATGATCCAACAAGGTAAATTATGTCTCCCAAGTAAAACAACTTTATGAAAACCTTACAAAGACAGTCTATAACAAAGATATCATCATACTTGTTCCTTGATCAAAGCATTATGAAAAATTTCAATCATATTAAGTCTTTGTGAGTTCTTCCTCTTTCTCAATTAAATTTACCAGGAATCCCTGGTTCCTTTTTTAGCTAATTTACATCAGACAACTATTAGCTACTAACACCCTGGATCTATGCTGAATGAGAAAGGGAGAAAAGATCTGATGCTTGAGTTTTGGGTAAGCTTTCTGGAGTTAGGGTTTGAGAAGTTGGGAAGAGCAGTATACCATAAGAATAGCACAAGGGTTTTCTAGGCACTGGTCTTTTAGAGTATTCATGTCTCTAATAGCATATCATGTTTACAGTTTTGCTTCTGGTAAGAATCCATTTCTGAATATAATTTCATCATGTATAGACATAATTTTATTGGGATATTTTCAAAAGCAGCTCCCTTCTTCTCATAAATTTAAATAGTTTTTCATTTACATTTAAGCAATGACCAATGGAAATGGGTGATAGGGATGATTTGCGAAGCCAAAGTGATCTGTGGCATAACAATTTGACCACTGAAGGAGCAGAGAATGGAGGAAGATTGTGCTGCCCTTCGAACACTCCAAGTTCTGTGCTGTCTTGAGCTCACCCTGTAGTGTAAGCAGGTTATGGTTTGGATTCTTCACTGTACCATAGAAAATGGTATTGACATTTGGAGAGCACGCTTCAGGGAGATGACAGCGGTGACTCAGCCGGTCATTACAATTCCTTTGTGTGCTGGGTGGATGCAGGAAGAAGATCACAAATGAGACCCAAGCACTCGGTAATTTCCAAATGAGCAATTTCAGCACAGGAGCTCAAAATTACAGATCAGAGTAAATTATCGTTGCTTTAAATGTTAATTCTTACTCTTTTTAAATCAACCACGCATATTTATTTCTCAGATTTACATTTTTGTGTGGGTTTTCGATGTGCTCTCTGCTTCAGTGGGAGTTGAGGGCACATGGTAGGCCAAGGCATGGGATTAAGAAATAAACGTAGAAAGAAAGAGATTAAAGCATTTGAAAATCTTCCGGTGTACAATCAGTCCTCATTATTTTGAATCTCACTAATTAAGAATTTATGAAAACTCAGCAAGGACTGGGTTGAATTTTACTTCTCTACTATTTATGAAGAATGTATTGACTGAATAATAATGCTAATGAAATTAGATAGGGAGTTTTTAATATATTTAAAGTAAACTTTATAAAAGTCCCTTTAGCAAAATACAGGAGTCAAAATCTTCCTTCTTGTAATATCTACTTATTGGTCCTATTTCACCATTTTGGATGACACAGAAAAAGCTTAATAACTTTTCCATGTGACAGTGCTTCACATTTTTGAAGGCTGTTGGCATGTCTCCTCTTAATCTTCTTTTCTTCAGGTTAAAGATGTCCCAATCCTTCAACTGTTACTTTTTGACATGATGACAAGTTCCCTCACTGTTCTGTCTCTCTCCTATGCATATCTGTCAATATTTTATTGATCCTGATAATTCAGATGTGATCTGACCAGTGTGGATGGCAATGGGATTATTGCTTACTTTAATGTGAATTGTTATTTTAGCTGTCTAGGATTGCAAATATATATATTTTTCTAGACAGAGTCTCACTCTGTTGCCTGGGCTAGAGTGCTGTGGCATCAGCCTAGCTCACAGCAACCTCAAACTCCTGGGCTCAAGCAATCCTTCTGCCTCAGCCTCCCGAGTAGCTGGGACTACAGGCATGCACCACCATGCCCGGCTAATTTTTTCTATATATTTTTAGTTGGCCAATTAATTTCTTTCTATTTTAGTAGAGACAGGGTCTTGCTCTTGCTCAGGCTGGTTTCGAACTCCTGACCTTGAGCAATCCGCCCGCCTTGGCCTCCCAGAGTGCTAGGATTACAGGCGTGAGCCACCACGCCCGGCCTGCAAATATTTTTTAAATAGCCAAATTATGTTGATAATGTCTGTCAAGCTTGGATTCGACTAAAACATGCCAGTTCTTTCCACAAAACCTTTGCTCTGTAACAACTCACCATCAATGTATCAAGATTCATTCCATTCTAACCTGCTTTTCTCTCCCTTTCTTTAATTCCTCACCTCATTCCTGTCCTCACTTCTCCCCTATTTTCACATTCTTTCAAATCTGGAAAATAGTCTCACCCACTTATTCAGTACTTTCATTGTTGCCTACTCAAGGCAACTTACCTCTCTGTCCCTTTGCTGGACACACCCTGCTACCTGTGGACCTTTTTAGATGATTCTCTCCCCCCATGAAACTTCCTTTACTGATGTCTCATTAATTTCTCCAGAGATAAGTAGTTTTAAATTCAAGGTAAATTAATTACAAGTAATGGAAACCTGGATTAAAGAACTGTATCACAAACATTTAAAAATTCAAAATAAAACAGGATAAACAAATTATGGAACATACACGTGGAATACTATGCTGTTGTTAAAAAGATACCACAATCTGTATACACTAACAAGGAATGACTTCTGCAATATACGTAATATATTATGTAATAGGTTGTAATAGAAAAAAAGCTGCAAAACAGCATTTATGGTGTAATTCTATTACGTGTATAGAAAAAATTTGAAGGAATTGTTACATTTATCTCTGAGGTATAGGATTACCAAGAACTTCTACTTTCACTGTCATTTATTTATGTAACATTTGTCTCTTTTATAGGAAGCAGGTATTATTTTCTATAAGCATAAAAACAATAAAGATTTAAAAGTACAACTCATGCTGTCTTCTCAGAGCATAAGCTCTGGAAAGACATGGATGACAGATGAGTACCTCTACTGCCGCAAATGAGAGGCCTCTTACTAAACACTGATTTTATAAATCTTTTTATACTTTTGTTCTTTGAATTATGTGAATATATTACCTATTCTGAAATTAAGTAGAAAAAGTACACTGATTTTTAATGAGGGTGTGTCTGGGGCCTTCTGGGCTATGAGCTTTGCTCATATTTTTTGAGTGAGTCAGTACTGTAGCTTAACACTGCAGTGTCTTTTACCATGCAGAGTTTCTCTGTGTCTGCTTGAGTGCGTGGCTGTGTACTATAGAACCCTGGGGGTAATGGTCACCTTAGTTCAGTACATGTCACTGAGTAACATAAGAAAAGCTTTTATTTGTTTTCATACCTAATTTATTATAGTCTGCCTGTTCTATGTTGCAGCTGACCAAAGAGAGTAAATATGAGCTTGAGGGAGAAAAGTTTGACTTGGGAGGCACAGCAAAGGCAGGCATTAATGTTTGCAGGAGGGGAGGTACATAACAAAGCCTTGGCTTTGTAAAAATAAGCCTGCTGTTTTAGCAGCTTCAGAATTGTCATCCACTCTGTGTGAGCTTTAGCATGCCTAAGTTTGCAACACTGAAAGCTACTTTTATTTGCGCAGCAAATTCTCTCATCCTGATTCTGGACCACTGTTGCTGTCTACCTGGTTTTTCTTCCTCATTTTAAAGAATGGGAGTTACCATATGGGTAAAAGAATGAATGTTAGATTGTCATCTGCATTCAGCCAAGACAACATAGGTTGTGGCAAGGAGTGGTAAGGCAATTATGGATGAAGAACTGGGCTGCAGCTATGACCAATTGAATCTACTGTATTGGTTGTTTGGCTACTCTTGGCAAACAAGGAAACCATTTTGGTAAAGGGTAGTGTGGTGGACGCTGTGCTGTACCACCTAGATCCTTCTTCAGCACCAAAGGACTTATTCCTTCAGCTTCTAGGAAAGTTGTGGCTTAGGGTTATGCCCCTTTCTTTGGGCAGCCTGCATCCAAAGACTGATTGCCACAGAGTTTAAGGGCACAACCCCCTTACCCCCGATGAAAAAACTCTGAAGGTGAGTCATACCAGTTTCAGAACTCCCTGTAGGGTAGTCTGAGGCTTTGTTATGACTGCACCACAGCCCATCTTCTCCTTCTGCCCAAGCCCACATCCTTCTCTTCCTCCCACAGGTGTTGATAATGAGAGTACTGTCCAATAAACTCCTTCCATGCGAATCTCCATCTCAGATTCTGCTCCCAAAGGACTCAATCTGTGGCTATGAGGTTGACCTCATGATAGGGATGGAGGCAGATACAAAAAGACCTCAAACCTACAATTGTCAAAATCATTTTCACAGAGGGAAGAAGGCTAGAATTTTGTTCAATGTGTAAACAAATAAAAAACCACTCAATGCTGAATACATTTAGTATTTGATCTGAAAACACAGAAGAACAATAAATAGGATACTGACATGTAGAAGTTGGTAATGAAGACACCCAGAAAAATATAATCAACAATAATTTTCTTCTTCTGCTTTGCATCTTCCAGCAGGGGCTCTCACCACCTGTTGTTACTCATGAACCTGTACCAGATTTCTCAGAGCCACAACATCTGTACTTCTGACAAGGTCTCTAGCAGTCCCCAAAATGATGAGGAATCTCTGATATTGATGAATGGGCTTCACAAGTGTTGACATTTGTAGCAATTTGTGCCTGGTTGAAATTCTCAGAGGGTTTGCCACCAGGCTCCGAAAGGCTTTATTTACTGATCCTCTGGAAATGTTCCAGAGAGGCAAGTTAGTCATTAGCAGAGGGTAATTCAATACTTGTCCAGTGACATGTTCTAGAAACTGCCTTTTCAATATTTTCAGGTTGAAATAGAGAGGCTCAAAGTGGCCCATGAAAACTCTTGTGGCCTGCAATTATCAGATGCAGAATCACAGCATTACAGGCTAGGACTCTTAGAGGTGACTCAGAGAAGTAGGATACAATTTTAAAGCTGTGTAACCCTTTTTTTCAAATGACATTTTTATGGAAGTCCAATATCTGAGACAGATAACAAAGGAGCTTCTCCAGTTTGAAAGTGGTGCTTAGAGAGGGGAAGCGACTTGCCCTAGATCACACAGCTAGAGTCAGAAGCAAGACTAGAATCTAAGCAAGCAGTGTCAGAACTCAGGTGAGGCAGATGAAGCACCTAGGGTACAAAATTCAAGAATGCATTTTCTCAGAGTTGCACAAGTGTGGCCTTGCTTGCCTCACCCCAGTCTGGGCCCTGTACACAAGTCTCTTGACTTTCAATTTAGTGTTCCTTCAAGTACATCGTGTCCAGCTTATTTTATAGGTATCATTTTAGGATGACCCTTGGCAACATTGTGAAGTGGACAGAGTTTGACTCTTTGTGGGCCCTTTTATCTTCTCTTTTTGATGCCACACAAGATCCTGATGTTCCCTGTCTACCCAGTACCTCAACTAGGCCTATCACCACCAATTCCGGCTTTTTCCTTCTTCTTTCTCCACATCAAAACTTCCCTGTCCCATGCCTGATTCTTTCAGCACCCTGCTCTTTCCCAGGTGCCAGCATAAGAATGGCTAATGACTTAATATATTACCCTTTCAGCTAACAGAGTTGCACTCTAGCAGTAACCTCAACACAAGTGAGTTTGGAAGGTACAAAAAAAAGGGAATATCTAGCATTGTTTTGGGGTCTGCCCATCTTATGGGGTCATTCAGATGATGAAGGTGAAAGTCAGTGATGTGCTTTATGATCTTATGGCATCTAACAGATGAACAGCTGGTTGGTAGCTTGTGGGGCATCTCAGGGGCCAGTAGAGTGGGAAGGCAATAGTGAGAAATATCCCCAGAAGGTCAGTGTCCATCCTACCTATGATACTCAACTGAACTCAGCTGAAGAAAGTATTGTTCTCTTTTTCTGTTCTCTTTTTCTCTTTACCTACCTCTGTGGTTTTCCATGTTGGTTATACATCATAGTCAACTTGGGAGCTATAAAAAAATTGATAGCTAAGCCCCACCCTGAACCAATAGAATCAAAATATCTGATTCCTGGACTTTGTTTTGTTTTATTTTAAACTCCCTGGCAAATTCTCACGTACAGCCAGAGTTGAGAATCACTGACCTACGCTCAGGGCTACCCAATACAAGTATGGCATATGGAAGCAGGCCTGTTTCCTGAGGTGTCCTTCATGACCAGCAGAAAGGTTCTGGGTGAAGAAGGCATGTTCAAGAAGGATTATATATCACCTAGACATCAGCAAACAAAGACACGGAAGCAAGAAGGGAGGGCCTAGGCCAGGGTTACAAATTGTCTCTTCTTGCAGTAGATGAGGAATCTGGGAACACTGAGTACAGTATGTGGGAAGCAGACCCTCATGTACTCAAAGCACTGTACAAATGTCTTTCTTCTTTGAGGTAGCATCTGTGTTTTTCTCTCTAAGAATAGAATTAATATGTGCTCATTTTGGGCATTTGGGAGAACACAAGAAGTGTAAAATAAAATAAAAAGTATGGGTGACTCTATCCCTCTTTACATTCTATTTTATATAAATATGTTTCACACTTTTTATTTTAGCAAGACGTATTGTACTATAGTCATGCATCACTGAACGATGGGGTTATGTTCTGAGAAATGTATCATTAGGCGATTTCATCATTGTGCAAAATCATAGAATGTATTTACACAAACCTAGATGGTATAGCCTACTACACAGCCAGGCTATATGGTCTAGCCTATTGCTCTTAGGCTACAAACCTGTACAGCATGTTACTGTACTGAATACTGTAGGCAATTGTAACAAGATGGTAAGTGTTTATGTATCTAAATATATCTAGCATACAAAGGGTACAGTAAAATATGGTATTATAATCTTATGGGACCATAGTTGTACATGTGGTTTGTGATTGATTATTATATGGTGCTTTATTGTATTTCTAACTGCCTTTAAAAAATCTAGCATTATATCATGAGCATTTTCTTATTAAATGTTTTTAAACATGATTTTTAATATGACATAGTATTCCTTCCTTTAGACATATTGTAATTTATTTAACCATTCTTTGACATGAACATTTCAATTGTTTCCCATCTCTCCCTATTATAAATAATGCTATGATGACAGCACTCATGCAACATCTTTAATTATTTACATAGGATAAATGCCTCAAAGTAGGGATATGTGGCCAAACATTCATGGAAATTTTTAAAGCTCTTGATACAAATTGCCAAATTGCCCTCCAGAAAGGTTGTCCCACTTTATGTTCCCATCAGCAGCAGAATATGAGAGTACTTGTCTCTCTTCCCCCTTGCCAGCACTGAGTAATATATTTGTCCATTTGATAAGTGAATACAAAGGATTCCCTTTTTTGTTGGCATTTATTTATTAGTAAAGTTAGTGACTTTTATATTTTTTGTCCAAGTTTATTCTTTATTTTGAGTATTGCCTGTTTATTTCCTTTGTCCAAATTTTTAGCAATGTTAATATCTTTCTTACTGATTCATAAGAGCCTTTATATATTGTTATTAAGTGTCTGTAATATATGCCATATATATTTTAATCCAGTTTATTTGACTATTTATGATACATTTTTATGAACAGAAGTTTAGCATTTTTATGAAATTATTATTCTTGTTCATAAAAAAAATCATGTGAGATGGAAAGAGGCAAATGAAAATTGCTCTTCTGCTGTTATTCTAGTGCTCATCTGGGCTTTAAAGTCAAACCTTATGCAAACCACTCTCTCCATTTCTTGTAACTTTTTTGGTCTCCACTGAATTTCAAATAAATTTCCCTTGCATATTGTGGCAAAATAAGAGAGTGAGAAATCTAGAAATAGAGAGTGAAAGTGGTTTCTGAGACAGAAGTAAAGAATGGGAAAATAGAGGCAGAGGAAAGAGAGAGATGATGAGCCCAATCTAGTTATTTCATGTTATGTTTTGCCATATCTAAGAAACCTGGACTCAGAGCTAATACTTTAGGATATGATTATGCATATTACAAAGTATATGAATATATTATTCATATTATATGGATACATTATTCATATTACAAAGTATACTTTACTTTAAAAGTAATTCATGAAAAGATTCCCAAAGCACATTTAAATTGACATTTTATGTTTTGTTATTGTTTGTTTTTGTTTTAACTTGATTTAAACACTTTTGGTTTCCATCAAAGCCAATACAATAATTGTCTAAATTTGAGATGCTAATGCAGAAACTGTTCTGTATGTGAGGAGTTTGAGATGGCAAGATCAAGACACTCCCCTGTGTTTACATATGGATGTCGGTCTGTGAATTTTATGGAACAGGATAAAAACAAATATTCACCCACACTCAGACTTTAATTTACCCTTAGCAAATTAAGATTTCCTTGTGGCCTTAATTCCTCATAATTGTGTTTGTTTAAGTTTTTCTTTAATTAATAGCTGATCCTTTGAAAATCTTTTCTTCCTTGCAGCTACATTATTAAGATGGGTTATTGGTTAATTTGTGGAATCAGTAAACAGAAGGTGCCCCCAGTTTTTTTGTTCTTTGTCCTTTTTCATCTCCCACAATACAAATCCTCCCTCAAACCAAATCAAACTCTTTACTTACACTAGACTGTCCATAACTGATAACAGCTTCAACCGTGGCAATCTCTATGAAGGATGTATGTTTTAAAATTAGAATCAAAGACTTAAAGGGGCAAGCTCGAATGGAGAAATTGTAGACAACAGTAAGTGATAGAGTATTGTTTGGCAACTTGAGTTACCAGGTACCCCAATATCTCACTTAAAGAGGCAACTACTGACTACTCATCAAGTTTAAGGTTGGCTTTGAAGCTGGGAGTGCATGTAATCCTGCCTTTTCCATTTTTTTCTTTTATCCTATTCTTCATTAGGAACTTTATCTCCCTGCTGGTGAATTATGTAGCTCCATTCTCTTCACCATAAGCCAAGAAAATACGCCCAAATAGATATGTCAGTTTTGTTGAGTGAAAGTAAACTTGCTTTGCATTGTCAGCTGAAAGGAAATTTAGAAGACCATCTGGAGTAGATTTGCTTAACATCTGGGAAAAGCAGAATAGGCAAGTCTCTGATCCTCAACCACACAAGATCTTATATAAAAAATAAAAACAACTGAAAGCAACTTGGGTTTGGATTAAAGTGGATACTATAATGCTTGTGCATAATTCCTTCATGTTTCTGTTTGGTATCCAGATAATCGTTCTTGGATAGACTGCTTGCAATGCAAACTCACAGAGGGCAGGAGTCATTGCAAAGCTGTTCTGTGGACTGTTGAGCACTTAATAGACATCATGTGATGATTGATCATGCCCATTAATAGGGTTTCTTACATAACATTTCCTCACTTGGCTTCTTAATCCCCTTGACATCAGTAATTTCCAGCTCTGATCATGTGACTGAGTCTCCTAGCCATGCAAGTGGTGAGTGGCCTGGGTGTTAGCAGGCATTTTATGGGTACCTGGGGGAGAAAGCTGATTATAGATCTCAACCAGAGAATGCACTTGCCACCTAGTTGGGTGGCGGGTGGGGGGAGGAGGCCTTGTGTATGATTAAAAAGGGGCCCCACTTACAAGTTGGCAGAAGGACTGCAATCAGTCATCTACAGTACATCATCTCAGGTCCAATTTATTCCAAGTGGAACCTAGTGACTACAAATAAGAAGATGACCACCCACCTAGCCGCCCTCTCCTCCAGCAGAGGATGAACTTTGATGAGGTTCCTAGAAGTGGGTATATTGTTCATTGTATGTCCACACCCTGGACTTCGCTTTGTGCACAGTAGTTCACATAGTGACCTGTGCCTATGGAGTAGTAAACTGACTCAGGTAGGACTTGAGCTCAGAAAATATGTGTTTGGGTTCCACTAAGCAAAAGGCTTCTCATCAGGAAAGTCACTTATCTGGGAATATTCCTCAGCATTCTCAATTTTTAGAAAGCAAGGCCAAGACAAACCTCTTAACGTTTCTGAGCTTTTGGGGTGAGGGATGAATGATGGCTACCAGTGAGAAGGAAAGAGGGGGAGGAAGCCCGGGTGAATTTATGCCAAAGATGAAAGGGATCTCGATCTGAGTGTAAAGGATTGTGGCTTATTCTGCCTGCTGTGCCTGCCGGGAGTGCTGAGACTTCTTGATCCTAATACTGTTGGAGGGCTGTCAAAGGTAATATTAAGGGCAAGCTCTTGCCTAGAGGATACAGAGGGGCTGAAGATGCAGTCCTGAGGACAATAGAGAACAAGCTTTTCCCTTGAGGAAAAAAAGTTCACTTTGACTTAATACTGTGGACTAAAACCTGCTTGAGAAACATCCAAAATGGGATGTATAAAACTCACAGGATACATAAGTATTTTCAAGTGCCCACCACCCCCATCATATTGAAAAAAAGCCCCACATTAAAACACCCCTAAGATCAACTCACTTTGATTAGTTGTTTACTTTCAACTGAGTTTTTCCAATGAGCATGAAAGTGGATTTAGTAGTATGGAAGAGGGTTACAGACTAATGTTGGCCAGGCTTTGGGCTCCAGAAAGCGTGGCTGAATCTTGCCTGAGCTGCAGAGAAGTCAGGCTGTCTAAGGTGACCATTGTTCTTCCAAGTCTCTTAGAATTCTCACATATGAGAGCCAGGATTAGTGATGGCCGCAATCTCTTCATTGTACAAATGAGAAACTGAAGCCCAGAGAGGGTAAACGTTTTATCCAATGATAGATCCCAAACTTGGCCATGACCACAATCCTTGTCTTGTTTTAACTTTTAAGATTAATGTAAAATGATGTTTTCATAGTGTTTTCTGAATAAAGATTTGTTTTGATATAGAATAAAAGTGAAAATCCAACAGGAATACCATGATAGATATATACCTTGCAGCTTTGTCTACAAGATTTCTGTGACTTCCTTAAGGGCTCCACCCCTCTTTCTTTCAATACTTTTGCATTAAAGAGCCAGAGAGCCCACAGACAAGTTTGTATATTAACCACTTCGGTACCAGCATCGACTATAGTCGACAACCACAGATGAACGCGCACAGCCGAGCATCGACTTTAGCCGACAGCCGTGATATGAAGGCGCACAGCTGAGCGTCGACTTTAGTCGACAGCCAAAAGCTTTTGCTTTTACAGCTTTTATCTCTGCAGTTGCAGTGTGTACGTTCAGCTAATAAGTTACTACGAATCTGTGACCTTTTAACAAGTCCTTAGTAGGAGTTATTATAGTTATTTTCCTAAAGCTGCCTGTAAAGTAACACAAGCTTTCAGTGCTTTAAAGCTTTCCTCATCACACAAGAGCAAAACGGATTCGTCGTCAATGCACAGCACAAACTATCGTGCAGACTGTGAGTGCCGGCTGTGAGCAAGGTTTCGTGGCTGGTGAGCGCGGTACCGAAGTGGTTAAAGGATACCTTCCTCCTCCAATCTAGCTGGGCCTCCCCTTCAGTAGTAGGGCCCCCTCTAATCTATGCAGGCTTTGAAGCCTATGGCTTGGCTCATCCTGTTTATTCATATCAATTCCCCTGCAAGGCACAGCCTGTTCTAGCATCTTCAATCTCTAGTGATTTACTCTGGCTACCCTACACACCTGAAAACTTTACTCCCATCTCATAAACCTCTCATTCATTAAGACTCAGCTCAAAATACATACCACTGAACAGATCATCTGATTGAGATGGTGGGAAATGAAGGTTCTGAGCTCTCACATCCATCCTCTATTAGCCTGAAAATCTTAGGCTACAGAGGGTGACCACTATCTCTAATGGTTTCTAGCTGAATGTCAAGTTTAAATCATTGTTTGGATAAGAGATTTGTTTTTCATATTATGATGAATAAATTTTTCAGTCTCATCCCTCAGATTTTAAATTGAACTGCTTTTCCTTGCACTGTCGAGGTTGGGGCAGGGATAGAAACTAACATCTATTGAGTGCCTATTTTGGACTAGGTATTGTACTAAAAAGTTATACACATTATCACATTTTATTCTCTCAACAACCCTAAATAGTAGGTAGTTATCTCCAACTAACGGATGAGGAAATTGAGCCTCAGAGAGGTACATGTTCATGAATAAAAGCACCTAACTAGTCTGACTTCCAAGTTCACACTCTTCTCCTTTCCACTTCTCAGTGACTGAAATAACTCTGACATGTGCAGTTGCCCAGGAAGGCTGGAGTCATACATTTTTCTATGTGTTTCTCCATGGTAGGGAGGGTTCTAGAATATCGGTCCCCAACCTTTTTGGCACCAGGGACTTTTTTCATGAAAGACAATTTTTACATAGACCAGGAATGGTTTCAGAATGACTCAAGCACATTACATTTATTGTGTACTTTATTTCTATTATTATTACATTGTAATAGATAATGAAATAATTATATAACTCACCATAGGTTGGGGACCCCTGCTCTAGAACACATTGTTGTGTAACTAACTACCTGAAGATGGCCCAGGATTTTCTAGGCCCACTAGGATACATTCCATGCAATCAGTTGTAAATGAATGCTTAAATGAAACATAGTCAGGCTTCTCTGGATAATGGCATATCTCCAATCAGTTAATCGCTGCCTTTGGAATTGAGCTACAGTTACTAGACTGGGCAGGTTTTATCATTGCTTGTGTCCTTATTTATTTCTTACACTCTCTCAGATGCCCCCTGCCTCCAAAGAAGCTTTCTTCTGACTTCCCCATTTCCATCATATTTCCTAGTTATAAAATATGAGCATTATCTTGAACTCTTCCACTGCCCTAAGAATACATGAAGTCAAATTAATTCATTCTTCATGTATCTGCCCCTTTCTTTACTTTCCAGTTTTGAAGTTATTATTGGGACATCCTTGGGCTGCCTCAACAGTCCTTCCCCCCCATCCAAGCTGCTCATTATGGTCAGCTTTCCCTTCCCCACTCTTTTGATTAAGTTATAGCCATGCTTATTCTCAGAAACCTTCAAAAGTTTTTCTTTGCCCATAAGAGAAAATTCAGAGCAGGTATTATCAATGTTTCAACTTGCTTGCAATCTAGGATTTATCTTCTAAGAAAGTCTTGGAGGGCTCATTTAATTGAATGAGCTTGTGCTTGTTCTTTTCCCACTCTGGGGCTCAGTTTCCTCATCTGTAAAATTGTATTTTATTTCTAAGAGTCCCCTAAGGATTGTACAAATAAACACTGTCAGACAGAGTGTGGGCTAAGGGAATTATACTTTGATAGGAGACAAATGGAGGTTAGGACTTAGGGAAAAAGGAAAGATAATATAAAAGGGTGGGGGAGAGAAAATATCTTTCTAAAGATTTCTGCTCTCTTAACCTCATTGTTCTCAATTAGTGTTTCACTTGGAAATTGACACTGTGGCTAGGGCTATGGGGCATAAAGCAAAAAGGTGCAAACAAAGGCAGCCCACCATTTAGTCCAGTCTCCTTTGCCGCCAATGACATAGATTACTAAAAAAGTTGGCTGGTGAAGATGGAGGAAAAAGATCTGTGGACTAGAAGGACGCTGACTGGTCCTAGTAGCCATCAAAGTCATGGCCTTGGCTTAATTTAGCCAAGGAATCTACCCAGCTGAGCTAACTACAATATTTGCAAAGAACAAACAACCACAAGGCTATATTTGAATTTAGAGATGCTTCAGAAAACTAGAATCGGGTATGGGGGGTATTTACAGAGGGAGAGACCTGAATCACTTAGAGTTAAGATGACAACTCTAGTAATGGACTCCTGGGAAACTGTACTGGCTAGGAATTTATTTGAATAAAATGAATCACATACCTAGTCATCATAATAATTGGGTTAGTAGAGGGACTAGTCAGCCATGGCCCCAAAGCTTTGGTGCTCATTTAAGCATAGTGCTCAGTGACAGAACTTAACAAAATGGATGAGTTCTTCTTGGCTGGGCATTTGATCCCACTGACTAGTGTCCAAGGTCTTGTGTATCATTTTGAGGGAGAGGTGGACTTGTAGGGTCCTGTGTAGATGAAAGTATTTATTAAGCTCTCCAGGAGAGTTATGTAACCAGACTAGGAGGGTAGGGATAGTGGACAAGAGGAATCAGTTAATGGTGAATTTTTCTTTAGCTTGGAGACCCCACCAGAGCCAGCAATGGGCTGGTCCAGCAAGATTTGTTTCCACGCAGCCACCAGGAAGTATATATATGGGGCCATTCTGGATCCTCAAGTTGGCCTACTTTTAAAGGCATCTTAAGTTTGGCAGTGTGTTTTAAAACACTGTTTGACAACCCCCTTAGGCCAAAAAACATGTTTATATTTTGGATCAAAACCATGTAATCATAATTCTCTGGAATCTTCTTAGGGGAACCTTCCCATCTGCAGCGTTTAACTCTGCAAATATCAACATAACAGAGCATCTCTTAAAACAAATACAAATGTTCTTTAAGGTTTATTAGTTATTTTGAGCAAAGAACACAATCAGCAGCAATGCTAAAGAGGAAAGGATTTGAGAATTACCTTAGGAGAAAAACAAGGCAGTCAATTTCTCCAGAAAATTTATGTTTTAACAACTCCAAGAGTTATATACCTTATGCCTCAGAGGAGAAGTGGGTTTGCTCTGTCCAGCATGGTACTGATGCACTAACGACATCTGGGGCCTCCTCAAGGGGTATATTGCCCTCCACTGAGGAGCTAAATACTGCAAAATTCATATTTCCTATAATCATAAAATTGTGGCAACTTCCCAGCTTAGCTGGCCCCACTTGGATAGAAGATCGTTTTTTCTAGCATGAAATAAATGGATTGTGCCTTGGATGATGTAGCTGCTTCCATTGTCTTAACCACTGATGCAGATCAGAGCATGAGTGATGTGGCAGTAGCAGCCATTCAGAGCCACTGTGAAAGTGAATGCGATGAATGGAGTGGCTGAACACAAAATGAATTTGGCCTGCATGATTGGCTTCAGGAAGCAGGGCAGATGCCCAGAAAGGCTTATTCCAACAAGCCAGGTCCCACGAAGGATAGTCTATGACAAGGTTCATGTTTGCCACACCCTCTTCACAGCTCTGGTCACACTAAAAACTTCTTTTAGCCTCGATATGAAAGTATGTTATTGTTAACTGCCAAGAAGAGAAGTTGATGTGCTGCAATCTGTTGTTCCAATCAGCCCAGTTGGGTTTAATTCATTCAGAAAGGGGGCATATATTCTCATTACTTAAAGTATGACCCTTGGATCAGCATATCAACAACAGAGAAGACCCTAAAGATGCTGTTCCTCATGTCTTTGCTACTTAAGGTATGGTCTATGGACCAGCAACGTTGGCATCACCAAGGCTGATTGTTAGAAATGCAGACTCTTTGTACCACCCCGGACTTAAGGAAACAGAATGTACATTTTAACAAACTCACCAGGTGATTCATAAGCACATCAAAATTTGAGAAGCACTGATCTAGTTATTATTGTATAACTATTGAGAACCACATTTTGGCTGATTAAAATAGATGGGGGTGAGTCAAGAGGAGGGAAGGCCTGGGTGCAGTGGAGATTATGAATGGAAAGTGAACACTGTAGGGCTAGGAGGGGCATAAGCTGGCAAAGTTGGAAGAGTGTCTAACTTGCTCAACCTAAGCCCAAGTCAAACCTCTTCACAACATGCTGACAAATTTATGCTAATGGCTCTATGACATATACTGAGTAGGAGGTCAGGGTCCTCCTCCACTCGGGATGTCCTAAGGCTCCAAACAAGGCAGACCCAGGGACAATCTTAGCACTCTTGGATTAGAAGGAACTCTTCAGTACTTAGTCCAAATGGGCAGCCCAATCTCATCTATTACCCTGTTATCTTGACTTTCCCATCAGCCATGGAAGCTCACAAAGGTCTGTAGCCAAAGAGCTCTTGGAATGGAGACTATAGAGCACAGTGGTTTCCCATAGAGGTGGGTAGTAAGGGCTGCCTTGGAGGAAGACTCTGGTCTGAATCCTGTAGTAGAGGAGAGCAAAAGACCCAGAGGACCGTAATCGATCCTATCTGCCTGGGTAGCATGGAGGCTGTAGACACCTGATGGGAAACTCTCAAACCTGATCAGAGGTGGGGAATAGGCAGTTAAAGCCACCAGAGGAAGAACTGCAGTATTGCTACTCCTCAGTTGTGTCTCTGTCCTACTTGAAATGCTGCTATTTGATTCCAGTTTTTGAAATGCTGCTGAAGTTTTGCCTCTAGTAGTTATGCCCAAAGAACAGATTCCATAAATCCCATATAGAATCCTACCAACTCAAAGCTATCCAGTTTTTGTCCTTCTTGGACCAACCCCCAAAACTACATGACTATACAAAGAGAAATGCTATATCCTATTAGCATCCTCCCTGCTCCCCTGCCCCCTAATTTAGTAAGCATATACAATGAAGCTGTGCAAAATTTTATAGCTGGTGGGCTATTGACATTGATGAAAAATCTGAAAGTGGCTTCCAAGGTACCCCAAGGTTATTTTAAGGGTGAAGTTGCTGTGATGACTTTGTCCTGTCTTTGCCTTGATGGTGGCTGAATGGAGATGAAAGGCTTGTAAACTGTCTTCTGTCCCTAGAGCCTGAAAGTCTCCTGTGCCATTTTAATTTGAGCTTTTTGGATTGGAATAGAATGAACGAGCAGGGGAGGTTAATTATCCTAATTAGAAAAGAAGTGAAGCCATGGCCCTTTTAGGTCAGGCATTTGGACAAACCTCCCCTGGCTCTAAACTTTGGGCATTAGACAGTCACTTGAGCGCCAGAGGATACACAAAGCATCCTTCTCAATCCTCTGCCAATGTCCCTGGAGCAAGACAGAGAAGAATTCTTTTCAGGAAATGGTGTGTGATCAGCCTATGCCCCAGGGCCAGAGAGTGGGTTATCTGGAGGTGGCAGATACGTGGGCACAGCTGGATGGGTACAGTGTGTTGGTCCAGCCCTAGGCTCCCCTACTTTGACTCTAGTGCCAAGAAAACTCAATGTAATTTGGAGAAATACTGTTTTTTTTTTTTTTTTTTTTTTTAGAGACGGGGTCTCGCTCTTGGTCAGGCTGGTTTCGAACTCCTGACCTTGAGCTATCCACCCGCCTCGGCCTCCCAGAGTGCTAGGATTACAGGCGTGAGCCACCGCGCCCGGCCGAGAAATACTGTTTTTGTGATCATTTCAAAAGATATGCATCCTTCCTTGAGCCCCTTGACATTCCTATCTTTAGCTGGTTGAGGCTGTGATGGTATCTTTTTGGAAGGTAAACTCCTCTGGACAGAGGATGCTAGTACTTCTTAAATAAACATTTTGTTGTTGGATTTATTGATTACCAGATGCAACACCCCTCTCTTCTTCCACTCTCCCATGTACCATATATTTTCTGAATAGATCAACCCTGTTCCCAATATAGAACATGCTTTAGATCACTGGTCCCCAACATTTTTGGCACCAGGACCAGTTTCATGGAAGACAATTTTTCCATGGACTGGGATATGGGGGATGGTTTCAGGATGATTCAAGCACATTACATCTATTGTGCGGTGAAACCTCTCTGCTAATGACAATCTGTATTTGCAACCACTCCCCAGTACTAGCATCATGGTCTCAGCTCCACCTCAGATCATCAGGCATTATATTCCCATAAGGAATGTGCAACCTGGATCCCTCACACATGCAGTTTATAGTAGAGTTTACACTCCTATGAGAATCTAATGCCATCACCATCCTGATCTGACAGGAGGCAGAGCTTACGCGGTGATGCAAGGATGGGGGGTGGCTGTAAATACAGGTGAAGCTTTGCTTGCTTGACTGTCGCTCACCTCCTGCTGCGTGGCCCAGTTCTGTGGCCCAAGGGTTGGGGACTGCACCTTTAGATGATGTATGTGAAAGTTGTTAGCACAGAGTCTGGTACATAGTAGATGCTCACTAAATGTTAGTTTACTCCCTTCCTTCTAGGGAAGAATGTGTCTAGGACACAGCCACAATAGTCACCTGTTCTGCTCTCTGAACCTTGTATTTGCATGTATGATATCTGGTCTATTTGTGATCTGATGGCATGAGGGAATCATAAAGCATTAGATAAAGCGAGAGTAGTGGCTGTATAATATTAAAGATCAAACTTGTCAATTAGCCAGACAGACCCAACAGATATGTCTAGTACTTGCTTTTAAATTGTCCACATACTCAAGGGATGAATAAGAAAAGAACTTAAGCTCCATCTTTCAAAACAGGCCTCAGATTGTGGAATGATCAATCTGTGGGTCTATTATAATTTGCCTTATTCATACAGAATAGTCCAAGAACATTAACATCAATGACTCCTAACAGAATGATAAAGCAAGTGGAAGTCTCAATAGACCATTTAGTCTACCCAATCTTATTTCTCCTCTGTCTCCCAACTCCAGCCATTGTGTCTACCTGCTCTTTAAAATTTACTTTTCTTGATTATTTACAACAGGGACAGGGAATCCAAGATATGAATAGCACTGAATTGTGAATATACTTAAACTCACTTATATTTAATTTTGTTATCTTTTTAATACTTTGCTTGAATGTGTCTGCATGATATGAGAATGAATTTAACTGTAAAGGCTTGGTGCTAGAGGAAATGGGAAACTACCCCAGTTTCTTATACTTATCTCTTGTGTATATCTACCCTTAACTCTCTCCATGCTCATCTCTCAGACTTATATAAAATACTCATGTAATATTGCCCTCCCCCAAATCCTCCCTAGTACAGAGAGGGTGATTATTAGTTTTAAAAGATACGTGGAAAGTAAGCAGAGAACATTTGGGATATTGAAAAAAAATTTCTAAGAAAAATTGACGCTAATGATCAAACTAAAAATCAGTATTGGCATTGCGGATAACTGGATAAGGATAATACAGGAGACAAGCCTTCCAAAGTCTCAGTGTTTATTTTTTATATAAGAAGCACCTTGGATGTGTGTAGAAAATCTATATGTTGGGATATAGAACTTATATATTCAATATAGTGTTCATGCAGTCATTTTTTAATTTCTTGGTCTTATTTATTTGGTGGTTGTTGTTTGCTTTGTGTTGTTAGTTCCTAAGTCTTGGCATCACACTCTTTGGTAAGTGGAACAAATCACTCTGCAGTAGGTAGAATTGGCAGCAGAGTTTTACTTTGTGTTTGGGTGGGTGTGGGTTCAAAATCAGGTCATCTGGTATTAACTTGATTTGAAAGTAAGTTTTTCTTAGACTCCTAGAAGCCTAAGTTTAATAGATGTGGCTCAGGCAAGCTTCCATAGCAATTCTTTTCTTGTGGGAGGAAGTACCCAGGTGCTAGCTCTATTTGGGGGATGAGTTGTGCCCTCAGAAATATTTAAAGTTATAGAACTTTCAAAGAAAGGTTTGCTTTTTTGTCATTGAAGCTTTATACCCATTGGGGGGAAGAGAGGACCTAGAAATGCATTTTGAACCTGCTGAGAGTTGGCAAAGAAGATCTTAAGAATATAAGGCATTTCTGTTAAGACTGCCACCAAATCTCAAGACTGCCTGCAGTGTTACTGACAGTAAGTAAAATCATCTCTTTATTTATTTTATCTGATTTATTCCAAGACTTTCTTCTTGCCTTTCAATTAATAATACAAACAATTTATAACTAGCGCCAAGCCAGTATAGCCTTTTGGAAGCAGTTGCCAAACTGTCCTTTATTTAATTCTTCAAACTACTACCCTGTGCTAGTCAGATGGACTTCTGATATGGGAGTTGTTTTCATCAGCCCTCTTGAGCATAATCATCAAAGGGACTCTGGTAGACTTCCACAGATGGGATCAGCAAAATCTCTGTCCTCAGTCAACTTGGGCTAATAGTCCTGAGACTGCTCCCTGGCCTTTGGTATTTCAATGGTGCTGAATGAGAGAAGGAACCTGGAGGAACTATTTTCCTCTGAGGTAGGCTCCACTGGAATTATGCATAATGCCAAAAATATACAGGCCATGCAAGGGGATCACAGAGATGACAATCACAGAACATCAGAATTGAAAGGGACCTTAGATATCATCTAATCTAATCTTTTTATTTTACAGATGCACACACTAAGGGACAAAGGGGAATGTGGCATGCTCAGAGAATTGTAAAGAGAGGGGAAGGGGAAAAGTGCCTTCTAGTAATGTATATAGAATTTTATGGCTATTTGAGTGCTAAAAAGACAGTCCATTTGTTGTTGTGTTATTGAAATGCTATTGAAAATGTCTCTAAAACATGTACGTCCACTTTTCTTCCTCAATAAATATAACCAACTGAATATTGCAGAATCTTTCTTTGTGCTGAAGGATCTTGCAATGTCTCAGGGTCATCATTCTGAACATGGGTATTCATTGCTCAGGACTGTAGAAGTTGAAAGTGAAGGCAATCAGCTAAATGTGCACTGATGCTGGAGCAGCCTGAGGAAACTGTCACTTTTACTAAATCCCTGATATCACCTGCTGTTTCTGTAATCACTTGTTTCTTTCCTAAAAACTCTAGGCAGAAATTTTAGCTATTTGAAGATTCTGACCCGTCAGAGTCTGGTTGATAGAGATTTTACTGTAAAAAGAAAATTGAATGGTTCTTTTTTTATGTCTGCATAGTACTTCATAGCATACACACACCACATTTTATTAATCTACTCATGTATGTTATTTTGGAACCTGAAATTAGGGCAGACACATTATATGCCTTCATTGCATTCACCTTGGACTTAGCACTAAAACTGGGGCCTTTGGGGCTGGTGGGAGATCCTCCCCACAGAGGAAGAGTCTGAAGCGAGCCAGGATGCTCCTGGGGCATGGAAGCCAAAAGATGGTGCAAAGTGGTCCAGACTGTGGGGCCAAAGAACATGGCCTTATTGCAAAGTGTGGGGCTAGACCGGTACTGACCCTGCCTGAAATGAGTAACAATAAAAAGCATGAAGCATATAGGGAACTTCAGGGAAGGGAATGAACCTTTTCACCACAGTGCCTTGCCAGGTACATGTTTCCTTAAAATGTTTAAATAGTGAAGCATGTGACTTTCATCAGTGGATGATAGACTATTCCCAGCAGATGTCCTGCCAGATGAATTATATATTTTAATTCACCTTAACATCCTTTCCTGTGTACATCGCACTGTCACCCAAACCAAGGTGACAAATGTTCCTTGGGCATGTCCTTTCATTTCTCTGGATAGTCCCTGACTAGGGAGAACTAAGCCTTCCTACCTGGACCAAAGCACTGCTCTAAAAACAGTGAGTGATTTTATGATTTGTTTGGTTAGTCAATGACAATTCTAGATCCTATCCACTATCGATTAATTCTGCTTTCCAATGTGAACCATCAGGAGCTTGGACACAATCTTGCTAGATCCTGCAGCCTACTTTTCTCTCAAAGGGTCACAGGGCATATCTGAATAAAATCTAAGTGCATCAAAATTAATTTGACTTTAAAGAAATTTTGTAGTAGTTCTTGAAAGCAATAGAAGACCCTTCTGGGGTGAAAAATGATGAAAGGGTTGTCAAGGAAAGTTTTATGCTCCAAAACTTGGATTTTAAGCAGTCCCTGGGATCCCAACTCATAGAAAAGAAATTGTATTGTAGATGTGTAATATTAAACACTTGTCCTTTTAGGCTTAGAGAGATGATGGAATGGCTGAGTGGAAAGCCATGACCATTGCAATAGCTACTTCCCCAGCATTTCTCTGACCTTATCAAGAGATTAAAACTCCTCAATGGAACCTTCTGGCTTATAGGAAAAGATTTCAGTGTTAGTAGACCACATAGGCTCGTGTTACCCTTGACTTCTCTAAGCACACAAAAGTGGCTCAGTGCAGATAGAGTAATAGACCCATATAATGATCTTCCGAAAGCCAGAGAGAGATCTGTGCCAGTAAACTGAATGCCTTCTACTACATACAACTCCCAGGAACCCTGTGAGGAGGGAATATTCTTATATCTATGTGGGAACTGAGGCCCTGAGAGACATGTTTTGGCCAAGGCCCCCCAGCTTCTAAGTGTTGGAGGCAAGGAGGCAACACTACATCTGTCTGTTTCCAATGCCTGTGCTCTTTCCACTTCACTAAAGACCAGGGAGGAGAAAAGTGGTATGGATAAAAGATGTTTTCAAAACTAAAGACTATATCATGGTTGGAAAGACATTTAGAGATCATCCAATCTGTCTTACTTTACAGATATTGGAAACCAAGTTTCAGAGAAGGTTACTGATTGACTCAAGGTCACACAGAAGAGAACTTAGCCAAAATTTTAACACAGAATTCATCTCATCTGAACAAGAACCACAATTTAGAAATAATCAAAATTTACTCCCTAATCCAATGACATTTGATTCCACATCTAAAATCTGATTTCAAACTATCCTTAACTTGTTCAATCTGACTTTTAAAGGTGTGGTTTAGCCTGAAGCCCAAATTATTAAATATAGGCTCATGAGGGTCAATTACCTTTATTGTAGGCCTTGGGCACAGCCTGTATCCCTTACTCTTATCAACTATCTAGGAAGTCCCTGTCACTGGTCATGAAGTTATCCAGGCAGAAGAGTCTAAATTGTTGGGCAAAGCCATATCCACTGCTAGAAAACAATTCAAAGTTTTGATGGATTTTGTTGCAAATAGTGAAATCTGCTTGAAATCTTATATGAAGACACTACAAAAAATATTGTTAGCTAATTGTCTAATTCTTGTGTGGTGGGCCTGGCATCCACAGTAGAATTGAGTATACAGTAATTTGAAAAGTTTGGAGAATAATTTTCTCCTTCTCCCTCTTAAGGAACATTTTAAGTCATGTAACATAGAGTTATGAGCTCTGTAGTCACACACAGCAGAGTTCAAGCTCTAGCTCTACTACTTATTAGCCATGTGTTTTGGAAGAGTTATTCATCTTCTCTGTACATCAGTTTCTCCATTTATAAAATTACAATGGTAACATCTGACATTTATTGAATGGATATTATGTGCTAGACAGTGCTCTGTTTTAAACATATTAACTCCTTTAGTTCTCATAGGTAGCTACCCTCTCAAGTAGGTGCTACTGTTATTTCCATTTTACAGATGAGGCAACTAAGACATAGAGTTTAAATATCTTGCCCAAGATCACATAGCTAGTAAATAGTAAAGGCAGGATTCAAACTCAGACCATCTGACTTTAGAGCTAGCATACTTAGCCACTATACTATACCTAACTGATTGAGTTAATGTGAGGATTAAATGGGGTAATACATGAAGAAGTGTAACCTAGTGCCTTGACAAATAGTAAGACTGTACAAACAGTAGTTATTTGTTACCAGTTTTCTCTGCTTCCCAAAATACTGATTAGTAACTTATAAATTATTCAATTTACAAAAAGCCTTCCCTGAATAGCCCAACCCACATGATCTTTTCTTTGATTGCATCATTATCTTTCCTATGATTGCATATAATCTAGTTCACACAATTTAGGACTAGGTTATATATCAACCTGGGTAAAAACTACGTCATTTCCTTTGTCTGTATTCTCTCTAGTGCCCAATAGACCCCTAGAGGCTCAAGAAGTGTTTGGAGACTGGAATGTGCAGTATGATTATTGGTGTCAGGTGACAGGATTAACAACTGTTCCCATGGCATAGAACTTCTCAAGCTTTAATGTGCACAGAAATCACATAAGAATCTTATAAGTGTGGATTCTGATTCCATAGGTCTATGGTGGAGCCTGAAATTCTACATTTGTAACAAGCTCCCAGGTGATGCTTCTGGTCTATGGACCACACTTTAAGTAACAAGGCTATAGGGTAGTGTTTTTAGGATGTTTTCCATAATTGGCATATTTTAGGAGAGGCATGCTTGAATCCATTTAATAAACTAAGGTATATAAGGACTTCTATTATACACTACAATTAAGGTGAAATCAAGCATTTTATTTTCATAGGATAAACAACAGTATGGAAGTTAGAGACTTGTCACGAACACTCATTCATTTAAAAACCCTGCTACAATGCAAAGCCTTGTGCTAGCTTAATAGTTACTGTGGACAATATAAAGATGCATTTAAGTCCATGTGGACTGTCAACTTTGGTAAAGGCTTCTACTTTCTGCTCCAATGAACTAAGTGGACTTTGCACGTCCAAATTGAAATTTGGAAGGAAAGTACTGTAATTATTTATTTGTGTGCAAGAATTAGTAATGCCAATTAAGGCCATTTAGATTTGCTGATTGTACTTAACACTATTTTCCACTGTATATTATTGGAGTAATTGTTTGTGTCAAAGTAATTTCTGAGGGAATATAGCGTAATTCATCTCAAGTCCCAGTTAGATGGTCTGGATGTTTCAGTCTCTTGAATAGTAGCAGGAAAGGTTGGGGTAGGGCATGGGGCAGTTCTGGTAACAGGAGGGGGAAGAAAAGCAAGTTTGATTCATGAGCATAGGGTAAGAAAACAACATCCTAGACATTTCTTTACATACTTTTCTCAAAGTAAATTAACTAGGGGCAGCACAGGCTGTAGATAACACAGTTCAGTAGAAAGAACATTGGGCCAGAAGTCAGGAGACCTGCAACCTAATCTGTCCTCTATTATCGATTTTGTTGTGGGACCTCAGATAAGTTGCCTCACTTCTGCAAGCATGCCAATATAGACTTAGTCAGTCTATATTAATCTTATAACACTGATATATCTTAATCAGTGTTAGCATTCAGATCCAAAGACATTATCTGAGGATAACAGATTGACAAGCAAAAGTGGTATAAAAAGTCAAGGTAGCATTAGCAATTACTTTGCACACATTTAAATAAAAAATTACTCTTCAAACTCCCTACATAAATGATGGAAAAGCAAAGGCCATTCTCCCTTCATTCCAAGATGGGAGTGGGAGAAATACTGCTCCCCTTGAGGAAGACCTTTTATGCCTGAGAAAGATAGGGTCTCTATTCACATATCACTTATCTTAGTGATATATTCCAACATTTTAAAGGATGGAGACAGAAAAGAGATATAAGAGATTGGACTCTCTCCCACCATTCCACCAAGTATGTCCTTAATTGAAAAAAAGAAGCAATATGAACCGTGTGTGTCTGTGCATGCTTTGCCTCTTACATCTGAAAATTAGAGTGTGCCAAAAACCCAATCAGAGCTAATAAATGTTTCTGATCAATCTGCTCCTAGTCAACTAGGGTTTTATTGGAACAAATATTCTTTTTCTTTTTTATAGATCCTAATTCTGAGTCAATGAGCTGCTAGCTCCAGTGATGGGCCATGACACTTAAATCATAGCGTACTTTGGATAGTGCCCTTCTTGCAGGGTGACCATAACTCAGAACACTTCTGGGTATGCTATTTAAATATCTAACTCAGCAACCTGCAACATAAAGAACCCCTTCAAGCCATTTGTTATGATAGGTGCTGTGAGGCACGACTCTGATTCTGGGGGCTCAAATGTACAATAAATCCAACGGCACTCTGCTGGTAGTGCACATAATTATAAAATATGCAGAATGCTTGTTATTAACTAGTCTCATGGAGAAGATCTACCGCGCCATGCAGAATATATTTTGGAATAGAGCTACAAACAGTGATTGATTTTTTAAAATTCATGTCTCTTCTATCCTTTTAATCATTCAACCTCTAAGAACTAGCAAACATTTATAGACATTTAATGAATGGGAAACAAGGCCCATTTGCAAAGGCTGATAAAAATTATTGTTTGCCTCTTAAGTGAAGATTAAGTCCTGGTTTTGTTTTTAATATGAAATTATTTAACATAGTATTTTTATGGTGTCTATGCAGAAATAGAGACCAAGATATAAATTAGCTGGGAATTATCAGAGGAGCCTCCTAATAGTTATAAAAACAATGAAAGCCATTTGTCATCTTTAACTGTTTGAATCCCAGTTGGATAGACTATTATTCTTTGACCAACAGTTATCCCCGACAGGCTTTTGTATACATTAAAAATAAAACAACAAAACCATTAAAAACATATACATGGTTCCTTCTGCAGGGAAGCTACGGCAGCTAATTGTTTGTAGGATGCTTGTGGAAGAAGGAATGTTCATAGTGATTGACTGAAAGTCCCCAAGGATGACGCCAGACTTGATTATAGGAAGAGGCTGTAGGCATGTAAGAAACAGAAGTAGACTTTGCTACTTGATGCTGGCTTTGTGAATCTTAGTATGGTGCTTCCCAGGGTGTGATGCTACTGGTTTCCTGTTCTAAGAAGTATTCCCAGCTGTAGCCACAGAGCTATCTTCATCATAACTTCTTCCTTTTCCTGTTTGAAAGAGAGTCTCTTTGGGCACAGGATATCCTAGAGCTAGCTTTTTTAAGTGGTAAGCAACTCCTTGCTGGAGAGTCAAGGCTGCATGCCATCAGAAATAGTGGTTTCCAACGAGTAAGGAGTCTCCAAACAGATGCTCACCTGTGTAGCACCTGATTTGTTGAAAATATGAAAGCGTGGCTATAACTTTATTGGGTTACTCATTAAAGGGAGCAGCTGGAATTAAGCAGCCTTCAGTTTACACTATTCACTGCTGGCTGGTGACATGCTCTTCTTCTATCTGTCTATTTGTTTGTCCACCAAAGATTAGTATAGTTGTGAAAAGCATGGGGTCTGGAGTCAGACTGCAGGAGTTTACCACCAGCCCTGCTACCTATTCGCTGCATGACTCTGGGTAAGTTATTTAACTTCTCTGTGTCTCAGTTTCTTTATCTTCAAAATAGGGATAAAAATGACAGTACTTAACTCACTGGGTTGTCAGGATTAAATAAAATAATGTGTATAAAACAGTTAATCCATAATAAACAGCCAGTAGATTTTTCTTATTAGTTAGGGTTCTTTTGGTTGCAAGGGACAACCAAACTTAAACCAACTTGAGAAAAAAGGCATTACTGACTTATGTAACTGAAAAGTCTAGAGATCAAGTGATGTCAGGACGCAGTCTCTTTCTTTATCCCTTGTCTCTGCTTTATAAATATCAAATTTTGACTTAAACTCTCTGTGCCTCAGTGTCTTAGTCTGTAAAATGGGATAATAATAATAAATCTACTTCACAGGATTATTGTGAAGATTAAATGAGTTAATGCATGCAAGGTGCTTTGGACAGGGCTTGGCACGTAGTAGGCCTTATATAAATGTCAACTATTATAGTCATTGTTGTTATAATTATTATTTTAATATCCAATGTCTTCTTCCTGTGTTTTCCCTTTACCTCTTCATACCCCTTCTCTCTTTTACTTCTGTCCTCAACTGCTTCTTTTCTTCTTCCTACTGTTCCTTTGCTACCTACTCTCTTTTTCCTACTCCACAAATTATTATCACCCTCCCCGCCCACCAATTCCAATGACTCTTATCTATAGAGATGTTATGTTGGGTGGGATTTCCTATCAGGTATGGGCAAGCAAAAGCACAGGGGATGCACTGGATAGCACAGAGGATAAATGAACACTTTCACTTATTCCACTGAAGTTCTGTCCTTCCACCAACCTTATCCTCCCTCTCACTTCTTTATGCAGTCTTTCATGGTTAGGATTTATTATATATCTTTTAAAAGTGCCAGTAAGACACCGTACTGGGCGCTTTATAGCACTCTGCTTCATTTAAGAAATTGTCTAAGTACCCCAGTCTGGATATACTCTTCTGATTCAAACAGAAGCTTGTCATGATGGTGTCATGATTGCTTGACTCATTCTAGGACCTTGCCATGCTCCTGCTCCTCTTTTGGTATCTTCTCTTCACAGAAGTCTAGTGGCCACCTGTTCTTTCTTGCTTATCCTGAACTTCCTCGTGGGGCACCTCCCTGAGTTTCGCCTGGACACTAAATTATAAACCATCCCTTTCCTAGCCCTCAAAAAAAAAAAAAAAAAGCACCAAAGGGTACCATACCCTTAGGGCCCTGACCTTTTCTGGGTGGCAGTAGGCCAACCAGATAAACTAATACCAGATAATATATTTTTCTTCCCTGGAAATGGTGTGCACCTGTTACAAGAAGGCCCTTAAGAAACAACAGTAA
Organism: Cheirogaleus medius; assembly: GCA_008086735.1. Taxonomy (NCBI): domain Eukaryota; kingdom Metazoa; phylum Chordata; class Mammalia; order Primates; family Cheirogaleidae; genus Cheirogaleus; species Cheirogaleus medius. Next base: position 2,518,713 of record VBSM01000656.1, on the reverse strand, counting down.
TGAGAATTTTGCCATGATAGGCCAAGGAAAAAAATCTGTGGGCATGAATTTCCTTTTCAAATTACATTTTGTAGGCAATTTTGTACTCCACTGCTAATAGCCTGTAGAAAATTTGATTTTTAAAGGGTCTATGCAATATGATCTTACTGGCCACTTCCTGACTTCCCCAATGTCCCTTTCCATTCTGATTTAACTAAAAACAAAATGTTACTGAGCTTGGGTTTTAAACTGCAGAGATTTTCTGTTTGGCTCCATTGACATCAAAGAAGCAAAGACCCTTTCTTTCCAGAGAGCTATTTATTTATCTTTCCTTGGACAGAGAATCCCCAGGAACAAACCCTTAACAGAAATCATTCTAGAGCTCTTAATCATTTTGCCTTTGCGTTTTTTGGGGAGGGGGCAGAGGTCTTCAAAGCTCATTTTCAGGTTATAAGAAGTCCTTTGAACTGATTAGTCAGAAAGTGGGATGAGATTGGAGGCTGTGTGGAAATAAAGGTGTGGAGGTGAGGTGGCACCAAAGGCACCTGTGCCATTGCATTGCTGTCCATAGCTGGAACCTATTCTGCGGTCCATTTTCAAAGGCAATTTGCAGTTCATCCAGGCACAAATCCAATTAAAAAGCAGAAAGGGATTTGCATGCATAAAATAACTCTGATAGCTAAAATGAAAAGGCCTTTCTTTGTGAAGGTCCCTATATGGAATGGGTTACTCATGTTTGAGTCTCTGTCCCAAAGTATCTGAAAGATTAGATGATACTATGTTCTCAAAGCTCAGTATTGGCTTGGAAGTAAATAAAACTTGACACACAACTAGACATTAATTTTGGTAATTTACTGCTCTGGAGAAGCTTCATTCTTTGAATTCTGGTTAGCTCGAGGCAAAAGCCAGATCTCCAAGCACATGGTACACTGCTTGGCACCTAATAGGTGCCCAGTGAATATTTGTTGAACTGAGAGCAGCCAGAGCTCTCCTTCTATCTTTGGCAGGCATTGTTTGTTGCCTACCCAATATCAATTTCCTTCTTCTTTACTAACCTAGTCCTGGTTTAGTTTAAGGTAGCAATGTGCTCAGCTAAATACTCTCTTTCCCAGGTTCCCTTGCAACTGGTGTTGTATAAGTGGGGCATGCAATATAGTTCTGGCCAATGAGATGTAAATGGAGGTTTGTTGGGGGTTTCTGGCAAAGTTTTTGTTTTCCTAATAAAAAAGGACAGATGGTTGGTACTGCTCTTTCCTCATTTTCTTGCCTCTTTGGAACATTGATATCACAGCTATCTTGTGACCACAGGGTAATGAACATGCAGGTGAAATCCAGGTGCTAAGGATGGGGAAGCAGAAAGGAATAACTTAGGTCTTTGATGGCATTCTTTAGCAGCAGAACTGACACCTACAACTACCTACTTGTAGGCTTTTTTAAATAGCTAGATAATCAGTACTAATGTAAGATTTATTATTTAAAAAAATAAATCCCTACTAGTATTAACCACTGATAGTCAGGTTTTTGTTACTTGAAGCCTAATGTGATCCTAATAGATACTTATCTCCCTACCACCAGGCTTTCAGGCCCTTCAAGTTAGTTCCTGGCTTTTCAGTGCTCCTCACTAGGGCACTTTGTCCAGGTTTGCCTGCTATGCCAGTGTGCCCAGCTTTAGGTCTTTCCTGACTTCCATCCACTACCACCAATAAAACCAAAGCTTAAGCTCTTCTGTGTCCTATTCCCTCAGGGCCTTGCAAAGTGATAGAAGCTAATTGAATAAATGCCTGTGTGTTAAAGCTTTAACTTATAGCAGAGTTCTCCAGTATGTTAGCCTTAGAGGGTGACACCTTTCATTGTAACAATGGGTTTTGATAGCTGTGGCAAGGAAATCAAAGGGCATGTTTGGGGTCAGGGAAAGATTCTGGGTGTCCATCAGCTGTACTGTGGAAGTGGCTACCTTCAAAAGGTCTGGCTCTATTCGGAACTATTGTGGAGATAACTTTTTATTACTTTCACAAATTTTTATTTAAATTGCCAGTAACATTTGCATGATCCTGAAAAATAATTCAAAAAAGATCATTGTCTGGGGTCCTCTGCGGAATTATCAAAATTATTGAGCTATATAAATTGAGAATATGATTATGGTGTCTAATGGAAATAATTTTTTCAGACATATACTCTTACACACACACACACACACACACACACACACTCACACTCCTTGAGGAAAAGTATCAAGAGAAACAGAATTTAGAAGCCAATTAAAGCTGAGCATTAATGAATTGCATGTGGTGGGTGCTCCCTCCCATACAGAGGATTCACTTGTTTCGTTCTGTGTCCTAGCAACCTATGGCCCCATTGTGTTTTCTGACCTTTATTAATCTACTTTATGTGGAACTGTACTGACAAGCCCATAATGGAAAACCACAAGTTATAAAATGACTAGCCCAGAAGACACAAAATATATATTTGCTCTAACCTGACAATAAACTAGAAAAGCAATAACACTGGCTAACGCATACCTGACAAAGCAAGTGAAGGGACTGCATTTCATCCCCAAACTCCCAAAGTCTTCCCCACTCTAGAAAGATAGGAAGAGGTGCATGCTGCATAATGAACTGATAATATTTTAGTGCTGTGGAAGGAGAGTTCCAACCCTTCTGTCTGACCATCTAGCAGTGTTGCTCTCAGTTATTTTCCTCATCACTTTTTCTTCTCTTTCTCTCAGTGTTTCTATCTTATATTTTAATGCATCATTTCAATATAAACTATGGCATTTCTCAGAACATTAAAAAGACCAAAGTCATTATGGAATATAAATGGTTTTGAAACATCTCCAGAATATGTCATAAAGAAGTAGGAGAGGAAAATTTTAAAACAGGGAAAGTATATATATATATATATACTTTTAAAAAAAAAGAATGTTTTTTTCACTGGGTAGAATTTGGCAGGGACCTAGGTGGGTGTGCCTTAACAACTTGGGAAATGTCCCAGGCAAATGGATTCACACATGAGTTGGGGGGAGTCATGTGAAAGGTGAAGGAGGGAGGAGCCTGGTGTCTTTTCTGGTCTCCATTTCTCATGGCACGTGTAGATCCAGGAAAAGAGGACTGGTGGTCAGTTAAGAGAAATGAAACTTTCCTTAGTGTCTTTGTCCAAACTTAATGCTAGGAAAATCCTTTTACTAGTCCTTCAACCTCAGTGTGCCTCAGAAATGCCCAATGACCCAAGGCCCTTAAGACTCCAGATTCCTAGGTCTCACGTCTAGAAATTCTGATTCACTTGGTTTGCAGGGGGTCCTTGTATTTCCATTTTTAATAAATACACCAAGTGATTCTGCCACTGTTCATCTGGGGATCAGACTATGAGAAGTGCTGCCTTATGCAGTGGGGAGAGAGGTGGTCCTCTCTGCTGCCTCCTTCTGGACACTGAAGCAGAGGGCTTTTCTATTTCTAGAGAAACCAGGCAGTGAAGGAAGCAAATGTTTCCATTTGAAATGGTGCCAGCCAGTGCATTTGTGGTAAGAAAATGAGATTGTTTTTCAGATGCCAGGAAGATTTCTTTCAGTGACTGAGGTGCATGGACATGTGACCCTGTGTGGGTAGTGAAAGGAAAGAGGAAGGGGACTCAGGGGAGGCAATAGAACACCACCGATTGTTCTGTTTCCTTTTCTTTTAATTTTCTTTTACACATATATTCTGAAATATCCCTTTTAACCCCTAAGACAGAATAGGATTTTAAATGATGCCTAGGCTAGCGGTTCTCAAAGTGTGTTCCTTAAAAAAAAAGTATGTTCCTTGTACTAGCAGCATTGGCATCACCTGGGAACATGTTAAAAATGCAGATTCTCAGGGCCCCAACTCTATACCTACTGAAGCAGAAACTCTGGGGCTGGGGCCTAGACATTGATGTTTTAACAGGCCTTCCAGATGATTCTGATTCATGCTAGAGTTTGAGAACCATTGGTATAAGCAACCAATCGCCTTATAAACTCTCCAAGGTCAAAATCTGAGTCTTCTGCATCTTGTGTCCCCATCCCCACCTAACCTCCACTGTGGGATATGGTGCTGATCACAGTGTGAAAACATTGCTGTAAGCAGCTGCCATTCTCTAGTATCTTAATTGCTTCATTTTCAGTAATAAAATTAAAATTATATCAGCTGACCTTGATAATAATCTTATGAAATTATTGGGGCAGACAATTTTCAGGATATCAGGGAGGTATTTGTAACAAGCTCCCAGGGCATTCTGATGATCAGTGAACTTTGGTAGGCACCACAGGGGAAAGGGATGTGTGGCTGGGTTTGGGGTACCATAACAACATAGCTGAACCTCAGGATGCACTTCTGTAAAATGGGATCCTGAAACCTGCTTTACCAACTTGTATAAGATTGCTATAAAGATAAATGGAGATAATTTCTTTTTATTACTTAAAGGACATATGAGCAATCTCAAAACAGATTCCCCCTTCTTTTCAAATATTAGCATTCTTTGGCCACTCAGAAGTCCAGCAGTGTGTTGTTAGAGACACTAAAACCTTCTAAAGAAAATATATCCCCACAGACAATGATGCCACAGCAAGTGAAGTGTCCTCAATGTAAAGATGCAAATGAACATTTAGTATGCCAAGATCATATTATGCAAAATAAATAGCTCTCAGCTGGGGTGCTTAAGGACACTATTCTGGCAACAGTTATTATCTTAGCCATGACTTTCACCTAATCTATTCTAAGTGCTACAAAAGTTGAGTACGTATTCAGATATTGCTCCTACTGTGGTGAGATTAGCTGAGCTGAGTGTAGCCTGCTTGGGAGAAAGTCAACACAAATAAAGTGAAAGTAGAATTGACGTGGATATCACAGTGTGGTGTACTGAAAGGAACACTGGACTAAGAGTTCAGAAACTTGATAAATCAATCTCATCCTTGGGCCAAGTCCCTTAGAATCTCTAGGCCTCAGTCTAGAAAATAAGGAGTATTCCTCCCAAGAGTGTAACGAAGATCAAGTGAGTCCAGGAGTGAAAATGTATGGAAAAGTTGAAAGTATTGTTACATTAAATTCTGTTGAACCAGAACCTTCAAATAACAGAATTGTCCTCTTGCCATATCCTTGACTTAAAAGAGGCAATAAACAATAAACTTCTGAAATTGGAGATTTCACCAAATCTGTGTCCAGAGCTCAGTTCATGAATAGCCTTATCTACCTTCATTTCTAACCCTGGATATTGACAACGGATGTTCAAAATAATAACTCAAAGACCCTGTAAGAACCTCAAATACCAAATATTCAATGATATTTTTAAGATGGGAGATGAAATCAGACATTTCAGAAAATTTTCCAAAAGTAGACCAAATTAAATGACATTTCAACATTCTTTTAGTTCCAACAAAATTGTTTATCAGAAGATTCTCTTATTTAGAATAGTTCATTCCCTGGGAATTTTGATAAACTAATCTTCAGCTGCCTATTTTTAATAATAAAAAAGTGAGTGCATTTAATTTGGCTTTCTGACATAGAATCAGTTTGATAGCCAAACCCAAAAGCACCTTAAAGGGCAACAGTTGAAAAAGAAATAAAGTGAGAATATAGTGGAAAGAAGAAATGTCTGTATGTTTTGATTTCGATGTTCAAAACCTTGGGGTGTTTTTTTGAGATGAACTCAGAAGTGTGGCTATGATTGAGAATCCAAAAAATGATGATTGATTTTCCCTGGGAGCCCTTTTTGGGGCTATGACGTTCATTTGTGAAGTGAGAGCTGTTGATCTCCATTTGATTCTTTTTCTGTGCTTGCAAGATGGAGTTACAAATGCCTACAATCCTACAAACTTTCAGTTTTATGCACTGCTGGGAATATAGTGCCCTGACTATTTGATTCATCAAATAGTCTAGTTTAACAGACTGCTTCCCTATTCATTCTATAGAGATTTGTGATTTTCAAATTGTGAATATAAAGCAAAATATAATTAATAATGTTGTATCAGGTTGGACAAAATTTTATCTTTCTTTGGTAATTTAAAGAGGTAGTTCAAGACCTTGAAGGGTTCCTGAGCCATGAGGTGGAATGCCAGGTTTTTATGTGTTGATGTGCAGAAGGGCTGGCTAATAGAGAAGTCTTCAGAGGATCAAAATGCTGGGAAATCAGTTTTTGTTGTGCTATTCTACTGGGGCTTGAAGGGATGCTATCTGAATTAGAATGTTCCCCTTCCATTTCTCCCTCCCTCTGCCAGTTCCTCTCAGCCCTCTTCACCTTGCATACCTATGTACTTCCATCTGCCTGCTGTTTTGAAACTTCCATTTCCTTGAAATAAAGCAATTCTGTGTGATAGGAGAAACCTTTGAGCCAACATCCAAATTCCAAATCCACTGGCTCTTTAATATAATTTTTAAAAATTAACAGATAACATTGTATGTTTTTTTTTTTGACAGAGTCTCACTTTGTTGCCCAGGCTAGAGTGCCATGGCATCAGCCTAGCTCACAGCAACCTCAAACTCCTGGGCTCAAGCAATCCTTCTGCCTCAGCCTCCCAAGTAGCTGGGACTACAGGCATGTGCCACCATGCCCGGCTAATTTTTTTCCTATATATTTTTAGCTGTCCAAGTAATTTCTTTCTATTTTTAGTAGAGACAGGGTCTCACTGTTGCTCAGGCTGGTCTCGAACTCCTGAGCTCAAACAATCCACCTGCCTCGGCCTCCCAGAGTGCTAGGATTATAGGCGTGAGCCACTGCACCTGGCCCAACATTGTATGTTTTATCATGTATGACATGATGATTTGTAGTATATATACATTGTAAAACGGTTAAATCTGGCTAATTAACAAATGTATCACATGGTCATTTTTGACTATGGTCATTTTTGTGGTGAAAGCACATAACATCCACTCTCTACATTTTTTAAGAATACAATATATCATCATTAACTATAGTCACCTTGCTGTATAATAGAGCTCTTAAAATTATTTCCTCCTGTCTAACTGTACTTATGTATCATTTGACCAACTTCTACCCATCAGTCCCTCCTCCTCTGGTAATCCCCTCCTACCCTCTGCTAACCACTATTTTACTCTCTACTTCTATGAGATCAACTTTTTTAGATTCCGCATATGAGTGAGATCATGCAGTATTTGTCTTTCTGTGTCTGGCTTATTTCACTTAACACAATGAAGAAGACACAGATAAATAGGAAGATATATCATGTTCACAGATTGGGAGAATTAATATTGTTAAAATGTAATTAATTATTAAATTGAATAATTATTAAAATGGTTATTAATTAATGTAATTAATACTACCTACAGTGATGGATAGATTCAGTGTGATCCCTGTCAAAATACCAATGATATTCTTTGTAGAAATAGAAGAAACATCTCTAAAATTCATATGGAATTACAAAAGACCCCAAATAGCCAAAGCAATCTTGAGCTAAAAGAACAAAGATGGAGGCATCCCACGATGTGACTTCTAAGTATACTACAAAGCTAGAATAACCTAAACAGCATGGAACTAGCCTAAAATCAGACACATAGATCAATGGAACAGAATAGAGATCCCATAAATAAATCCATGCATTTAAGGTGAATTGATTTTTAACTAAGGTGGCAAGAACACAAGATGGAGAAAGGGCAGTCTCTTCAACAAATGGCGTTGGGAAAACTGGTATCCACATGGAGAAGAATAAAATTAGACCTCTATCTCTCATGATATACAAAAATCAACTCAAAATGGGTTAAAGACTTAAATTTAAGACCTGAAACTATAAAACTATTAGAAGAAACCATAGAAGAAATGCTTCATGACACTGCACTGGGCAAAAATTTTTGGATAAGACCTGAAAAGTACAGGCAATAAAAGCAAAAATTAGACAAATGGGAGTATGTCAAACTAAAACACTTGTGCACAGCAAAGGAAACAATAAACAGAGTGAAGAGACAACCTACAGAAAGAGAGAAAATATTTCTAAACTATACATCTGACTGGGGTTTAATATTCATTGGCTCTTTTAAATGACTCATTTTGAGGGCAATAAAACCATTGGTGGTTTTAGTAGTCATGGGCTGGGTGTCCTGGGTGCATCTGTCACTGCTGGGGAGGGACTCTTCCAAGAAGCCAACATTGACCCTGCACTCTCATCAGAGTCCAGAGTGTTCACTATTACACAGGGAACCACTCCTGCATTCTCATCAAAGATGCTGCTTTACCTGGAAATCTGGGCTATCCATGATGGCTGAAACATTGACTGCATGTGAAGCCTGCAGCCTGCTGGGGATGGGCCTAGGTGAGTATTTTGTCCAAAGTGACTGTTGTCTTTTCTTACTGTGGGTCAAAACTTGAATTTTAAAGCTAGAAAAGACCTCAGAGATCATCTAGTTCAATGATTTTCAACCCTAGCACTCCCTAGAATCACATGAGGGAATTTAAAGTCTAGGTCCCACCCCAGACTATTATCTCACTTTCCTCATTATCTTACTTGCTTTGCTTGTCATGAAAATCTGGAGAATAGATATCATTGGCTCTATTTCACAGATAAAACAAGTTCAATGATGCTAAGTGGCAGTGCCAGCATCATACAGCTAATAATTAGCAGAGGTGTGATTTGAGCATAGTCCTTTGATTCCATTTTGAATGTGTGATCTTTGTCTTTTGTGTAATTCTTGGAACCCTTCCTGTCACTCCTAGGGAACACCCAATCAACAGGGTGACATGATCTTCAGACCTCTCTGGTTATTTATTCAGGCTTCCTAAGAGAGGCAATTTTGAGTCAGATCTATCTATTTTCCAGGAGGAAATCCATTCTGTCCTACAAGATAAGACCTCACTTCCTCAGTGTGGCACAGTAGGCACCTCATCCTCAGACTTCTGCTCATTTACTCAGCCTCATTTCTTACTCCTTCTTTTCTGCCTTTCTGCTGAAAAGTTGGTAGAAACCAGACTGTAGAACACTTGAAATACCAGGCAGAGGAGTTCACGCTTTAGTCTCTAGAGCAGTGCTGTACAATAGAACTTTCATTGCAGAAACAAAATGCAGTGATGGAAATATTCTTGCACTGTCCAAGCTTGTAGCCACTATGTGTATATAGCCTTTGAGCACTTGAGATGTGGCTAGTGGGATTGAGGAACTGAATTTTAAATTTTACTTAATTGTTATTAATTTAAAGTTATAGTTAAATCGCTACATGTGTCTAGTAGCTACCATACTGTGTCTAATACACAACCCTAGAGGCATAGCTCTGGAAGTAGTAGGAAAAAACACAATAATTATATATCTTAGGAAAAGTCCTCTGGCAGCATTATGTCAGATGTTCCAGAGGGGGTCGTGTAAAGACTGAGAGCATGGAGACTACAGTTAAACTGCCTGGGTACAAATTCCAGTTGTGTCACCTACTAGCTGTGTAACCTTGGGAGCATCACTTAAGCTTTCTGAGCCTCTGTTTCTTCACCTGCAAAATGGGAACAGTAATACTGCCTACATCATAGGGTCATTGTGAGGATGAGATGAGATAACATTCATACATTGTTTTAGTGCAGTGCCTGCCATACCACAGAATTTTCATCTGTTCATGGCTCAGTGAGGGAGAAAAGGGGGAGGGATCCTGTGTTGCTCAGCTGTTATACAGAACCCAGATGCATCTCTGTCAATAAAAAAAATGTAATATTCTGAAAATCATCACCTATATAGGGATTTATGGAGAGGGTAGAAAAAGTGATCTCAAGGTAGGGGAGTAGATTGTAGGGAGAGTAATCAGAATAACCATTTTCCAAATGAGCTTTGAAAAAGCTTGGAACCAGCAGGTTCCAGAAGTAAAAACAAATGCACTAGAAGAGCAAGAATATAGAAAAGAGAAAATGAACCCATTTAGAATCTCCAGAAATGCATCCTTGGATAGTGGATGGAGTAATGGCTTGGGAGTCAAAAGACAGCCATTGAACTGCTGTGTCATCTTAGGTAAGTCACTTCCTCTTTCTGGTCCTTTGTCTTCTCATATGTAAAACAATGGGTTAGACTAGCTTTATTTGTTTAACAAATACTCAGTGTATATGTTTTGGGGAAATACATGCCATATATAAATATGAATAAAATAATCCCTGGCCTCAAAATTTGCCGGATATAATGACGGAGAATAAAAAGCACATTTGGAACCCAAAGGAATAAACACTTCCATCTGGGAGTATGAGGAAGGCTTCATGGAGGAGGTGTTAAGATGTGCCTCAAAGGATAACTAAGAGATGAGCAGACTTAAATGATCAACATTTCTTCCAAGTTCCAAAGTAGTAGCAGATATGTATGATCTCTCTAGTGTACACGTAATTCACACCCTAAATCTTAGTTCTGGGACACCCTCAAGAGCCCAGTGGTGGTTAGTTCATTTAATTAGAACATGATGGTACTGAGGTTACTAGGCTCTTTCTGTCCAAATCTGTGAAGAGTATCCTTAAACTTTCTGCTTGTTTGACAAATGGGTGCCCCTTGTACCAGTGAGACCCAGGAAAAGGTGGTGGGAAGGGCTCAGCAAATCCATCCCACTCTGGGAAAAATCTCTTCAAAAACAGATTAGAGAAGTTGTGGAGCCTAGTGGTTAAACATGTAGGCTTTGATCTCTGACTGCCTAGGTTTTATTTTCTGCCGCATCATTCAATAGTCAGGTGAATCGATTAAATTTTGTAATTTCTCTGTGCCTCATAAAACATGCGTGACAATCTTCAAAAGTTGTTGTCAGGATAAATGAGTCAATTCATGTAAAGTACATAGCGCAGTGCCTGGCACATACTAAGTGCTATATAAGGTGTAGCTATTGTTATCATTATCATCATTACTATTATCATTTTTATTACTACTCAAAGGCTTCATTTCTGGAATTTGGATTCCTTAGCCTCTGTTATTTTCTTGAATATGAATCAATTCACTCATTTGTGCTCTAATTTGGTCATTTTCTCAATTTGAGTGTCTTGGTAGGTGCTTTAGCCACCGGGCTGGGCCAACTAGTGAGAGCCTAGTGCCACCTCTACCTCTGGGCCAGGTTTAGCTTCCAAAATGTCAGTCCACAAAGTTGCCTGACACTGGCAAAATTTTTAATTCTAGAGTTGTGCAATTAGGCTTGTAAACATTCTCCACTTCACTTCCCTAATATTTTTTTGGTCATGGAACTTTTCCCACTGTCACTCCTGGGGTCTGCGCCTGGTGCTTAATTACATTTGAGCAGCCCTTCTGTCTGCAGCAACCTGGCTGCACCCTCCACCCGCCTTGCTGTTTGCTTGCGATATACCTTCTGAGGACCAGATCGCTCTTGGAGAACACAGGGCCTGGCTTCTGCCAAAACGTGTTCCTTTTTTATTTATCAAAGAGCAGAATAGAATAGAGCAGAATAGCACAGCAAAATGGGGGGGGGGCGCAGATTGTGATGAGAGGCAAATAGGACAATAGGACTAGTTCTATTTTTTAAAAGGCCTAGTGACATTACTTTTATGTTATGTACAGGTGACTAAGACCAGTCTCATGATGGGATACTTTTCTCTTTCCCATGTCTGTTGTCTCTCTTTCTCCCTCACCGCCCCCACTTCTCTAGTACAGTGTTCTATGCTATAGGATCAGTTAAAAGCATGTGTCACAAACAAGCAGATGCCCAATAATCACTATTTGATGGTGATTCTCAGTGGGACAGGTCTTATAATTAAGCTTGAGTTGTCAGATTTAGCAAACAAAAAGACAGGAAGCACAGTGAATTTGAATTTCAAATAAACAACAAATAATTTTTTAGCGTTACTATGTCCCATGCAATATTTAGGACATGTTTATACCAAAAAAAGTGTTAGTTATTCATCTGAAAATCAAGTTTAACTGGACATCTTATATTTCATCTTGCAGTCCTAAATTAGGCAGAATAGATGGTCACATAGGTGGCATAAGTTAGAGACCTGAGAATTCCATTTGCCCAATGATATTGCCCTCACTGGCCTGGTTCATTACTTGAAATCCTTGCTGTACACACTACCCTTGAGTTAAGGCATGAGAAGCCTCTGTCAAAAGATGAGTATGACTTGGGAGGGGTTGTACACTGAGCCATTAACCAGCATTTAACGCCCTAGCCCAGATTAGTTCTGTAGGTGAGTTTACTGGTCATCTCATAAAGTCTAGATAAAATGAGACACAAAATAGTTGAGTTTAATTTGGGAGAGGGAAAGTTGGGATAGGACTAGAGCCAGGGTCATGCCCAAGAATGGGCACTGGAATGGAGGGCCCAGACATAACCTCATGTATAGAAAGTCATCTATATGATAGGATTGAAGAGGTGTTGGGTCCCCCCACCTACTGCAGCCACTGTGCTTGATAGTTCACCATTAGTCTTCTCTTTGGGTTACCATTGCTTTCTCTCCAGGCCTCCTCCCAGACGAGAGGCAGCCTTGTGGTAATGAAAAGAGCCTATATCTTAGAGTCAGACCTGAGTTCAACACCTAACTCTGCAACTCGCTAGTTGTGTGACTTATGTTGGACAAGCAAGGTGTCCTCTTTTTTATTTCTTCATCTCTAAAGCTGGGAAAATGATTCTGGCCTTGGAAGTCTTATGAGATTGATGTGAGCAGTGAATGAAAACACCATATGCACAAGTCCTTTGAAAACAGGTACTGACGAAATGCTTTGAAAGCATTAAAATGCATGTCCTCCTGAGAGGGGTAGTATAGTCAACCAGTCCTGGTTGCCTGGTGTATCATATAACTGTCCTCCCTGAGGGGGAGAGATGGGCCCACAGGAAGGTGAGGGGTATAAATTGTGGGTGCTGCTGTGGGGCTAGTGTGGTGGGGAGGATGGGCCCAAGCAAAGAAAGCTATAACCAGTCCCCATGCCCCCAAATAAACTGCCAGTTCTAGCATTTTGCCAAATACTGATCCTATGGCATGAGCTCAGAGCAGGAAGGCAGGACTGGAGGGAGGAGGTACGGAAGACTCCCTTGAAATACTGCGGGTGGCATTCACCAGCTCTCAAGGAAGAGCTCCAAGTTTAGGAGGACAGGTGGCCAGCGGAGGTTTTGAATCTACCAGAGGAAATTATCCTCCCTCTGTGTGCCCAGGATAAGATCTCGGAGCCAGGGAATGTTTGTAAATGGACTCTCTCATTTAAATAAATCCCACTTAAATATTTATCAGATCATGAATATGCATGTTTCTCTCTCAGCGCTGGAAAGAGAACGGGCATGTAATTTTTAGATGGCACATAAATAATGTAAGGGGGGAAAAAGGGATCTTTGTTCTGTGTTGACTGTGTATTTACAGCATCTCAAGAGGTCTTGAAATAATGAACTGATTTTTCCCTTTCCCAGTCTACATGTGCACTTGGAGTTTCATTTGTCCCATCTTTAGGGTGATTTGCACATATTTGTATCCCCAGGGGAGGATTTCTGGAGGCAAGAAAATGAGGATGGGCAACTTTCAATTATAAGTGAGTTAGCCAAGGCAACCCTTTGGCATCCCCTCCTAACTGGCTGTCCCCACCTCAGATTTGAATGGGAGGGGCGGCAAGGAGAGCTACTCCTGCATCCCCTATTCAGAGGCTCAAAGGTGAAGGCCTCCAAGGCTCTTAAAAAAGCAAAAGTCACTGAAGTGGGCATCCATTGTCCTCCCCAGCCATGAGCACTTGAATCTAGTGGAGTTCTAGTGAAAAGGCAACAGGGCAGTTTTAATGAGGGCTGTGGTTGGTGGGTTGGAACATGGTCAGGGTCCCAGGCTCATCATGGGAGGAATGCAGCTATAGACTAACTACTATTACTTTGCCCTTCTATTTGGCTGAGAACCAGCTGCAATTGTAGCGCAAGGCATGAAGAGGTGAGAGAGGATGTACCCCTACCCCTGAGTTCTCTCTGCTGGACTCTGCATCCCTAACTGTCCTTCCATATTTGCACATTCATGGCTTTGGGATTAGGCATGAAGTGTTTGCTTTCTATACTTCTATCGGTATGAGGAATTGAGAGAGGACTGGCTTACCCTTTTGCCCTAAAGCATCTTTAAAAATAACAGTCCTTCCTTGTTAGTAGGAGAGTTGAAGGTGGCTGTCAGTGTGGAGTAATAGGAAGAACACTTTAACTCGAAGTTAGGAACCAGGGCGGCTAGTATCGGCTCCATCACTTACTACGAGTGTGAGATGTTGAGCAGATCACTTAACCTTTGCATGCTGCCACTTCCTCATCTGTAAAATGAGGAGCATGACAGTATCTCTCTGGTAAACTTTTTGTGAAGATTAAAGGAGAGGACGCATTGAAAAAGGTTAGTGCAGAACCTGGCGCCTAACGAGTGCTCGGTCAAGGGTGGATATTAATATGAGAAACTGATTATGCATTAGCCCCAAAAGCCTGAGTCTTTCATTGTCAGTAAGGAAAAAAATCCCTTGTCCTGAGGTGTGCTGCAGTGTGGTGGAGCAGAAAGATTTTTGGACTGGATGTTAGGAAACTTGGGCTTTTGTCTTGCTTTCACTGCTCATTAGCTGTGTGACCTTGGAAAAATCACTTCCTCTCTCTGAAAATACAGATTTTTATTTTATTTTATTTTTTGAAACAGAATCTCACTCTAACCCCGGGCTAGAGTGCCGTGGTGTCAGCCTAGCTCACAGCAACCTCAAACTCCTGGGCTCAAGGGATCCTCCTGCTTCAGCCTCCTGAGTAGCTGGGACTACAGGCGTGAGCCACCATGCCCGGCTAAGTTTTTGTATTTTTTGTAGAGACTAGGTCTCACTATGTTGCTCAGTCTGGTCTCGAACTCCTGACCTCAAGTGATCCTCCCACCTCGGCCTCCCAGAGTGCTACTATTATAGGTGTGAGCTACCGCGCCCAGGCAGATTTTTAAATCTGTAAACTGACAATAATACACCTACACTGGCCTCCTCATTGTGTGTGAATGAAGATAAAAGACATGGGAAAAGTGTTTGGAAGTGTAAAGTGGTAGGTTATCTTTTGAACAATATTAATTAGAATAACTGAATGCTCTTCCATTTCAATGGGTTCCAGTTAAGCAATAATTTTGAGCTCTCAGTTTCATTTTAGGTGAGAAAAGAAAGCAAATAGTTTATGAAAATATTTGTCTAATTTCAAGTTAGAACATTCAGAGAGCAAAATGGATGGGTGCTAGAAACAGAAATCAGATCCACAGAGCTCCAAATAGCTTATCAGCAGCTATAAGGAATTATGCGGTCAGTGAGAAGGTTGTCTTTGCCTCCTATTTTTGTCTTCTTTCCATCTCTTCTTCAAAGATGCCTTATTAAACTGAAGGGGAAGCAGTACCTATAGATGCAGTGATAAGACACCCAGGATTTTCTGGGACAGTCTAAATTTCATGTATCTTCCTTCTTTTCTATAAAGGTGATTCCTGAAGTTAGCAACTAAATGTGGTTTCATGTTGATGCTTTTGTAAAATTTTAATCATGTATCACAAGTAATAGCTACCATTTATTGATTATTTATTTCTGTTTATCAGACATTGTGCTAAGCACTTTCACAGTATCTCATTTAATTTTCATAACAGCCTAATGAGGTAGATACTGTAACCATTGCCACTTTACAGGTGATCAGAGAGGTTGTTGCCCAAGGTCACACAGTTAATCAATGTCAGAGCTGTGATTGAATCCCCAGGCTTGCCTTAGAAAAGCCAGAAAAAAAAGAAGACATGTTTTCGGACCATGTGTCCTGTTTCTGTGTTCAGAAAACATGTCTCCTGTCAGATGTTCTGAACATCTGCTTGGTAGGGATAGTCCGTAAGGTCAAGTGATGAGAAAAGCTGGAATTGGGGGAATGTTGACTTTAGATTCTTCAGGGCTGTCAGTGAGGATACTTGTTATCATGTCTTTTTATGTGTTTATCTTTAAGACCACAAAAAAGAATCCTTCCCATGACCTCCCACAAAATGATGAGAGATTCCTCATGCTCTCCAACGGTTGTCCTTTACTTTCTTTTCATAGCCCTCCTAGTAGATGAGGCACACAAATGACTGGGTCCATCCAGCCATACAGCAATGGCCTCAGGAAATGGGCTGCAGGTGAAGAGAGTGATTGTAATGGCACGTGGAAATAGAGACATGATCCTTCCTCCGAATTCCTAATATTCACCAGCTTAAGCCAAACAAATGTAAGACCATACACTGAGCTTTGCTTCCCAATTCTAGGATTCAATATGGAGTACGAATCTAGGGGAGCCTAAAAATATGTCAGGAAAGACATATGCTGTGCTTTCTGTCAGCTTATTAAAAAATGAAAATATAGATATATTTTTGGTGGAGCCACTGACTTCAAGACTTTCCAAAGAGGTTGTCTGTTCAGTTTAAGTTGCCTTTAGGCATTTCTGTTTGCTTGTGAATAAAGAGAATTCTGTTTTCTGTTTTATTGTTTTCCAAAATATGCCAAGTAAAACCATAAAAATGCATTGGTCCAGCTTTTCTAATCATGTTCTTCTCTTCAGCAGTGGGCCTAGCTTTAGCAAAATGTGGAATAGATGGAAGGCTGGCTATGCATTTAGGATTGTAGGAAGCAAATGAACCTTCCTTCCTGATCACCAGTATTGCAATTCCAAAAGCAAGGCTTCCTTCTTTGGCCTGAGGCTTTTTGCACTGCCTAAAATGCAGAGATGTCTAAGAGAGACCGTGCATCAGCCATTTCTACCTCCATGTAATGTAAATGAGCTTCCCAGCTCCTTTCCTGGGAACAGGTTCTGATTTCTGATAGAGGAGAACTAAAATTAGCACAGTGGAGAGATAAGCAGGGTGGCCCAAGGCACAGGAGAGACCAGCCAGGGCAGCTAAGGACCTTCATTCTATGTCTCAACAGTCACTGCTTTCCTGTGACCCTAGTAAGAGCATAACGGTAATGGCTAACACTTACAGAATGCTAACTATGCACAAGGATTGTTCTAGGTGCCTTTCATGGATGTAATCAATACAACAGTCCTATAAGTTAGGGACAATTATTATCTCCACTTTAAAGGTGAAGAAATGAACACACAAAACAGAATCTAGTGCCTGTGGCCGTTCTTGATAGCCACAGTATGGCCCAGAGAGCCATAGGAGCCACTGGTGTGATTAGCATTTGTGGACTAACCCCATTTAATGTGGTGACTTGTTGACTTGCTAATTGATGCGAGGAATAGGTAGAACTGGCTGGATCTTCCCGGATAAGTTTGAGTACATGAGGAACATGGGAAGGTACACTGACTCTTTTAATTCTGTTGGGTAAAGCCTTACGCAAAGCACTTTTATTCTGTGAGCACAAAAGGATGAGCTCTTCCTCTTGCATCTTAATCACTTATGTACAGAGAAGTTCTTTTAGCTTTAGGCAATTGCCCAATCATACTCAGCATTTGATTTTAGCTTACATCATTATGCAATTCTTCTTTATTCCTGTGAGATGGGGTGCAAAGTATATTACTGCCATTATGCAGATAAAAGAATTGAGACAGGGTAGAAAAGGCTTAAGACGATAAATCTGGGGCTAGCCTTTAGATTTTTGGAATCCTACATTTTAAGTAGAATTACAGATTAGGGGACTCACCAACTTTACAAAATACGGGACAATTCATTTTTCAGAACCTGAAAACTCAGACTTAAGAACTTTAAAGACCTTTCCAGCTTGACATGTCTAAGATCATTTTTTTAATGCTACTATCCAGCACTGTGCTAGGTGGATAAAATGATGGAATAAAAATCACTTATAAAAGCCTTAGTCCCTATTTTTGAAAGTTTGCACCTTATTGATAAACCATGACACATTTATATTATACAAATCACTGTGTAGGAAGGAATATATGAAAAGGAAGATAAATGGGTAGTTTTGGTAAATAATATTGTACTGCTTCCTTCTATACCGTGCCAAGTGGAAATCAGTAATTCCTTTTCCAGGATTTTCAAGAGGAATACATTTCTGCCAAGAGCTTTCCAAGGAGAAAGAAACCTGAACAATCTTTGGAAGCTTTTTCTCAGCCTCTCAGAGGTATAAAATGCTTCTATGGAATAATTATTTCCTTTGCTTGTTGCAACCTGGAAGTTTTATAGCTGATGCAATTCTTTTGAGTTTCTTAAACAATATAAAGCCTCATGTTAAATCTCGTTAGCAAAAATTACCAGGTTTATGCTATTTATTGTTGATTTTTTTATTCCTTATTTGTGTCTGTCAATCATTATGGTTTAAGGAATAGAGATGGCCATTGTAAGATCAGCAAAGTTTTTCTTTGCAGTCTTGACACTACCCCTTTTCTCCCTGGATTCAAGGTCTCTCTCCTTTCTTCTGTGTCTCTCCCCTATCCACTTCCATTTCTCTGTATAACTATTTTATATCCTGTTCCTCCTAGTCCCTCAAAGGGGTGCTCCCTGCCTTTTGGGAATTTGTAATTGAAGGGATATCCTAAAGATTCCCTTCCCTGGGACACCTCTCTTACTTTCCAAGCTCAGCCAACCCTAAGAAGGATAGAACCAAGAAGGAAAATCTGCTATGAAAAGGCACCATTTCATGCTCATAGAAATGTTCTATGGATTATGTGTGCCTGGCTCATCTCTTCTGGTACAAATAACTGAGAACTGACGACATAAGCTCTCACATTACTTTTTTATCTTTGTCACATTGCCTATACAGGCATTTTGAAACAATTTGCCTTCTTCAGTTTTTCACTTGGAGCTGTGGAAATTATTATCATGTTATGCTTGTCTTTAGAGAACTCATGTGGATCTCTAAATACCATTGGTTTGTATGAAATAGTGCAATATCTACACTTTAGCTCTTGGGAGTCCTCACATGTTAATAACTCTACTGGCTAAGACTCAGGGGCCATCTTGTACACCGTAGCTTTGTCTTTTAGCTAGAAACCCATAACTAAGGTTCCCAGCACTAAAATATCTGTTGGTTAGACCAGGAAGGTGATATTTTTTGTAAAAATGTTGGGTCATGGAAAGACTCAAAATCAGGATAAGCCCAGTGTGTAGGAGCTAGGTGGCTATCTAATGTATGATGTAATCTGAGGACACAATCTACCCATGTCCATGTCCTTCACTAACTCTTCAAGGCCCCTGTAGTCCTACATTTTGTTTTTAGCTAAAGTTCTCTCATTCATTCATTCTATTTGTTCAATTTACAAATAATAATAATCTAGGCACTGTATTATACTCAGCACTTAGCACAATGCTGGTGAGGTGAATAAGACAACAATCTTGTCTTCAAGAACTTTGTAGTATTGTGAGGGAGATGAATACGTAAACAGATAACAATAATACTATTGTATGATCGATGCTGTATAAAGTACTATGAAGACACAGGGCGGGGTTGGGGGGGTAGATCTAGGCCTGGGGAAACAAATATTTGAGCAGAATTTTGAAGAATATGTAATTTACCAGATAGAGTGTGTGAGAAAGGCGGAGTGGAGAGAGGGGGCTGAGTGCTAGAAAGAAGGAACAGTATGTGCAAAGGAACGGAGGCAAAAAAGGGCATGGTCTATGTGGCATATTGAAAGGAGCATAGTTACAGATGGTTATAGCATAGAGCAGTAATGGATAAAGCATGGGAAGAGATGAGGCTGGGAAAGTGGACTGGAGTTTAGTTGTATCAAGAAAAGCCTTCTGTGCCATGCTGACAAGCTTAGAGTAACCACAACATTGCTGAGAGCCTTTAAGCAGGGGAGTGACATGATGGAATCATTGCTGTTTGGCAGTGGTGGAGAGGGTAAGATCAGGTATAAGAATGGTGCAGGAGGTGATGTCAGTGGTAGTGGGAATGTAGAAAAGTAGTGGGAACTTGATTCAGTGGTAGTGGGAATGTAGAAGAGGGTCTTTAGTGATGGGATGTGAGGGATGATGAAGAGGGAATATGAGGTTTCTGCTTTGGACAACAGGGCAGTGCCATTCATTGAGCCTGGGAACATAGGTAGAAGTGAAAGTTTTCTGAAAAAGATGAATAAACTCAGAGTTCAGAATGTTGAGTTTGAGGTTCAGGTAGGGCATCAAGGTAAAGGTTCTAGGGGGAAACTAAATATATGGCTCTAGAACTGGGGAGAGAGGTTGGGGCTGCTGGAAAGCCCACGTGAAATTGTAACTGTTTTGCCCAGAGACACATTTTGAGTCTTTAGAGAAATTGGATATACTCAAGAAGCTCAACTGCTTTATCTTTTATCCTAAAAATCCATATTATTTTTTGTAGGAAATATTCTTTCCATTTTAAGGAATCCTGGAGATTGCAAATGACTATGTAAGGCAATATTTTAAGACCTTGAAGGTTGATGGTGGCAAAGGCCTTGAGTGAAGGGGATCCCACTGTTGAGAATCCCAGTAAACCTTGTCAGAAGAAAACTTGTTAGAAGTGTGTTGTAGCAGTCCCTGGCTTGGAGATCTACCAGGAAGAGTTTTAAGATCTACTGGGACATCCTAATCTACCAACTAGACATCATTTCTTTTTCTCCCCTGCCTACCAGGGTCCTAGAAAGGTTAGGGGCTGAGCACTAAGAGATGAGCAAGAAAGAAACATGTGAATGTGCTAGGGTCCCTGGCTAATTTACAAAGTCAATGTGGGGGGTTATTTGTGTCTCTATGACCCTTCCTAAGAGTAGTCATTTGAAAAGGAGTTCTAGTTTCATTATACAGTTGACCCTTGAACAACATGGGTTTGAACTGTGCACTTATGTGTGGATTTTCTTCCACTTCTGCCACCCCTGAGACATTAAGACCAACCCCTCTTCCTCCTCCTCAGCTGCTTAATGTGAATACCATGGGGATGAAGACCTTTATGAGGATCTGCTTTCACTTAATGAACAGTAAATATATTTTCTCTTCCTTATGAATTTCTTAATAACGTTTTCTTTTCTCTCACTTTATTTTAAGAATACAGTATATAATACATTCATAAAGTATGTGTTAATCTCCTGTTTATGTTCTAGTCAACTGGAGTCTATTAGTAGTTAAGTTTTTGGGGAATCAAAAGTTATGCATGGAGTTTTGACTGCACAAGGGGTGGTTGGCTCCCCTAACCCCTGCATTGCTCAAGGATCAACTATTAAATATAAATGGAAGTGCTATAATCGTCCATAGAATTTTAGAACCCAAAAGAATCACTCTTGATTTTACTTATTTATTTATATGTCTCTGTTGCCCTTGTGAACTGTGTGCTTATTAAGGGGAGGCATTCTGTTTTATTTACTTCCATAACCCTAATAATGCCCCTGGCACACAATTCTTGCACTCAGTAATTGCTAGTTGCAGAATGATGGCGTCCACTCCCTCATTTTACAGATGTGTAGTCTGAGGACCAGAAAAGCTATGTGACTTACTCAGGATCACACGGTTACTTAGTGGCAGAGCTGGGCCTGAAACTGAGGTTCTGGTTTGATGATGATTTTCTTCAACACCCTTAACTAGACCATTCACCTATCACAACAAGGTGTTTTTGATGCGTGATGACAAAGAGTCTCTCTTTGATCAAACTCTCATCAGTCTGCTCCGAGCCCTCTTCTCAATAAAGTCTCAACCTTGGCCTATAAAGCTTTGAAAAAAACATTAACATACTTTCTACCAGCTTAAGGCTACATCCCTAGGATGACCCTAGCCTCCTTTAAAGTGCCTGCCTGAGAAAATTCAACATTGTCAAAATAATTTATTGTTTCTTCCACCCAATACTTGAATATAGGGCCCCTGTCTCCCAGCCTCCACGGGAGGGTGAGAGCCTAAGTTCAATAATCACCAGTTAACAAACTCAAATGGGTTTCACACAGACCAACACCCTCTTCCTGCTTTTTTAATTTTCCACTTTCCTGACTCTACCAAGCCCCTTTTCACTCCCTACCCTGTTCTCTCATTCTCCTTTTAAAATTCTCAGTCCCCTTTGTACAAATTGACGGTGAGTTCAGATTATGCTTGAACCTATTTCCCCATTGCAATAGTATATTACTGATTAAAATCATCCTTAACTCTTTAACTAGCATCTGGCTTTGTTTATCTTTGACAATGGTTACAGATTCTGACTATATGAAACTATGCAGAATGTTCCTGGCAAACTTTCCTCTATTTCTGAGCATATCTCCCCACCTTCTAGATGCTTGGTGGGCTCTTGAGATTATCTTTAAAAACCTGGGGAATAGAATGCCAGTACTCTGTGTGACCATTTGCCTATGAGAAGATAAATACAGCCTCAAAAATGTACTTGGGCAATTTGTATGAACTTCAGTTTAGAAAAATCTCCAAACACCTCTGTTTCCCTTAATAACTCACTGTAGGTCTGTGATCTATGAATTCATCTAAGCCTTTATTTGGGGTGGAGGGGAAAGCTATTTATATTTTCAGTCTAATCCACCACTTGGTGTAATGAGTTCCATATGTTTCCTCCATTTTCTACCTGCTGTGAAAAGTAGAGCTTCCTTTATTTGTCCTAAACTCACCTCTGTGGGCTATATGGTGGCAAGGCATACAAGAACACACACACTCAGACACTCATACCTGTGATTTAGGAGGGAAAATGACCCCATTAACTGTTATCTTTGTTTACAAGCACATTAAAAATTCAAATGAAAGGGAGCCCAAGTAATGCAATTGAAAGCTACACAGTGGCAGCTAATTAGCCCAAGGAGAAGGATGTAAATCCTTGACAAAATGGAGGTCCACTGATGCAGGAACCTGTGGAAATAAATGGGAGGCCTGCTATGGAATGAGTGCCTAGCCAAGCACTGCATGCCTGCAGTGGAGTTGAAACACCCTCTAAAAGTTCAGTGTGGCCCAGGAACATAACCTGTCAGCCTCCTCACCTGACATGCTCTTAATTAGCCTCCGTTCTACTGCCGAGAAAGCCCGCTGAGGCAGTTAGCACCAGAGAATTAATCAGATAATTTTGGAGTCGACAAAGCAGGACAGCAGCTGACACTGGCAACTTATTGATTGGAAAGGATCCAGGAAGACAGGGAGTGCAGTAGTCTTTATTTGTGACCCCCATTCCCCTGAATGAAGGTTCTCCACAGAGACTGCAGTGGCAGCGGGGGGTGGAATGAGCTGTGTTCCACCTTAACCTCTGCCCTGCTCTCCCCCCAATCCATATTCTGTCTTTCTAGCTTCCATATACTTTTTGGCTAAGGCATCACGGGTAGCCATGTTGATGCCAAACAATGTGTTGACTGCAAGAGAGAGGGAGAGAGCGCTGTTGATTTTGTTGCAAATTGCACTTTTGCTGCAGGATTAGTGGGGAAAATGGAATTTTGCCAGTCTTTCCCTCCCTCCTTTTGTTTACTGCCTATTTTCAACAGCCCTGTAATTGCTTTCCATTTAGTAAAAGGAACATTGCTCCTTTTTTGGTTTTTCTTTTAATTGTGTTTCTTGCCCTGAGCTCTGAGGTTTGGGAGCATTGATGGGAATGCCATGTTGTTTTGGTTCTAGATACCAAAACTTGGCCTTAGCAATCAAAGCAAGGTCATGGCTAGCGGAGGCAGTTCTGTGGTGGGCTCAGAAACATTTATGCCTTCTTCCATGAAGCCTTCCCTGACTAGTCCAGCCTGCCTATCATGAGCTCTCTCTTCTTTGGACTCCTGCAGTACTTCAAATATATACCACACAATCTAGGTCTCACTTTATGTTGCTTCATACTAATCTTTGCTTCACGTGCATTAATCTTAACACATCTCTTGGACCACAGCGTAAGCTCTTAAGAGCCAAAGGCTCTACCTTTTATTGAACATAGCTGTTAATACTGATCTAGGCACAGTAAGAGACATTCAGTAAATGCTATCTTGGTTCACTGACAACCTCTTGAGGAGTTGCTACAACCATTCCTTTGATCTTCTGCTTCCTTGGCACTATTGACATTTTGGGCTGAATAATTCTTTGTCCTGGGAGGAGGATACTGCCCTGTGCATTGTGGGATGCGTAGTAGCATTCCTGGCCTCTACCCACTACCAAAATGTCTCTAGACATTGTCAAATGGCCCCTGAGGGGGGGAAATTACACTCCTTCCTTATTGAGGACCACTATTCTATAATGGCAATGAAATAATAAGAGCTAAAATTCATTAAGCACATTACAGTGTTCAGCTTGGTGCTAAAGACTTTATATGCATTCTCTTGTTTAACTCCCACAACAACCCTGCCTTGGCTTTAATTGTTGTCTAAAGAGCTCTAAGGGACAAACCTACCTCAAAATCACAGTTGCAGGTCTACACCACTGTCTGTCCCTTCCCCAAGGAACATTTAGAAGAACCTTTTCAATGACCTCTTAGGCCCAAACCCTGAATTTATAGAACACTCCAGCTAACCCTTAAAGCTGTGAGGACTACCCATTCATTAAAAACTAGATATTCAGCTTAGTGAGGGTTAATTCCTCAAGGAGCTTGATAAAAAGCAATAGAAGGTCAGAGCAAAAGCAACGCTGCCAGCTGTCACCTCCTTTTATCAAAGATGCGAATACCATTTCAAACAGCTAATGCATGGCAGGGGGGCTAGAGATCTATTTCTTTTGCTCACACTATGACATTTTAGCTCAGGAAGCAGAATTTTTAGCTAGCCCACTGAAGTGACATTCCTACCCTAAATCCTGACCAGCTGTCTTGCAAACAATGCTATTGGTCACAAGAGGGACAGGGTAAAAGAAGTTAGATAAACTAGCACAGATTTGTCCTTGATGGGGCTGAGGGGCGGGGTTACTCGAAGCACATCTCCTGACAGTAGCACCATCTCTACATTTGAAGGACAACTCAAGAGAGAAAATTTGACATTTTAGCTTAATGTGTCTCTGGAGAGGAATGTATCTGGCTGTGAAGTCAATTCAACCTCAAATTCACTGTCACCAAGGAGTTAACAATACATTAAAATTAGTCATATCATTCGATGGAGAAATATTCTACTTATGGAAAATACCTTTATAGGAAAACTGCCTTTCTGAGTCTGAGCTGGAAATATTACAGTAAACAAGATCTAATCACAGCGAAGCCTTTTTTCAGCTTTGCATGACAGCTGTAAAATATGACAGTATTTATTAATAGTCGCTGCAGTCTAATCTGCAGCACTGGAGAGCTACAGCAAAATATGTTAAGCTACTGAGAGAACAATTTTCACAGTAACTAATATTCAGTGTTTGAAAGGGTGGTTTAATGTCTTGTGATTTTTTTTCCCCTACTGATGGTCCAACTCAAGGAACGAGCTACTAAGCTAATAACCTTTGTGGAGAGGAAGTGTTTAAATAATTTATTTCAAGAGCTGACAACAAATTGCTCGGTATTTTCTCTTCTTATGCCCCAAAGCAGTCAAGGATGTGCAAATCGAAGTATTAAAAAATATGACAGTTTTGGTATTTTCATTTTCAATGAAATTCTCATTACAGACACATGTACTGTCTTTTATTCACAATTCAGTCCAAATAGTCATTTACTATTATTATTGTGCAGGCTCTCAAGATGCTCTCAAAGTTGAAGATTCATCACAATAGATTAGGCAGGCTGCAGAAACTACTAAATGTCTCAGGTACTGTCAACCCCGATTATTGCTGCTCAAACAGGGGAATTTAGTATCTGTCTCTCACAGGATAATGTACTCTCTGGGCCTTCCTAATTTATTCAGATGTAAAAAGTAGCTTGAATTTCAATAAAACTCTCTTGACTTCACTTTTCCCAGAAGGTAAATGGACATGACTAGAATTGGAGCCATCTGTTTCCTTCGCACATCCTTTAATTAGTTCTTAAAGTGGAGGAGGGGAAAAAAAAACCCCACCATAGTCTGATTTTTTTTTTTTAATTAAGATACCTGATACCTGATACTTTCTTTAAAATTCCTGCCAAGTACTTGGCAGGTACTTTAAAGAAGCTCATGATAGTGACCTGTCATTCCTTGCTTTCTTCTTCTCCAATCAGAAATACCCCTTTAGCAATGAGGACCTGCAGGTTCATGTCTTTCTGTACTCTGGAAATTGTCTCTGCCCCAGAGAGGAATATATGAGTTCCCTTCACCTCAGAGTCAGGTCCTCAACATAGCAGCGCTCCACTGGTCTGCAACATGAGCAAACCTGCCTTCTGCCTGCATTTAGAACTCTGCCCTTTCTCTGCCTTCACCTTTGCAACTCATCTGTCCATTAACCTAGATTTTTGACCTCCTGCCTACCTGGATCCCTGGTACTCTGATACCACAAGAGATTGTATTCATTTGTGGACACCAGACTTTAAGAATGAAATCAGCAACTGGATTGCATCCACAGGAAGACCACCAGGATAGGGAGGGTCTGAGTACCAGGTCCTTGAAGACTGGCTGAAGGGAATACTAAGGGAAGAGGTAATAGCTGTGCTCAAATTTTAAGAGTGTGGGAGGCAGTATGTCAACCAGTGAACAGCACATAGTCTGTGGAATGTGACAGACCTGGGTTGAAATCTGGTTTCATTACTTTGTAGCTGTGTGACCCTAGGAACCATCATTTAAACATTTTATGCCTTGGTTTTCTGGGTTGTAAAGATGCAGGGATGTTATGAGGATTAAATGTGATAATCCATAAGCTCAGGGCCTAGTACATAAGTGCTTAAGAATTGGCAGTTGCTCTCATCAAAATAAGATAATAAAATGATGACAATAACAGCAATTGACTTGTGACATTGATTGGTATGGAGATGTGTGTATGTGTATTTGTGAGGAGAAAGAGAGAGGAAGAGAAGGAAGTAAGGAGAGGAGAAAGGAAGAAAGGAGAGAAGAAAGAGGAGAGGGAGAAGGAAGAGAGAGATTGATTTTGTGCTTTACCTGGAAAAGTAAAACTGGGTGGAAGGGATGAGGCTAGGCTATGTAAGGAAGTGGTGAATAACGACATGCAGAAAGGTGTGAGCAATTGAAGTTTTGTTTGTCTTTCAGTAGGGTTCAAATCCAGCCAGTTGAGAACATCCTCCAAAGAAAGGGCCTTTTCTCTTTATCTTGGGGAATCTCTTTACCTCTTAAGCCCTTCAGGACCTTTCAACATTTTCCCACCTTCCTAGCTATCTGACAACCCTTTAATCTTTTCATAAGGTGCCTGCTCTAATTAATGCAAATATCATTGGTAGATGTGGGAACAGTTGGGTTAAAAATTATTTTTTTCCAGGCTGCTTAGATAAATCACTATTTCAGCAACAGGACTGTCAACTCCTCAAAGGCAGGACCTAATTCTGTTTCTTTTAAATACTACCAATGGCCTAGTGCAAGCTAGCACTGGGGAAAGCCCAATAATTGCTTGTTGACTGACGGGATAATTGTTACAACTGCCCATGTTCCTGCCACAACCTTCGAGAGAAAATAGAAAGGTCTGTTAGAAGGCTGTTGACGTCCAGAGAGTTACTTGGGAACTGAGTAGGGAGTTTCAGGTTGAGAATGGGAGACAGCAGGAGTTTATTGAACACTAGCAAGAAGGTAGGGACTAGTTGCCTCAAAGGGCACCCAGAGCTATTATCTCATTATCTAAGCTGAGAGCCACAGCTGGGCCGGATTCTTTCATCTCTGTGGGCTGTGCCCATTGAAGCCAAGGAGAGTTGTCAGGTGCACGAGAGAGTCTGGCTGCAGTTCTCAAGTATGTCGCTGTTCTGGGGGAAATGTTAGCACCACACAGAACTAGGTCACTTACACCCAAAAGATAGGTCTAATAACTAGAAGAGGCGGCCACCTCCCTAGCATGGTTTTAGGACTTCCAATATAGGAAGGTATATGGGCAAAGGACCTCCTAAACTGGACTTGTGGTGCCTGGGATTTAGAATTAGAAAATTACACTTTGGATCAGGGTTCTATGTCTGCAAAAGGCCTTTGCCTGAATAGAAATATCTTCTTCCTTGGATGCACTAACACATCAAGTCACTAATAGCCATAGATAAATTAGCATGAATAAATTGGTCAGCTGAGCTGTTGTCACTAGGAGAGAAAGACTATTAATCAGTGGGAACAAAATGCAGGACAGGAAAGTTTTTGATGGAGGTATAGAGGCAGGTTGGGGCAGAGATGTTAAGGTTTTGCTCTTGCCAGGGAGGGCAGGTGTAGACATGTGCCACAGTGAGGATTTCTGGCTAAATAAGGAAAAGGGATGTCAATAAAGAGGAGAGGGTGGAGAGGGTACAGAGGGGGCAGATAACACATTTAGTCAACCTCATAATTTTTCTCCAAACTGACCTTATATGTACATAACACCAAGAACATAATTTTCAACTTTGTATTAATGAACCAAGGTGGTATTTTAGAAACTAAGTAAAGTGATGACCTGCAAACCCCAAACCAGACCTTTCTCTACAGACAGAAATCAAAGCAGAGCCAACAAAGCCCTGAAAGCCACTCAATGTTTCATAATTCCAGAGGAAATATTATCTTGGGTATGCTACAGATATTTTAAATGACCTCAAATGTTTAACCCATTTCTTAGCTCCTCACTCATCTCTGCTCTTATAAATGATGTGGAGTCACATCATTTGTACATTTAGTTTATTTGAATGTAATTATAGGTGCTCCCTTCTGTCTTTGTCTTCTATCACTCTTATGTAATTTAAAATATTCTAAAATTATGCTTTGCTATTGTAATTTCTCCCCATAATTTTTATTACTGAAGCAACAGATGATCATTGAGGAACACGAGAAAAAACAAAATAGATACTTTACTGAATATTTTAAAGAATTGTGCCAAATAGTTTGATTTATAGATTAGGCTTTCTTTCCCTTCTTTCTTTCCTCCATTCCTTCCTTTTTTCCTTCCTTCCTTCTTTCCTTCTCTCTCCCCTTCCCTTCCCATCCTCCCTCCTTTCTCCCTCTATCTCTCTCTCTTTTTCTCTCTCTCTCACTTCAGCTCAGCATTGAAAAACAGACATGGCCTCATTCTTGATCAATCAGTAATGGAGGTTGGAAAACACTAAATATGTACACAGGCCTGTGCTATGTAGCAGGGAAGGCACAAAGTATAAGTCTAGGGGCTAACCAATTGTTTGTTATCACACTCAAGAGAAGGGCTTGGGAGGGTATAGAGCAGACCCAGAGACACAAGGGAGGGCAGTTATGCTCAGTGCCTAGTGAATGACATGGACAAAATGGTTCTGTGGGTGTTTAGAGGAAGGAAGATCTCTGTTCCTTAAAACTGGCTCTCCTCCTGCCCAGTCACCTCAGAAAACAGCATCACCATCTTACCTAGTCTCTCAAGCCAAAAGCTCAGTAGTCATCCATGAATCCTTCCTCTCCCTCACATCTCACAGTCAATCTGTCCACAAGTTCTGTTGATTCTGTCTCCAAAGTATATTTCAACTCCATCCCCTTTTCTCCATCTCCAGCCTAGTCTAAGCTGCCATCATTTCTCACCTGGATGACTACAATGGCCCTTGAATTGGTTTCCTATCTTTCACTCTTGCACCACATTTCATTTTCTACAGAAACTTACATCATGTGACTCCCTTGCTCACAATCCTCCAATGATTTCCTAATGCAGTTAGAATCAAATCCATACTCCTTACCATGGCTCCTATTCATATTCCATGGCTAAAATCTGGCTCCCATCTACCTAGAGGTAGCCACTTTCCACCTACTTTTTACCCTTTAGCCACACTGGTTTTCTTTTAGTTCCTCAAACATGCCACAGGCCTTTTGCACTTGCTGTTTCCACTGCTTGAAACTCTTTCCTTCTACTCTTCACATCGTTGCCTCCTTCAAATCATTTAATTCTCAGTTTTAATGCCCCTTCTCAATGAGGCTGTCACTGAACAGCCTTTTAAAATTAGGCCTTATCCATTATTATCTGTATCTTTGTTTCCTTTGTAGTACCTTATTTAAATGTGCAATCATCTTATTTGTCGGTTTACTTGAGTTTTGTCTATCTCCCTCATTAGAATGTAAGCTTTATAACAGCAGGGACCATATCTATCTTGTTTATCACTGTAACCTTAGCATCCATTGAATGAATTACTGAATGAATCACATCACCGTGAGTTGGAGTGGTCAACAAAGGCTACCTTGGGGAGGTAGAGATTGAGGTGGGTTTTGAAGTATGGAAGGACGGGCATGATTCTCATAATCAAGATGAAGGAGAGAATTCCAGGTAGTAGAAGAAGTGAAGTTGCTGAAGCAGGTGTGGTTCTGGCACATTTGGGCAACAGTGGACAATGGGAGCTGCCTATAGTGGAGGATTCTCTTTAGGTAGCATAGGGAAAACAGGTTTGTTAGTTGGTTGAGGCATAATCATGTCAATTGAGTCTTGAAGAATAGACCACCTTTTTTTTTCCAAAGTAGGTAATAGAAATCACTGAACATTTTGGAATAGAATCCTGGTATGGTGTTTTGAGAAGGCTTCCCAAGAAGGAAATCAGTGTAAAAGTTTATGAAAAGTATCTCTTAAACAGAGTAGATTAATCCCACCAGCTAAAATGTCTACAGAGGAAAAAATATATAAACTTACATGAGTCAGTAAGGTTTATTTTGGCTCCAACACCATAGACTTGTCCAAACTGTTTAGTGAGAAGATGTGAGAAAACATGCAGGGATAAGAAATAGACAGATGGGCTTTTTCTTCCTTTTCTCTAATAGAGAGCTAATGAGCAGAGAAGGGTCACAGGAGATGGGGAGAAAATTCATTAATTGTATCTTCTGCTTTTGAATAAATGAGAGGTTATAGTATTAGTAGAACTTATATTTAGTTTTTAAAAAGTTTCAGGAGAGAAGCTGCCTGATTTATGAACTTCAGTTCTGAAAATGAGATTGCTGTGCACTAGATTACACTGTATGCAGTATATGGAAATAGGCTAATTCATCCTCGGTGTTTGGACAAAATGAAATGCATTAAAATTTAGCAAATTGTGAATTAGAACATCCCAACTATTTTGGTTACCCCGGTCAGATGAGGCTCTGCCTGAACACACAGTGCTCCTTCCTGACATTGGCCTTCATTTGTGCTCTTTTCCCCTCTCCAAACCCCCATTTCTCTTCTCTCTTGTGATGCACAACTTACCTATCCTTCAAGGCTAGCTCCTCTAGCAAGCCTTCTCTGAAAACTCTACTTTTTTGGAGTACTTCTTTTTTACAATTCTTTTTTGTTTTTGTTTTTTTTT
>VBSM01000656.1:2393622-2480930 GCA_008086735.1 Cheirogaleus medius | reverse complement strand
CAGGCTGGTTTCGAACTCCTGACCTTGAGCTATCCACCCACCTCGGCCTCCTAGGGTGCTAGGATTACAGGCGTGAGCCACCGCACCCGGCCAGATGTCCAGGTCTTAATCCCCCAAATCTGTGAATTAGGTTGCACAGTAAAGGGGAATTAAGGCTGTAAATGGAATTAAGGTTGCTAATCAATTGACCCTAAAATATTGAGATTATCCTGGGTTATGTGGATGACCCAATGTAATCACAATGCTCCTTAATTGTGGAAGACAGAGAAAAAACAAAAGTCAGTATCAGAGTAATGTAACATGGGAAAGACTTGCCTGGCCATTGGTAGCTTTGAAGGTGGAGGAAAGCATAGACCAAGGAATGTGGGTGGCCTCTAGAAGTAGGAAAGGCAAGAAAATGGGTTCTCCCTTAGAGCTTCCAGATAGAAACATAGCCCTGCTGACACCTTGATTTTAGACTGGTGAGACCTATGCCAGATTTCTGACCTATAGAACTAGAAGATAATAAACACGTGCTGTTTTAAGCCACTAAGTTCATGGTAATTTGTTACATCAGTAAATAGAAAACTAATGCACTCAACATGGCAAAATTAAAAGGTTGGTAACTCTCTGGATCAATCTACATCCACCTACCTTTTTCCTCCCTAAAATATTACTAATCTGAGAAGTCCAAAAAGATGGAAACTAATGATCTAGTACAACCTCTCATTCAATAAAGGAACCACCTCCCATGAGCTCATATTGCCTCTCCTTGAATCCTTACAGTAACAAGGGAGCTCACTTCTTCACTTGGGGCAGCTCTGAAGGCCAGGGCACTCTTCTTTAAATTGAACCTAATTTTACTGATCGGGCCTCTTGAGTGCTACCTGATACATCTCATTTCAATTCCACATGTCCTCAACTTAGTTTTACAGGAAGCCTAAAAATGCAATTGATGGAGTCAGGAGATACACAATGACTATTAGCTATTAATGTTTGTATCTGTAGTATCTCTGCTGCCTTCCTCCTGTCAAGCTAAACATCTGCCAAAAGATTCCATTTCCCCCTAAGTTCCTGCCACCTCCATAACTATCATACTAACTCTTTACCATCATCACTAATGATGGGATGATGAAGACCTTGCAGTCTTCAGCTTCTGCAATCTATTTTCTGCTCCCATCACTCTACTGAACTGCTCTCTCAAATGTGATGATGACTCCTTACTGCCAAATCCTATTCTATTCACAGACATCATTTGACTTTACTGATGAGCAGCATTTGATATTGTCGGCCAAATCCTCCCCCTTGAAACTCTCCTCTCCTGTTTCCAGAGTACTAAACTCTGCTGGCTCTACCTCTCTTACTCCTCCTTTCTGGTTTCCTCTTGGTCCACCTCCCTCAATGAAGATGTCTTCAAAGATTTTGTCCCTGGCCCTCTGTTCTCCTTACTCTAAATGTGTTTTTTATTTTTTCATTCAACATATATTTATGGAGGTTCTGCTATGAGCCAGGCAGGGGAATCACATCTCACTACCTCCACACGGATGATGTACAAGTCGATACCCATAGCATCAGCCACACTGAGCTCCAGATTCACTTTTCTAACTGCTCATAAAACAGCCTCACCTGGAGGCCTTCAAGACATTACAAACTCAGCATGTTATTTTTCCACCCATGGCTCTGCTCTGCTTGTCCATTTTTCTCTAGTGTATTGCTCTTGTTCCAGGCACCCAAGCTAGAGTCTTGAGGGTCATTTTTGCCTTCACCCTCTCCCTCACTCCCCTATACCATTCTTTTGTAATGCTTCATCAATTCTGCCTCTCAAGCATGCAGAATATCTATCACCTATTCCTCTTCAATTTATGCTCTCATTCCTTCTCTCTCAGAATATGAGAGCAGTCCCTTAACTGGTCACCAAGTTTTTCCCAAACTATCTGGTACTGCTATTAGATTACTGTTCCTACTTTCTATTCTGACTGACCGGTCAAAATATACTCATCCCAACTCCCATTTCTACAAGAACCTGCCCTGTGTATGAGTTGTTAATGGACTAATAAATGAATCTTTGCAAATGGGTCAGTTCAGAGTTTCTCAACTTTGACACTATTGACATTTTGGGCTAGACAATTCTTTGTTATGGGGGCTGTCCTGTGCATTGTAGGATGTTTAGCAACATCTCTGGCCTCTACCCACTAGATGCCAGGGGCACTCCCACCCCTCGTTGTGACAATCCAAGTTGCCTAAAAACCTCACGAAATATCTCCTGGGGGACAACATCACCCCTCTCCCACATTGAGAACCCCAGCTTTAGCTTATGACTTCTTCCACACAAAGAACAAAGTCTTAACCCAGTGAAAATGCATACATATCTAGAAGATCTCAAGAGTTATTTTCATGGTGTAAACTTAGGAAGGGTAGATATTTTGGATTCTTCAAAGCCCATCATAGAGGTAGCTACCTTCCTGATTCTGCTCTTTGATTGGCTATTGTGTTTAACCTGGGGATGTAGGAGGGAGGAGTGAATTAGATAGAGGATGGATATGGTGGGGTGGGTGTGGGGTAGCAATCAGTTCATACTTTCCCTGGTTCAGATAGATCAGCATCCCCCAACAATGTCCTTTGATCTTGGGTCCTAGTAACCATAGCCAGTGCTTGTAGGTTCCAGAGTCAGAACAATGTGTCAGCCTCATTCTCCAGTTGATGATTCCATGGTTTAATTACCATCTTGGGGTTAATTTCCTTGAACATTTTGTTCTGCTCTCAGGAGTACACTGCCTTCTGAAAGTCTAACTAGCTATTTTTGCAATTACATGGCATGTACCTAAATGCTGGCAAAGAAAACACTTATTATCAACATTTGATCCTACTTGAATATAAGGGCTTGCAAATGTAGGCATTAACATATGAATACATATATTTTGGAAAATTCATCTTGCAACTTAAGTGTAAACTATCCTTTCATAGCAGTGTCAGAAAAGGAAGGAAAGGTGTTAAAATGGGTCCAGGTTAGGGGGTGCTTTTTAGACCCTTTTATATCAAGACAATATGGTTAAACATTGGAGCTCAGGAGTCAGGCATGAGTTTTAAACTTTTTGCTTATTCATTCATTAATTTATTCATTCATCAAATAAATTTGGAGTTCCTACTATATGACAAACACTTTCTAGATGCTGGGATACAGCAGTGAGCAAAATAGATAGGATGCCTGCCCTCATGGTGCTTATAGTCTAGTATTGGTGGCAAATATTAATCAAATAACCATACCAATGTGTGATTACCATGTTCTAAGTACAAGAAGGGTGTAGGTGCTGAGACTCCATGACAAGGCAGCTTTAACTTAGATAAGATCAGGGAAAGTTTATCTGTAGCCACATAACATTTGAGCTGACATCTGAGAGTAGAAGAGCATCCCATGTAGAGAAAACAGCATATGACAAGACCCTGAAATGCATTTGATGCATTTGAAGCACTGAAAGAAGACGAGCCTGGCTGGAGTGTGGCCAGAGAGGAGAGGGTGATGCAAGATGAGACTGGTGGGAGGCAGGGACCCAACCATGGAAGACCTTGTGGGACCTTGGTAAGGAATTTAGATTTTCTGATAAGGGCCATGAGAGGAAATATTAGAAGGATTTTGATTGTGGATATGCCCAGAGCTGATTAATGTTTTAAAAAGATTTCTCTGGCTGCTGTATGAAGAGCAGATTTAAGGGACTGTCAGTGAAAGCAGGGACTGTACTTGGGGTGCTACTGTTGTATTCCAGACGAGAGATGATGGTAGGCTGGATTGGGCTGTGGCGATGAAAGTAAAGAGTTTCGAAGTTTACTTTTGAGGTCCAGTTATTGGTTAAATAGCCTTGGGCTAGTTACCTAAACTCTCCAAATCTCATTTCCATATCTATAACAATTGGTATAATAGTACCTATCTACTCCATAGTATTATTGTGTCCATTAAACAAATATGTGTAAACTACTTACAACTCACATATAGTTGGTGCTCCATTGATAAATGCTATCTGTTATTTATATTATTTTAAAAATTATTTCTCAGTGCTTTTGCACTGAGATGGGTTTTAATAAGGTTCAGCCTCTAATTGGCTGTGTGACCCTGGGCCAGTCATGTCACTGGGCTTCAGGTCTGTCATTTGTAAGTCAGCAATACTAACACCTGCCTTGCCCACCTCACAGGTTTATGTAGAGAGTAAATGGAAGTGATAGCTAAAACTCACCTTTGAAAAATTAAGAAAGCTATTATCTGAGCATCAGTGAGTAAACAGTATTGGTACGTCTCCCAGTAATCATCGTCCTCATAACAAATAATTCCGGAGAATTGTCATTTTTTCCAGCCTCAGTCTCTGTCATTCATCCACGTATCTCCATCTATCATCTAAAGTAGTGAGGGGCCTGTCTTGACTTGCAACTCATTTTACATGGGATTTAGCAGGACTCTTAACTGAAAAACTAATTGATCCAGTGATCCAGTCACAGTTGATAAAACAATTTCCAAAGCTGGGCAGGAAAGTGATGAACTCTTATGATGCCTTTGAATCATCCCTAAGATTTGTCACAGACAGATAAGAGCTTCAAGTTTGATATCATGCCACATAGTACTTGAAAACCGTTTTCTTTAATTTTACAGCTCATGCTGAGAGGGGGAAAATGGGCCTCAGGCAAAAAATATTCTTAAAAGCTAATTAATGGCTGTCTGTTGTATTTTTTAGATAAGCTTGAAATATTTCATAATTAAAACCAAAGCCATATAAAAATAAGAAAATGTTTAGGTCCATCATCAGTCAAGAAGACATGCCTTTCTTTCCCATTCTGTTTAAATGCCTTAATATTGTGTGTGATGGCCTAAGCCACCCCCTCCAGCCTCCTAAAAAGTGCACCAATTCCCTCTATGGCTTAACTGACAGGTGGGCATTCCATCTCTGCTTGACTACTTCTGATGATGGTGAACTCACCACTTCCAAAAGCAGTGCATTCTACTTTTGGATGGCTCTAATTATTAGAAATTTCTTTATTATATCGAATGTAAATCTTCCTCCCTGTAACTTTCACCACCTGTGAGTCCTTCTTTTTGTCTGAAGCTCACAGAAAATATCTGCTCCCTCTTCTAATGGCAGGCCTTCAGACATCTGCAGATATGTGTCCTACCTGTTTATGTGTTCTCTTCTTTGGGCTAATCATACCTAGCACCAACTGTTCTACAGATGTATAGCATAGATCCCAGGCCCTTCGCCACTCTGGCCATCCTCTTCTGGATGTGTTCCAGTTTGTCAAATGTCAATCAAAGTTTGATATCCAGGATTGAACACCACACTGTGAGTGAGGCCAGACTCATCCAGAAGACAGTGAACTGATGCCTCCCCCTCATTTTGGATTAGGCAACATATATATGTCGGTGCTGAGGATGACACTGATTTTTTTAATCATCCCACTGTAGACTCCCATGGCAACTACTCCTAGTTTGTCATCTTCAATTTATATCCCAGGTATCTTGTTAAGAAACTTCTGCCAAGTAAGGCTTCCCCCAACTTTGGATATGTGCTGTTGATCTTTTTTGTACCTAAATATAGACTTTTACTTTTTAAAAATGTCTTCATGGTTTTGACCTAGCCTCTTGGGATCATTTGAAACCTTGAGTTGGTTTACACGTTTATTAGCTGTTATGCATCATCTGTAATTTGATCAGCCTGCTTTGGGTAGTATTATCCAAGTTATTGACAAAAATGTTGAAGAGGACAGGGCCAAGGACAGATTTGTTTGGCAAGCTACTTTATTCTTCACCCCTATACTTTCCAGAATGACAACAATTAGTTAATAAATACTCCTTGATTAAAGTTCTTCAGTCTGCTCTATCTTTAATAAACTCACAGTTTGGGCAATATGAGTAATTCTTAATAATGACTGGTTCTTCACACACAGACCTGAATCTCAGAAAAAAAATAACTGAAATGATTTTCTTCTCTCATCATCTGGTATCATTATCTCTTACTATATATCTTTACTATTTATGAGGAAGTTTTATGAGGAAGAAGTGAAATAAGAAGAGGATGCTGAGAGGAGAGAGGATGATCAGACAGAGAAGTACCCTTTAGTGAAGAATAAGCCACCAGAAGAGTTGGGAAACTCCTCCTTTCTACTGGTTAACTCAAGCACTGTGTCATTACTTAAGATAAAAAAAAAAACAATTCATTGCTCTTTTTTGTCAGGAAGCAAATAGCCTACCCATTTTAAGGTGGAATGATTGATATGTGATCAGCTAGGGTCCATGGTCCTCAGCATCCCTGCCTGCTAGGAAACTTTAAAGAAACGGTAAGCAGCCTTACAAAATTTCCCAAAAGCAATCCTGATGTTAAGCGACTCTTGAAAAGCCATCTTCACAATACCCAGAAGTGGTAGTTGTAAAAACAGTTTACTTTATTGTGGCACTTAAAATCCATTCAACCTTAGTTTCTTCAAATATGTCTCAACAGCCTGAAGAGCAAGGAACCCATTTTCTATCTATGAAAAAATGCAAGTTTAAATGAAAGACATTTCTTATAATTTGAATTCAACTGGCTGTACTTTTGAAAGTAATTGCTTGATCTTGGTCTGTGTAGAATTTTGTGCCCAGGAAGTGCAGACCAAGGTGTCCATCTGGCAAGCATAGGGCTAACATGCAGGCACACCTCGGTGGCTCTTTCAGGATGTTTCAGGGTCCCACTGCTCTGTATTTTAAAGCTGCTTTGATTGGGAACAGGTACTCTAGCTTGAATTTGAGAACAAAGCCTGTAAAACCAGCTCCCACAAATCCCCCACACCCCTTTGTTTTAAAGAAGAAGGACATCCCTTGGAAGAGAGGTATTTCAGGTCTTGAAGCTAATTTACAAAAAGACCTAGCTTTTTAACAAAGGCACCCATGAGAGACAGGCCCTTGCTCAAACTGTGTTTCTTATGTCTAGTGACTATCTAGACCTGTCTTGTCCAGTCTGGTAGGCACTAGACACATGTGGCTATTTAAATTAATTGAAATTAAATAAAATTAAAGATTCCATTTCTCAGTTATATTAGCCACATTTCAAGTGCTCCATAGCCATATGCAGGTAGGGGCTACTGTACTCGACAGTGCAACATGAAACATTTCCATCATCACAGACCGTGCTAGCCTAGTAGGTCCTATTAAAGTTGCCTCCTGTACCCACCTAAATGTTTTATATTTTAATTCAGTCAGCATTTATTCAGTACTCACTCTATTCTAGGCATTGCACTAGCAACTTTTGTACCTTTTTTTTGGAGAAGAGGGGGTGTTGTTTAATGACTCACAGACATTGCCAATGTGTAGGCAGAGTAGACAGTGGCCTTGAAGTGTGGGTTAAGGGCCCCTAGAAAGATTTCCTGCCTTCAATTGTCTTCTCCACTGAACACAACAAAGTTTGAAATGTCTACCTCTATTAGCCAGGATGGCAAAGTCCCCTGTTAAACTACAAATGTGATATGGAAGGGGAACATGCAGTCAGTAGTACTCATGAATACATCAGTATGGATTGGTTTGTCAGATTAATTCTGACTAGGTACCAGGCACTGAGGGAACAGGACACAGGTTAGGGATAAATTTTGAGGGTTGTTGGTGACAGTCAGGAAAGATCTGAGTCTTATAGTTTTCTCCAGTTGGGGATACCTCAGTATTGGGGACCTTTGCCATTTGAAGGCAGCACTGGATGCTATCAGGGCAGAAGCAAAGGGAAGAGGTAAAGTTGGTAACAACAAGCCCTATCAGTGCTGCTATTTGCTAAGTGTAGGTTCTGATCTTCACTCTGTGTTTTGATCAGATGTGTATGTTCCATTAGCCTCTAACTTATAAGTATCAATTCAGCATATATTTTTTTATTAAACATTTATTGAACAGCACCAAGTAGTGTGCCAGATGCTGGAGATGTAGAGTTTCTACTCTCACATTGCCTTTCATATGATCCCCCTACTTGGGAACTCAGAGCTGGCCCAGTGACAGCATGACGACACCTTTCTTTTCTCTGTGTGTATTGCCTAAAACCCACCTTCACCACTCTTATCCCAGTCCTTGTTTTTTCAACCTCACTTCTGATTTGTTGCAGGGGAGAGTCTATGATTGATAAGAGAGAAAGGAAAGGATAAGGGAAAACTAATCCTTCCTCCCTTTCCCTACAGTAATGTTTTACAGATTGTGGGATACACCCATTAGTGGCTTTTGAAATCAAGGTAGTGAGTCATGACCTAGCATTTTAAAAAAATGAAATAGAATGGAAAAATGCCAGAGTGCATCCATGTCGTAAGGGTAAGTATTGTTTTATGAAATGCATGTTTTGGTTATCAAATATATGTATGTATGTTGTGGATCATGAAATAAAATATATTTCTTTGCCACCTTACACCATTGAGCTCCGTGCCCTGTCCCAAGCCTAGCATTGCTTTGATCTACACTATTTTTGTCCTCGCTGTTTATCACCTTCTGCAGAGGACCCATCTTATTCCTTTTCTTGATCTCCCAATCCATTCCCTCTCTCTAGACCCTCTGAGCCTCCATATGCACTCACCCCTCACCCCACCCAGCTGGAGTCACACTGAATTGCCATCTGGGGATGGAGAACATGTGTTACTGAACTTTTGAATTGGGAAGGTGAATGTATCTTCCCACAGAAACATGAGCATGCAGTGGGGTTAAGTTCAGTGTTGTACAATCCTTCAATTGCAGCCTGGGTCCCATGTGCTTTAACAAGTAGCTCTGGTACCTAGGCCACCTGTAAGCCAGCCAGATTACACATCTTTTAGAACACAATCCATTTGTGAGGTGAGAAGAGAAACTTCTGGTGCAGAGTGTCATTCAAATGGATTCCTACTTTAAACTCTTGCAGCAACACAGACAGCTAAGTTTTTTTCGTGGACCCTGCAGATGCTCCTTCTGTGAATTGAAAATAAGAATGTACCTCCCAAAGTGCCTAACTTGCCCCATGGGGAAGAATCTGACTAAAAATAGCTAGAAATAGCTGGAATTAAGTAAACACATGCAACTTGTAGAATGTAGTTTCATCTACAGGCAGAATAAGTAGCCCCCTCTAGCATTTTGGTGCTCAGTCATGTATTAACTTGTAACTTTTATGTGCTGCCGACGAATACATCTGACCATGTCAGAGCTGTCCATTTGCTCCAAGAAGAAAAGGAATTAGGCCTCTGTAATTCTCTTTGTGTGATGTCATGCAAAATTAAAGGCTTCATATTTTCAGATAACAATGGCATTGCTTGAGAGAAGCTATATACTCAGTTATAAAAACACTCAAGTAAGTCCTCAGAGATTGGCCAAGGACATGTGAGTGAGGCAATTGAGTACACTCTTTCTTATTTTAGCTATTGGGACCCAGTGACTGGGCCTTATGCTTCCTATTGCCTGTCAGATGCAGTCCAAACGCTTCAGCCTAGAATTAATATTGAAGCAGGACAGGTGCAGTGGCTCACGCTTGTAATCCCAGCATTTTGGGAGGTCGAAGTGGAGGATCACTTGAGGCTAGGAGTTCGAGACTAGCCCAGGCAACATAGCAAGACCCCGTCTCTACAAAAAATTTAAAAATTAGCCAAGCGTGGTGGCACGTGCCTATAGTTCCAGCTACTTGGGAAGCTGAGGCAGGAAGGTGCCTTGAGCCCAGGAGTGCAAGGCTGCAGTGATGCAGTGAGCTATGATCATGCCACTGCACAATCCAACCTGGGTGACAAAGTGGTGACCTTGAAAAAAAAAAAAGAAGAAAACACATAGCACAGAGCTGTACATAATAGGTGCTCAATAAATAGTAAGTATTTGTTTTCTACCCCATGGCTCTCCATTATTAAGACTCATGATCTATACAAAATTGTCTCCCACACTTCTCCAGTAGGAGCTTTCTGCCCCAGCCTAGCTGGCTTTTCTATGCCTTGTATACCTCTTACTCATTCCTGCAACTGAACATTTTGCTCATGCTGTGATCTCTTCCTGGAATGCCATTCCCCAAATCTCTGCCATTCCAATTCTTACCCACCTTTCAAAACCTGGCTGAAGCTCCCTCCTCCGTGGAGCTTTTGGTGCCTGCTTCATCCCCTTAGAGACATATTCTTTCTCTGAGTGCCAGCAGCACTTGGCCTGATGCTTCCATTTTGGCACTCGATAGTAGTATGCCTGGACCGATTTGTGGCCTGCTTGCCTCATGTATGTGAATGTGAACTTCTATCAATGGCCAAGAAGCTTTCAAAGAGTCAGGAAACAGGTGTTCTGTGAGTTTTATGTCAGGCTCAGTATAAATTTTTGGTTCATACTGTAAGCATTTAACGAGCTCATGACATAAATTGGTACTGAGAAGCTGAATTCTCCAGTTCTATTTTCTAAGTCATTGCTGACTCAGTCTGTGACCTTCATTTCACCTTTTTCTAAGCTCCAGCTTCTCTCTAGCCTACTGGCAAGTACAGCATTTACACACCCTAAAGAGATGTTTTGTGGATTAGCCATAATGAGTATAAAACATGTAAAAATATGAAGATCTGTGGGAACCCTATTATTATAGGAATAATAATAATTATAGCTATACTTGGTTAAGTACGGAAATCATACAGAAGATGCCTTCTCTGAGGGGAAAAGCAGCCAACTGTACCAGCAATTAGTCAATTATGAGTATTTAATTTTATTTTATTGCTTGTGATTTTTGTTTCTGTGCACAATTGGGGCTTAGTTGCCTCTTTGCCTTTTTAATGGAATCCCTGGTGAAGTTGGTTAAAGATCAATCTTTATCTATGGGATCTAGGCTCCCCAAAGCAACACTCAGACCCAGTGACTCTATTATCGGTTTGCTACCTTTCATCCTTGAGGCTTCCACTTTGGCTAATGTTCTTTCCCCTGTGGGTTTTCATCTGTCTCTAAGAAGGAGTCTCAGCTCCAGTATGGTGTGGTGTGGGTGGCACTGAACATAAGTGCCAGCCAGCCAGCCAGCAATGGCATTTGAGGGTACACCAAATGCAAAGTCCTTTGGCAGGTGCTTGAGAGGGACACAGAGGAAATAAAACATGTATTCCTTTAGCTGTGAAGGGCTCTTTTGGTCTGCTGAGGCCAGGAAAAGCTAGGAGAAGCCCCTAGAAAAGCTGAAGAAACTATCTGTCTGGAAAGCAGATATACTTAATTTATTCAGGATGGCTTCCATGTATTCTTGGTTGGAGGCACAGAGATGACCTCTAGGTAGTTTCACCTTCACTAAGAACCTCCAACTGTAAGACATTTTAAAGAAAGTATTTTGGGGGACTTATTCTGTGTCCTTCTTTTTCCTTATTTATCTGACCACCTGAATCATTCTACACAATGAATTTCCACAAAGTCTTCTGAGATTTCTAAGTCAAAATTCTTGTGTGCATGGTTAATAATTTCTCTTGAGTAGAGCATGTGAATATATTTGATGTAAAAAAACCACAACAATTGAATGATAACATAAGTTCCCTTCTCTTTCATCTATCCAGTTAATATAGAAAAGTGTTATTAATGTGCTGTCACTCATTAAACAAATATTTATGTGTCTGGCCATCAAAATTAGAAATCAGGAGGAAAATGTTTTTTTTTTAAATTTATTTACTGTGTTTCATGTTCATCAGTTAGCAAGCACCGACTTTCCCTCTTTTCTGGAAATTGGGTTGCTGTATGCCTATGTATTATGAGGTTTTTGTTGTGCTTTTGCTCTGAAGATCTTAACATGAGCAGCTTTGGAAGGATTACAGGGAATATACTTTAAAAGAGATTTTAAGTACCACAAGGAATTCCTTTTCATGAGTATTGCATTTACTTTCAAAGTTTTATGAATTCCTCCAAAAGTGAAGGAAGTAAGTGGAGAATCACTTTATTTCTGGCTCTTCCCTGCCCCGCTTCCCCACTTTTCTAGGGGTGCTCCAAAGCCAAGCAGCCTCTGTTTTTGAGGTATTTGGATCCATTTGGTGATCTCTGGCTTTCAGGAGCAGGAGCGGCTGCTCTGGGATCTGCTATACAATGAGGAGGTATTATTGGGAACTGCATTATTTTCCTGCATTGTTTTTCTACACTGTTTTGAATTTTAGATTTTTCTACTTTTGCTTTCTCTCTTTCTCTCTCTCTCTTTTTTTTTATTGCTTCCGATTTCTGATTATGTATTCAGCACACACCGCAGGGTGCCAATTTAATTTTATTGAACCATTTAAAGGGCAAATAAACCTTTGTTTTTATAAGGAGAAGATAAAGGACCAATTATCCTGGCCCTTAATGCATATTTGCTCACAATCCAGTTACATGTCCTTAGAAGAGATTTTGCCATTTGCACCTTCTTGCCTTATTCCCTGGTATATTGTTGCTATGACACAACATATTTGCCAGTGGATACCCTAGCTCTTAATAAACAGAGTTATTATTTTATTAGATGCCATTGCCTTATTTATGTGCTAAGCTACCTTTAGGAGTGGGCTAAGTGCTGAGGGGGAATATTCCACTCCCCTGAAATGGTCTCCTGATCTTGATATGTTGCCATAACGTATGAAATGATAAGATACATGTTGTAATTGGATTGTCACCCAATCAATTTCAGGGAGCCAGGATGGCACTGCTTGCTGCCTGCTTGGAACATAATTTCCTCTAAGAAGCTCACCCTGAACTGGCCCATCCCGAAGATAGTTATTGCCTCTACATATCACTTTGCTACTCTACTTACAATAATACCATCAGTATTCCAGAGTCATAAACATTTGTGAATTGGATTCCAGGAGAGAAAGTACAAATCCTTTCAGGGTAGAAGCCTTAGGGAGTGGCATAAGGATGGAGAGAGGGTGTTTGTCATAGGGATGACTCTGTTGTTGTGTGTGGA
This sequence comes from Cheirogaleus medius, assembly GCA_008086735.1. NCBI lineage: Eukaryota > Metazoa > Chordata > Mammalia > Primates > Cheirogaleidae > Cheirogaleus > Cheirogaleus medius. The sequence continues at coordinate 2,468,106 of VBSM01000656.1, read as the reverse complement.
AGTAATGGACTCAGAGATAATGAGGGAAGTGGCTAGAAATTTCCTGCACTGCTGAGGCCAAAGCCACAGGCCAGTTTGTAAAGGGACCAGTTAGACTTCCATTACTGGGCAGATCCCTGGCACCCAGGTGGTAGCATCTGGGAAGGTGATAGCTCATAAGAAGGAAGGGCCACGGAAGGAAATAGCTCCAGGCAAGCCTGGGACAACAGTATTGTTTTCCTCTACAAGGATAAAATTATTTTTCTAGAACCCCATGGTGTTGCTCATGAAAATGGAAGGAAGAAGAAAATGAGTGGAATATTTTGGGCTATAAAACAGAGACTGTTATTTTCCTAATTTAATGTATTTTTTTTCAGAAATGGGAAACACAAAAAAAGTTAAACATGTAGGAATTATTCATAGGAGTCCTTCCAGGTCCTATCAACAAGCTAACAGCTTTATATAGCTAATGATTCTCCTCAAATACTTACTATTTATGGTTTCAACCTCTGATCATCAAATTCCCATGCAGAAGACATCCTGCTAATTCTTTCATTTCTAGATCTTAAGCATAAAAGGACTTAGGGAGGAACAAAGACAGAAATAGTAAGAAAAACGTAAGAAAAATGGTAAGAAATCATAGAATTCTGCATAATTGGTAAATGCAGGCAGATTCCTTAGTAACTGAGAGTCTAACAAATTCTCCAAGCACCAGATGTATTTGCAGGATTTCAGCAAGGGGGCATAAGCCATTAGGGGTGGCACAGCTGTCTGTCTGGGGCACCAGTGTGTTAATCACGAAGGCTCAAGAACTAGAAAAGACCTATGAGAAAAACAAGAAACTGAAAACTGAGGCTCAGAGAAGCCAAGTGATTTTCCATTTCACAGATAAGAAAATCGAGGCTCAGAGAAGTAACATAACCAACATCACACAGCTAGCAAATGTGAGAGCTAGGATGTGAACGATCTGAAATGTCCTAATGGTGACTAAGCAGGGCCTGTGATATTTGGGGGGCCATTCAGTAAGGGGTATCCCAAGGCTTAAGGTTTACATCAGGAAAAGTTACAAAACTTGGGAAGCCTGGGAAAGGTAGTAAGAACAAGCAGGTGGGAGAACACTGTGGTTCCCAGATAAAAGATAATAAGGACCTAAATGGATGAGGATTAAAGGATAGAGATCTTGGAGGCATATCATCCAGTGGCTAAGTAGACTCTAGAAGAAGGCTGCTTTGCTTGGACTTCAATTACACCAAATATTTACTGAGTACTTGCTCTGTGCCAATCATTGTTCTTTTTTTAATTTTTTTAAATTTCAGCATATTATGGGAGTACAAATGTTTAGGTTACATATATTGCCCTCCCTGCCCCAAGTCAGAGCTTCAAGCGTGTCCATCCCCCAGATGGTGCACATCGCACTCATTATGTGTGTATGTACCCATCCCCTCCTCCCTCCTCCCATCTGCTCAACGCCCGATTAATGTTATTCCTATATGTCCACTTAAATCATTGTTCTTGATGCTGGGGATATGACAGTGAGCAAGAGAGAAACAAATTCCTGCCCTCATGTAGCTTATTTTCTTGTGGGGCCTGATTTATTATCTGTGTGGCTTTTGCCATATGGCTGGACTTCTCAGAGGCTCAGCTTTCTCACCTGCAAAATGGCAAGAATGCAACCCATGTCAAAGGGCTGTTGTGAGGATTAAGTAATATAATGCATATAAAATAAATAGTGTCTGTAACAGAGTAGCTTTCATTATTATCGTGCCGCTTGTGACTGGTCACAGTTTAATATTAATAGTTAATTTTTATTTTTTATTGTTGTAAAATACATATAACATAAAATTTACCATCTTAACCATTTTTAAGTATACAGTTTCATTGTTACTAAATACATTCACAATGTTGCGCAACTATCACCACCATCTATCTCCGTAACTCTTTTCATCTTGTAAAACTGAAACTCTGTGCCCATTAAACAATATGCCCCTATTCCTCCCTACCCCTAGCCCCTGAAAACCATCATTCTACTTTCTTATCAGTAGTTCATTTTAGTCTGAGGTGAAAGTGGGGAGCTGGAATGCAGGTGCATTCAAGGTGACATAGCAGACCTCTGAGAGCCTCAGAATTATCCTTCCACATTGAGATGCAGGACACCAAACCTCTTGTGGGGTTAGCACCTGCTGCATAGTTTTAGTTACCTGCCTTTGTGGACAGGGCACTCCTAATTAGAGCTCAAAGGGGTTAAGGCCTGATTGCCACCTGCTGACATATTGCTATATATAGCTCTTCTGCATACATATGTGAACATTTCATCATTCCTCATTTCTACCTCAAACTGTGGACTTATTTTCGATGAGCAGCACTTAACATCTACTGTTTTGGATATAGGCCTATTTTATTTTCTGCTGCCATACAAAAAGGATGAGGATGTAACCTTTTTAGAAGCTTGAAACACCGATTATCTGCCTTGGTGTGCCATTGGTAAGTAAAAATAGCTGTTTAATCAGAGAAGTGATTTAATAAGTATTTCGTAGGTCCAGATGGCTACGATGCCTTCCCACTACACACTCATACTTCTGAAAAAATAAAATATACTGGAGATCTTGCTGATTTATAAAAAGGGCAGGACATCTGGATTCTGAGTGAGGCAGATGGGGGAGCTGGGATAGCTTTGGACTGACTGCACCTTTCCATGTGCTATCTAGAATATTCTCTCTCCATAGACCTCCACCACCAACCATGTGGACAATTTTTACCTGGCTAGTGGACTTGCCTTCATGTTTTATTTCTTAGTATAAACCATGACTTCCCTTACTCCCTCAACAAGGCTAGATTGGTCTCATTGCATCCTTTGTTTGTCCTTTGCAGCATGGACCTTAATTTGTCATTTGTTTAATTTCTTTATAAGGATAGAGATAGGGACCAATTGTATAACCTCTACCGTCTGAACTTAGCACAATGTCTGGCACATAGTAGATGCTCAAGAATTTAGCTGACCGACTGACAAGATGAATGAATAAGTAGCATTCAAGAGCTCTGGATTCTGGTCCTAGCTCTGTCATTTTCTGGATGTGTGGCCATAGGTACGTCACTCATCCTCTTTGAGCATTAGTCTTCTCATTCTAAAAAATGAGGATCCAATGATCTCTATCGTTCTTTCTGGCTTCAACATTTTACAATTTCATTAAAGTCGGGTTTATTGTTCTTACCGGTGGGAGAAAACATTTCAGTTAAACTACCTGGGATTTGCTGCTTCTTATTTCCAGGGATCTCCAGTATGCTAAAGTCTTGAGTAATCAAGGTAAAAACAAGTTTAATTACTGGATTTCTCTTCAAAGGCTATTTCCTGGTAGTCTCTACAATCACTTGTTTTGTTTAGCTTTTACCTTTAAGAATCCATTCTTTCACGTGGAGATCTTCATCATCTTTGTGTTGAAAACAAAAAGAAGTATTTAAACCAGGCAGGCAAGTCTCTGATGGTAAGTGGTTATAAGCAAACAACTGCCAGCTTTTTCTGCTCTTTTATTTCCTTTGTCAATCAAATAAGCAGCTCTAAGTTTTGTTAGGGCCCCAGCTTGATCACAGAACTAGGAGTTCCAAGATGTGTCATAGCCATCGTTGTATCCACAGCAGCCAGCACAGTGCCAGGTTCAGAGTAGGTGTTCAAAATGTCTACACAGAATTAAATAAGGTGACAGCTGGGAGGCCCTACACATGGGTTGAGTAGGCAATTTTCTCATATTTTTGTTATTTTTATAATTTATACTCAGTTGACTTTCTAGAATGATCTGAAGCAGAGCTGCCCACATGGTGTGGTTTGAGGACTACCAAAATGTTCCTGTATGCCCATAAATAGCTCCCCTACCAGCCTACTCAGGTGCCAGAAATTTCTACCAAACTGCTTTAAGTTGGCATGGAGCAGTGGTCCCCAACCTTTTTGGCACAGGGGGCTGTTTTCATGGAAGACAGTTTTTCCACGGACTGGGGTGAGGGATGGTTTCGGGGTGATTCAAGCACATTACATTTATTGTACACTTTGTTTCTATTATTATTACATTGTAATATATATGAAATAATTATACAACTCACCATAGGTTGGGGACCCCGGGCATGGAGGGTTCATTACATCCAGATCACCTGGCATAAATGAGGTATTAGTGATCATGAACACTTTGGAATGAATTAGTTTTTGTATTAGCTAAAGTCAAGGTCCTTGGAGCCTAAGACAAAAGATGGGTTAGTTTTGATTAGGACTTTAGGGGTGAATGAGGAAAGTTGCAGAACATGGGGTAATATTCAGAAGATTAGGTAGCATCATAATAAGCTCAAGAACTAATGTTCAGCATGGGGGCACTGGCTTCCCCCACTTGGGGCTAGCACTGAAAGTCCAGTGAGGTGCTAAAAATCATCTGAGACTACTCCACAGTGGCAAGAGGTCTTGCACACCTCAGCTGAAAATGCTGAAAAGTGATCCTTAAGTATAGGAATTGGGGATTCTTTCATTTTTTTCTCTTCTCGCCCCATTCATGTATTTAGTAAAGAGGCCTATGTTTTAGCACCTCCACTTCCCTGTCAGCATCTGATTAGTGATCTAGACCCCCTGGGCAGCGTAGTTCTTATACCACACATTTTTGCTTCATAATAGCATAATAATGAATACCATTTGCTAAGCACTCACTATTTGCCAGACACCATGCTAGGCCCCTACATATGTTATCTCAACTCGGGCTCATATAAATACAAAATGTATGATCTTTCTGTTAGGCTACAATGACTCATCTTACTAAGCCCATGATCCTTTCTTCTATCTCCAGTACAGCATCATAGACTGGGGACCTCTGATCAACCAATTAACAGTTATGGAAATAACTGTGTGCTCCACATTGTGCTACGTGCTATGGAGGAGACAGAAAGAAAAAACATAGTCCTGGACAAGCAGTTCATTCTGAAAGCTGGCCTCTGTCCTTTACTTCCAGTTTCCTTTCTCTAGGTCTTGGACAGAGACATGGATCCTCTAAGTAAGCCAGAATATGGATGCTGAGGGAATGAGCACATTCTATTTCCTAACAGAATATGCTATCTGGTAGAGAATAGGCTGTTCAGATTAATTTATAATTTTGTTTAATGGAGAGTTCTTATAGATACAAAAGTGCAGAGAAGTAAATGCAATGACATTCATGGCACACTGGCAATAGAAGGAACAGACTTTGGTTTTCTCTGATAATTCCGAAAGTACTTCTGGATCTTTTATAGTTTCAGGGTCATCATGATGAATGTATGATAAACATGATAGAGTGGAAACTGCATCCATTTGGGGAGTCAGAGGACCTGAGTTGCAGTCCTAGTAATGCAACCTTAGGTACACACCAGGGCCTCAGTTTCTCCATCTGCAAAGAGGGGAGGTCAGTCTCTAATTTCTAAGGAATCTTCCAGCCCTCAAATTTTTCTATTGCCAATTATTACTATCCAACATATAGATGGGCAGGATTGAACACAGAGTTTCTGGCATTTCACCCACAGTGAAACATTCTTCCTTTTGAATTAAGCAAGTATGTTGCCTGTGGTGATCATGCTTCGATAAAGCATGTGCCCCATTTTGTAACATGTGTTATATAATTAAACCAACTGTTTTACTGACCTCTATGTTGAACTGCCCTCCTTTTCTGGCAACCCCAACTTCCTTCCATCAGCAACATCCTGATTTTCCCAAGTCTCTGGCAATCCAAAAGAGCCACCCACCTTCCCCAGCCCTGCTAGAACAATTGCCTGATTTGTGCCGATATATTTAGCATGTGCTTGCCTAAGTGCTGAGAGGTGAGAGATGAGAGTGAATGATGTTGGACATAGTGGGGCATTGTCATAAAACCTCAGATTCAGACATCTGCTTTTGAATGGATCCTTAATACCAAAAGGCATCACTGAGGCCAGGCAGTAAACTCAATGGTGTTATTAAACCTTTCCATTAAAATATATTTATTTTTGGCTCACTTGCCAAGTCTTTCTATTCTTAAAAAATGTTCATGCTAGCCCCTAACCAAATTCCTAACCACCAAAGTCATAGTTTCATGTCATTGGACCCATTAGCTGGACTTGGGCTTACTCCTAGCCTGGCGGTGTTTCAAGCCACTGGCCAAAAATGTTCCCTTGGATCTTTCAGGCCCTCCCAGATACTCTGGAACTCAGTAAATGTACAATAATGCAATTTACCATAATGTCTTTTCTCTTTTTAAGCAACCCAGCTGTCTGTGATCTCCAAGTCCCAGCTCACTATATTTGATGGAAGGCATATTTAAAATGAACAGCTGAAATGGCCGCATAAAATGTCTCCTTCATATCCTTTTTATCCCCTCATTGACAAGCATAGGGCGGCTCCATGGGGTTGGCTGCTGAGAGGCTGACAATGTTGGGGCAACAAGCCCATGCTATTATGATAATCTCTATTCTTCCATTTAGCTGCTCTGTTATTGTTATTGAAGCAAATTTTTCCAAAGAGGTGCCAGAGGAACAGCAGGAGAAGCTGAAAGGCTCCAGTCTCTAATATGGTAGCAAAGGCTTAAGAGGGGAAGTACAAACAGCCTTGAATGCAACTCCTTCCTTGCACCCAAGCTCTTTACCTATTAGTCATTGGCCAGTAGGCTTCAGTGACTTCATTAGAACCTAGAATGTCTCTCCAACTCATGTTCCCATTAGCTGAAAAGGATTGTGATGGAGCAAGGAAAATACTATAGAAGCAACTACACATCCCAATACTTGAACCATTCAACTGAACCTAAGACAAGAAAATCTTAGAAAAGATGCCATTGTTCTGCCTCCCAAATTAGCCTACCTCATGTGGTAGAAAAAATATTCACCTATGCTACACACAGACAACAGTGACAAAAAGTCAGTCAACTGAGCAATTACGTTCCATTTTGTGATTTATACATAGTCAATTTTCAATTCTAGGCCTATATTCTCTTATCACCCTCCTTCAACCCTGAGAATATCTATGTCTGGCAGATAGTAGATGCTCAGTAAATAATTGTTGACTGACTTATTAATACCTGCTGACTACCCTTCTTGCTGGCAAGTGCTCTGAAATCCATTAATCAGCTAGGTAACATTTCTTAGATGCTGTCTTTTTATTGATTCATTCATTCATCCATTCATTTACTCATTCAATCTTTGCTTTATTGAATATTTCCACTGCCAGGTACTGCAATGAGAGCTGGGGAGACAAAGGTGAGCAAGACATAGTCCTTGCCTCAAGTAGCTCACAGTCTGCATGACAAGGACCAGAGAAGACAGAAAGGAAGTACTAAGTCTGAACTGTCAAAGAACTCATGATCTAGTTAAGGAGACAAGTCTTAAACACATTAAATGATTCAAGAACAACATAGGATTTTATGAAATCCAGTATTAAATCATTTAGCCTAGACAATTAAATGGGAAAAGGGGGTCTGAGGAGGAGGAATCTGCATGGGTTTCAGGAGGGGCAGAAGATAAATTTGAGAAACAAAGATAAAAAGGCTCTACATGTAAGCTTTCACTAATGGCAACATCAGGTTTTCATGAACATACAAAACTTAATTTAAAATAAATATTATCCTAAGTGTGTGTGTGGTGGGGGGCAGAGGGTGGGACATGAAGCTAAAAGTTGCAGATAAATATTATTTAACACACTCCAAAGCTTCAGCTGTCTCTCATGGATAATCAATGATAAACTGCATACAAGAATGACAATTTGTATATTGGATTGCTCTTTTTGGATCTCAGTGGAATTTTTCAATGTTCTCTACTTTTTAACTTTTATTTTTTAATATCACAAAGATTGAATTTATCATCATTAGGGAATCCCTATCTCTCCTCATCCCATTTTTCTCTCAGAGTCCAAATTTAAGTAAAAAGTGCTGGTCCCGGCCTTTGTCCAGGTTAGTAATGGGCATGGCTGGTCATTGGATCGACACCAAATATCAGCTCAGCAGCTGATCCCCAACACCTTTTCTTTGAACGGGTGGTGTGTATGCATAGCGGCAACATGTTTTGTAGACTTGGGGCATTATACCATCAGTACTCTCAGAGTGTGTTTCTCTGAAAAATTGAAACCATGGGAAACCTAGGTAGTCATACAATTAGAATTACAGTTTTTCTGAAATTCTTAAAATCTCCTTGATATACCTGGGAATGCTTGGGAGGTAGGCTTTGAAAAAATGTAGTCCAATGAAAAGTAGTGGAAAAATATACAAAAATAATTCTAGATTGTATGTGGATAGTGGAGTTTTGGATGAATCCTCACCCTCTTTTTCCAAACTTCTTGAACTGTTGTTATATTGTTTTTTATGATGATGATGATGATGGTGATGATAATGATGGTAACACTTCGTATGCCTGGTTTCCATACTCATTTACAGTGGTCTTGACATATGTGTTTTTCTCTGGGCCTTTTCTCGGACCGAGTAAAGGAAAAGACTATAGTGTGCCTTTTCTCAATGAATAGGCCTTCTATTTAAAGCATGCCAGAATTTTGCTTTTTAAAAGGATATTTCTCATCAAGGGATATTAAAAAGATTACCGTGGGTTCAATATGAAAGGTAATCTTTTGGGATTTCATGACTAAAATAGAGGTCAAGAGATTAAGATGGATTATAGGTGAAAGGGGGCAAGAATCAGAAATACCATTAATTTAAATTTTTATTGGCAGAGGAATTTGGAATGAATTAAAACTCTAAGGTCTCAACTTCAAGACATGTTGCTGAACCTGACTCAGAGAATGGTATTTTTAAGCATGTTGGACTCAATTACCATTACATCTTAAAAGTTATTGCTTGCTGTATTAAATAATTATCACATTAATTGAATCATCCTATTTGTGAAATGTTAAAGTAGAAAAAAAGTCTTTGGATTTATCTGGAAAAAGAAGTTTGAAATGTACACTTCAAAACATGTACTTGCTGGGAATAAAGATGTAATAGGTTCAGGTTCAAAAGATAAAGCGCACATACAAAGCTTTTTGTTACCCCCATTGCCACTGTAATTATTTGATGACAGAGAAAGAAACTTTTGTGTCTCTGACTGGAATCCCAAGATTTAACACAGGAAGAAACTATCCATTTAGCAAATGTTGTTAGGTCTTTGATGCTATGATTAATTGATTCAGTAGCCGTTTATTGAGTACTTGCTCTGTGCAAGACCATGTGTCAGGCACAGAAAAAATACTCATAGCTAACATTTGTTGAATGTTTATTATATGGCAGGCACTATAAGTGTTTTATATGTATTATCCCACTTATTCTTTCTGCAACACTATTGTTAACTCAGTTTTGCAGATGAGAACACTGAGGCTTAGAGATGCTAGTTACCTTGCCCCAAATCACACATCTAGTAAGTACCAGAGTTGGTACTCAAATCTGGGTCTGACTCCAGAGTCTGAGATATTAAACATAAAGGCTCAGACAAAATCCCAACTCTTAAAGAGGTCTCACACATCTAATTGTCAAACATGTATATGAGTGCTAGAGTTATGGTCTGTATCAAGCTCAGAGTTCAAAAGAGACCATGATTAATTCTGCTTGGAGATTTTACAAGGGAGGTGACAATTTAGTTGGATAGGGTGACATTTTAAAAATATGATTTGGAAATGGGAAGTAGTAGGAAAGAAAGCATTAAGCCGTGAGCTAGCATGGTATATTTAAGGATTTAAATTTAAATATTTAAAATTGGAATATTTAAATATTTTTAAAATTTTAAATATTTAAGATAGGTGCAACTGAGGCATTAGGGAGTGGTAGGGAAGATAGGGGAGATACTAGAAGTAAAACTAGAAAGGTAAAACAGGACCGGCTTGTTAGATACCTTGATGTTATGGGGTAAGGAATAGAATCATATTATAAGTAGAAAGAAGCCCCACTAGAAGTTTTTAAACAGAGAAGCAATGTCAGATACATATCTGTATTTTCAAGAGAAAACTCTGGAAAAAAATGAGGATAGAATAGAGATGAGAAAGAGAATGCAGGTTGGGAGACCAATTATTAGCAAGTTATTGTAGCAACTAAAACAATGCAAGAGAAGAAGATTGGGAATGCAAAGAAGTGTCTGCTGGACTTCCTGGTGAAGATGTCCAAAAGTTGACTATATGAACTTGGAGTTTGGAAGAATGATTAGGACAAGAGATAAAGATTTGAGAGTCATGTGAGTCACAGCATATAGAATGATTTGTAAAAAAGAAGAAAAAAGGGCCAAGAAAAATATCCATCATTCAAGGCAGTGGCCCCCAACCTTTCTGGAACCAGGGACTGGTTTCATGGAAGACAATGTTTCCACGGATGGGGGCATGGGGGGTGAGAGGGTGGGGTGTGGAGCTCTACGGCCCTGTCCCTAACAGGCTGTGGACTGGTACCGGGGTTGGGGACCACAGATTTAAGGGATGGATACAGGAACACTAGCCTTAGAAGGCAACTGAAAATGAAATAGAGACATAGGAGGAGAATGTGGAGAGAGATTGTGTCACAAAGGTCAAGAAGGAAAGGATAGTCAACAGTGTCAAATAGTTATAGAGGTGTCAGAGGGAGAATTGGGAGCTGACCACAGGACTTGGTTATTAGGAGTACACCAGTATCTTAATGAAAGCAGTTGCTGCAGTGTGGTGAATACGGGCAGCAGATCTGAAGAACAATTGGACAAGGTGAATAGATGACTACTCTTCCAAAACATTTGGCAATGAAGGGAAGAATGACCTCATGTACTCTTGGCAATTTGACTAAGGGTCTACAACAAAGCACCTCTGCACTTTTCCATCCTTTAAGGACACCTTAGCTATATATATCACTAAAAGGCCATGTCAGATTCTAATTTTTCAAATCTGCATTTTAGGATCTAGGTAGCATGGGAATTTTTATTCAGATTTGTGCTCTATGTTCCCTTTCACACTTATCCTGCCACATTTCAAGCCTTTCTCATATACATCCAGATCAGGCAAACATTTGTAGTGGGGTGCTTCTAGAAGAAAGCCATCTTATGACCTTGAGAGACCCTCTGTTCCCTGTATAATGTTCCCACTGTTTTACAGAGAGAGAGGGCCTTCCTTTGGCACCCCTATGTTCTGAAAAAGCATTGTTGACAGAATACTAGTGGTTAAAAAGGCTCATGTCTTTTCGAAAATAGCCCAGAATGTTTTGACATTTCTAAATCCTTGACATGTCTGTTCTTCAGCTAGCCCTAGAGCTCAGGAATGTTTTGACAGGTTAAGAAAATGCTAAGATGTCACTGTATTGGTCCTCCCGGCTGATGAGGCATTGGTTCTTGCTGTCGCATTCAAAGGCCATAATGCGGTTTGTATGTTAAATCGATACCTTATAAAACTCCTGCGTAACTGTTAGCTTATTATTTAAAGCAAAGGAAGAACAAATCAATTCCTTAAGTGTCAAGGACGTTCTTGACAAAGGGCCGAATGGAATGGGCAGGCTCAGTGCCATGAGAGTCCAGTGAAATGGAAAGCTGTGCTCTGTGTTTATGGCTTCCTTCCAGATCAGTGGGACCGCTCCAGGCTTCTCAGGCTTGTTTGTTGGGTTTTCCCAGCCTGGAAGCAGGGCAGGCTGGCTAGGGCTTTGGGGATACATCCTGGTATCAGGGGAGCTTCTTTGGTGGCAAAATAACCCACATAGCATTAAAAGCAGATCTCAATAGCAGTGCTTAGTAGCCTCAAGAGTACACAAAGTTCTAAGTCAATAGGTAAATGGGGTGAAACAAGATGTTAGGCTGTTGAACAACTCAATTGATAGATCTCGTGGCATGTGGTATTAGAGAGGAAAGCAGAGAGCACAGCAAGCCCTGACATCAAGAGAGACCCAGCTATAGTCAGTATATTGATTTTCAGAGTAAGAAGGGACCTCAGGGATCATCTAGCCCAGTGGTTCTCAACCCTGGCAGCATATCAGCCTTACTGGGGAGCGTTTAAATAATACCGATGCTCAGGCCTCACGCCACACCAACTAAATCAGAAACCCTGGATCTAGCATCAGTAGTTTTAAAAGCTCCCCTAGCTGATTCTACTGTAAAGCCAGGGATGAGAACCACTGATCTAGCTGAACACTGTTAATTTTAAAGTGGGGAGGTAGAGGCTCGAAGAGGGGAGATGTCACCTCTGGTTGGTGGTATTAGATTTGAGACCAGAACACGTGTTATTAGCTTAGAGATTGAGAAAGAGGAGCATTTGTTAGAAGCTAATCATTAGCTTCATCTCAACTTCTTATCTTTTTTTGTATCTGTAATCTCTGATAAAATTTCCCAAGGATTCTGATAATATTAAGACATTGAGGACATACTCTTATCACTATATATGGTGAGAGAATGGTCTTCATTAATTCAAATACTGTTTTGAATGTCTGTTATGTGTTAAGTCCTGTGCTGGATACTATGGGGGCTATTTGGATAGATTATTTCAGAGAGGGTCTTGGCCTTCCAGAATCTCTATGCCTGGGAGGCTAAGCAAAGGAGAGAGAGAGAGAGAGATAAGATAAGGCCATAAATGAGTTTGATCCCCTGGGAAAGTCAGCTTTGTTAATGGAGAACAGCTCTGTTTCTTGGTCACACAGTCTGCCCTCATGGAACAATGAAACAGTGATGTTTAGCACTTGTAGGAATGCTTACAAATGTGTTATGTATGACCAGTGAGGTGGTCATGGTGAGAGGTGCTTAGGCAACAAAGGGCCAGGAGCAGTATCTCACTGTCACCCAAGGGTTTGGCACCATTTCTGAGAGAGGAAATATAGTTTGGGGAAGTGGTACATTTTCTTGGAAAAAACATGGATATAGAAAGATCATATATTTTCTGGTTTGAATCCCAATTTCCCTCATTATTAGCTGCATGCCTGGGAAAACAACTTTCTGAGCTCCATTTTTCTTGGTCTAAGATGAGAATAAAAATGGTAACAATCACTCTCTCTCTACCCCGTCCTCTAAGAGTCTCATCCCTCCTTTGGTCAAGCTGGAAGGAACAGGGTTCAGCTACATCAGTAGCCTGCCACTGGTCAGGGAAAATACTACAGGTCTGTAGTACCCTGGATATTCTCAAGCATGTGTGCTTGCATTTTTACATTTATGCAAATCAACCCTACTTTCTTTGTTCCCTCTTGTATCTCCACCTGGGTTTCCACCTACTACCTCCCTTAAGGCAGTCTGCAGGCCCCACAGTGCTGCTACTTTAAGCCAACCATAAGCTGTATCTACATCCTTGTACTATGTCATTTTAACATGGAGAGTTGTTTGGATTTATTGGCTACCTTTTAAACACCTATGCATTCATTCCAGGGTAATAATCCTTATCCTAAATGTTTTTCAAGCTTCTATAAACCATATTATGCTTCTGTGATATAAATTATAAAAAATACAACACACTTACTTTCAATTTTATTTTATAAGTGCAAGTTGATGATAAACTGACCTGTTGTGTCATTGTCATTTGCAGTTTGGATTCTATGTTTTGTATGTGCAAGCTTGTTTTCCTTTAGGATCAAATCTACTTATTTCCAAAATAAAATCAGAATTTGAACATACTGATATATTTTATTGTCATTTCATTCCTCATCACTTTACATGTAACAGATAATATATACTTCATAGGATTGTTGTTAGGATTAACAAAACTAATAGATATAAAAGTGCTAAGCACATAGTAGATGCTTGATAAATACTGGTTTCCACGTACCCCTTGAGCACCTGTGAAGACAGTCATATTTCCTCACGTGTTTGGAGGGTATTGGAATGTTCATATAGTTTTCCTATCTATAATAATATTTTCTCCCCATGCCAACCCATAAGGCAGGTAGCAGTGTTATCTCTATTTGACAAATGAAGAAAATGAAACGAGAGAAGTATGCCTCCCTTAATGTTCCCAGGAGAGTAAGCAGAGTCAAGAGTAGAACTCAGACCTTCCAAATTCAAGCATGGGGCTCTTTCTGCTTCCCTTTATCACAAGGGGAATCTATTTACATTGGTGTAAGGTTGACGGTAGCCAACGTCCATTGGGACAAAGAGTGAGCTTTTTTTTTTTTTTACCTAAGGCAGAATGAATGAGTGTTTTCTTAAGATATAAATAAGGATGGCAAGCAGAAGCTCAGGGTGTATTCACCTATATTACAAGGTGACCACAAGTTTGGGTTTCCAAGACTGCTGATTAAAGAGAGGCCTGCCACTATCATCATTCTTCCTTACCCATGTTCATTAATGCCTTTCCAAGGCAATTCCTCAAGCTACCTATATAAGAAGAATATGGATGGTTTTTCCAGGACTTTCTCGTAGGTTGAGGCAGCTCAAGCTAACCCTGTTGTGGATTGTTTGTTCCCCCTTTCTTTTTGCTCCCCTCTTAGTAGCTGACTCATCATATGACCTTGAACAGAGGTTTTTGTTCTAAACTCAGCACTTGAAGCATGAGGCTAAGAATACAGACCCACTCCCAGGGTGCTCAGGTGGACTAGATAATTTCTGCTTTTCAAATGCAAAGGATTTTCTAGTGAGTCCCTTGGGGCTGAGGATCCCCTGAGGTGATGTGACAGGGGGCTGGCCCATCATGCCCACAGCCTGTGTCTGCTGTTCCCATCCGAGTCTAGGCTGCCTGCCAAGTGCTATTTTGGAAGCAGGGCTCATGTCGTCCATCTTTTGAAGGTCGTGGACGTTCTGCTCCGGGGAATGCATGGGGCACAGTGCACTGAGACAAACCTCAGTGTCACTATTACAGCTTTAAGCAAAGTAATTACAATCTACATTCATGTCCACACCTAGCACCTGCTACTCAGTGGTTTTGATGTTGTGGATGATGTTCATGTGGGGAGGCTCAGGAAACAACAAATCAGAATATGTCCCAGATGTAGCCCTGGAGCAAGGACCCAGAGGCCCTTTGCTGTGCCAGGCATTACCCTATTAGTTGTTGGATATTGTGGAGATCTGGGGATCCCACAGTACAGTCTGAAGCAGCCAGGGCAAAGGGTAGTGTCTATTTACCAACTGGTATGGGAGTATGTAATATTTTTCGAACAGGTGTGACTTATTGGTCAATTTGACCAAAGATCAGCCTTGTTCTTGTTTATTGAATGCATGGATCAGATCATTTGGAATTCTTTACAGATGCATTTAATGAGGTGTGTCTATCAGTATTGCCCTTCCCATATACAAATCTTTTCAGTAGTAAAGTGAGGTCTACTTCTTGAGCCTTAAAAAAAGATGAGGCATAAGAATTAGGGGTAGGCTCATTCCCAGACACTAATAAGGAAGACAAGTTTTTAGATGACCCAGGAAAAACACAATACCAATTTAATATAATAACTCATTTTGCCTTGAGTAGACTCAGTAAGAAAGGCAGGAGTGCAAAAGACAAAGCAAAAACCATAAGCAAAATATACAGCCTTCTTAGAGATGGTCACCTGCCTGTGAATGGATTCTGGGCAACACTAATGGGTTATTTGTGAATTAAGCACTTTTTCGTAAGCTGTTTGCTTTTATCTTCTAAAGCAGCCAAGCCTCTGTCCTGTTTAGGGAAATTTAGGCAGCCATTTTTACTGTGTGATGAGAGGTGCGTCAAATGGCCCCCAGTCCACAAGTACCATCTCCACCAGCCTAATACAAGCTCAAAGTGCTACCATTAGAAATGCATTCCAAATGTTAAATCCCCGAGGTGATGGATACCCCAATTACCCTGATTTGATTAATTCACATTGTATGTTTGCATGAAAACATCACAAGTACCTTATAAAGATATACAGCTATTATGTACCCAGAATAATTAAAAGTAAAAAATGTTAAAAAATAAATGCATTCCTTATCAACCAGGCTGCTCTAATTTGAAGGGGCCAGAATTTAACTCATTTTTAGCGACTACCACTTTAGCACATAATAGCTCACTAGCCCTCAGCTATCTCTTTGGAAAGCAGACAACAGAGTCCTTAGGGGAGGGATCCAGGACAGAATTTTGTGATGGGATGGAGCACGGAGACAAAAGTCTGGAGACTCTAGAGCAGGTGTCCTCAAACTACGGCCTGCGGGCCACATGCGGCCCACGGAGGACATTTATCCCACCCCTCTGGTGTTTTTGCTACCGCTGCCTGTCCTACTTAGCAGCGGACTTGTCCTGGGCCCACAGTGCGCATGTGTGGAATGTGCGCCGCACTCTCCAACGGCCCTCCAACGGTCTGAGGGACAGTGAACTAGCCCCCTGTTTAAAAAGTTTGAGGACCCCTGCTCTAGAGCATCATGAGCTACCTGGAGTGGGTAGAGCCATAGGGAGCCCTAAGCTGCCAGGGAGAAATGGGTCCCAATGACAGGGGTATGGGGAGATTGAGCTATGGAATAGAAAAAAGAAAGAAACCAAAGACAAGCTTGGTCCCTTTGCCAGGCCTGCTCAGGTAAGTCCACTTACAGAAGCAATCTGGGGTCACAGAATTCTTTGCCCAGAGAAGTCTCCTTGGAGAGACAGTAATGTCTATCTGTAATCAGCATCACTAGATGCTTTCTTAGTCTAGAACTTAGAATTCTGGACTAGAAGCTCTTATTCTGAAAACTCAGCTGCAACTCAGCAAAGTATGTTAGGAAGTCAGACCCATCCCAAGTCAGATGATGTCTTCCATAGTCTATAGCTTCTAATAAGCTGGATAGCTTAAATGCCAGCTGTTTATCTCATCCTCATCCAGCTTAGAAAAAGCCTCCACTGCCAACAATTACCTTCTTTCCAGCAGAGCCCGTCCCCCAACTCACTCGCAGGTGCCAGGCACACAAGCTGATGTCATGGGCAGGCCTTCCAGGCTATACACTCTTTATTGAGCACCTTTGGAGCAATGTAAGATTTCAAAAACTTTTAAGCAGGCAATTTTCGTCATACTGTGGGTTGCTTTTAATTTTTTTTCCTTGCAGTTTGATAATATGCCCAATTCTCTTCTGTATTTACTTCCCCACCCCCAAGCAATGATATCACAAATTAGCAGTTTGCAATCTGTTGGAAATAGTTCAGATTAAGTTCTTATTTCCTGGGGCCCACAAAAGAAGGTGTCTTGGTGCTTTGGGTGCTAATTTGGTTTTAGGCTTTTGGCCAAGTGGATATCTGTTGGGCTGGCTTACACTTAAACAGGGAGGGAGGGAGGTATTCCTACACATAAAATTCAATATGGGGTCCCACAGGATCTCTCTGCCTCCTCAGGCATTCATTGGAAATCCCCCATTCATTGGAAATCCTCTCACTACATATACTCTTTGAAGTACAAGTATTCTGTTGCTAAGAGACAGCTGTTTAATTGCCAATATGTGACCCTGGTGGGGACCACACTAACTCAGGAATTGGCGCATTGGCCCAGATCGGTTATCATGAAATGACAAGGCACAGCAATGCTAAGGAAACAAGACAGTGCTCTGAAAGATGGTAGGATATTAAGGAAGGTCTGAGAAAGATAAGCCTGTTGGGGGAGGGGATCTCCTGAGAGTGATAGGAAGTGCCTGGTCAGCCACCATCAGTGTGGCGTCTCAGGTGCTTTGGGAAAGAAGAGGGTATTGAAAGTGGGATAGGGACGTGTCAAGGATAAAGCTGGTCTGCTTCCTTCTTTTGCTGATGCTGAGGACAGGTAGTTTATCTTTCTGTTGCTTCTTTCTTCCACCCTATCCTCCACTATCAGGGTGTTTCAGGTTCTTACATAGCTTTTTCCTTGGCTGCCTTATGAAAGACCTGGCTCTGGGGACTGGCTGGGCTTTCTCAATTCTCCTGACTCATTCTGCAGACTAACTGTCCTCTCCAGTGACCTTCCGTGGGCCCTGAGCTCACGGCCTTGACTTTGCTGGCTCAGGGAGGTCTCTGATGGGGGGGAGTTTGCAGCTGATCTATGCTGCAGTTTTGTTGGCTTTGCAAGATCTGAACACTATTTGTTCTGCTGGGGCGGGGGAAGGCTTTGTGGAAATGTCCATGGTCCATGTCAGTACCTTTTGCCCTTTAGCAGCATCAGATAGTTAGTTCTGAAAGGCTATTTGAGGAGTTAGATGTTAACAATGAAGCACAGATGTCCAGTGGATTCTAGGCTGAACAGCTGAGACTAGATCAGACCTTTAAACCCCACTTATGCTTTCCTTTGAGATGGCATTCATAGTTTAGTCGAAGTGTTTAATCGGTTATGGCTCTTCACTGTAGTTTCTCCCTACACACATTTCTGGAAGAAAATCAGAAAAAAAACCCCAAAAAACAATGTTTGCTTAATAGAATTCCGTCCACTGCCACTCTTTTTCCTACTTAAAAACAACACCTGTGCTATTCACAGAGCCTTTTTAAATTATAGTATGCCTTCTACTCAGTGGTGGTGGGGGGGGCTTGGCATAAGGTTAAGTGGAAGGTGCAAGAGATTGCTAGCCAAGTCTGCACTTCATCCTCTCGTCCAGCCTCTCAACCACTCTTTGTATGCACTCCCCTCCATTTCTGAGAAGTGCCAACCTTGCTGATCCCAGAAGCCTCAAAAGCCTCCCCAGGTAGGAGAAGAGATGAAAATGGTGTGGGGCGCTATAGCAGCTGCCTGGAGTTTGCCCCACTGACCCAAGAAGCTAAGATCCAGATGGGAGCAGCAATAAGAAAGGAAAGTTTCCCTGCAAGCCTCGCTGAAGCCTCATACCTCTCCTTCCTTCCCTGCCCCACACAGCACAAAGAATTGGTAAAAGGAGGAAGAAATGTTAGGAAAGCCGTATTCCAATTAGTTTGACCACTGATTGTTATACAACTTGGGAAAAAAAAATCAATGTTTTGAAAACTAATGATGGCAAGAACCTCCAAGCTGCTGAGATAGGGGTGGCTGGGAACTTGAGGCTTACTTATTTTGGTCTCATCTAAGCTTTTCCATCATAGCGAAAAATCAACAGGAATCTGAGAAGAAAATGATGTGAGCGAATGTAGTATTTATCTGCTTGCTCGGTGGTAACTTTTCACTTATTTTCGTGTGCTCTAGAGTTTGCCCTCATCAGTGTTTTTCCTCCTAGAGGGCAGGGGTCACCTCGGCTTTACTGGCTTTGTCTGATATGTTGTACAGCACCAGGCACAAAGCACGAAGCAGCCTGTGACTGCATTTGCACTGGCTGCTGGAACCGAGCCCTGGAACTGCAGCCCTGGGTTAGGTCAGCACTTGGCTTTTCTGGGTAGATAAAGATGACATTGGGTGTCCTTGGACTCTAATTTAACTTAGTCATAATGCATTTAGCATCAGTTTGGCTTGCCTCTGTGACCAGCTGCATCCATCTCTCTGGCCCCCAGAAAAAGAGTTCCCATATTCTGGTACGCTAGTTATTTTCACTACTACGCTATGAGCAACTTGAGGACAGGACTTGTCTTTTCATCTCTCTGTACCCCAGTGAGTACTGACTCCTAGTTAGCAGAATTGAATGCCTACCGTAGTACTTTGCTCTTGACCTTGTATCGTTGACATGAAGGCTCATTAAAGGAAACTACCCTCGGAAGAGGGAAACTACACTAAAACCAAAAGCAAAATGTCCTGTCCCTCCTGCACTAATGAAGCTGACTTCACAGTGTTATACTGTACCAAGGGAGGAAGGAAGGGGGAGAAGGGGAAAAAGGAATGAAGAGTTTTTTGGCTTAGTGTCTGTAATAGAAGATTTGTATGTACTGTCTCATTTAGTTCTCACGATGGCTCTCTAAGGTTGGGATAATCATTCTCATTTTATAGTTAAGGAAACTGAGTCAGAAGGGTAAAGTGGCTTTACTAATGTCCTACACCTTAACAAGTGGGAAAGCAAATCTGCCCACCTATGGTTTCCTATTATACCTTGAGGAGACAGCAGAATTTGGGGGAAAATTTAGTTGGGCTTGCTCTGTGCATTGTTCCCATACCTCAGTTATTTAAGGGCAAGCATTTCCCCCTGTAAACAGCCCAGTTTTTTTGACTGGTCAGATGGTGAAATACCAAGTGTCAAAATGTAGTTGTCTGGTAATTTACATGTTTGGAATTCTTGTTTGTTTTTTAGTCAGCTTATTTTTTATTTAGTCAGTTTATTTTTTTGCTGGTGCAGCTATGATGATTTCCCTTAACTGTCACTTTTGGGGCAACCACTGATTCTTCTGGTATAGCCGAGAACAGTGCACCTAAGATTTATCTAAGAAAGTAGATACCCAAAGTCCTGTACAAAGCTGGATTCTATAGGTGTGAGGTAAGGCTCCTGACTTTGCATTTTGATGCCAGTAATAACACTTTGAGAAACACTGGTACACAGCAGCACATTCTCAAGGGGTACATCAGGTTTTTTTCATAGAAGGGGTATGTGATCTAATAGGTTTTGGTAACTGAGTTAAGAAAAAGAAATTGATTTATTTCCTTCAAGGCCCTCTTGGAGCCCTTAATAGGTTCATGTACATTGTTAATGTTCAAAAGAAGGTTATAGTCGGCACAATCATCTCTTGGAGCCTGTTAATCCATGGAGTATTTTATGTCATAATAGTGCCCGGTATACAGTAAGCACTCAGCTAATTGCTATTTATTATGGAGACTACTATTCCTTGCTTTAAGACTTGCTCTCAACTGTGAGAAGGGAAATATAGTTCAATTTCATTATTTAGGGATAGATTGACATAATATCAGTCTTAATTAGGGTAAAGGATGGGTTACAGATGTTCTTAGGTAAACATAGAACTTTATATAGGGTCCTTTAAAGGCTAAGAGAAGGCTGCTGAGATATTCTGCATGGTCATGTTACAGATTCTATGTCCTGCTATAATGAATAGATGCGAAGGATGTGAACTGACCTTAACCCTCTGTTTGCCAGTAAGTGCCTCTAAAGTACATTAGAAGCTTGTGTTAAGTAGTTTGTTAATATTAATGAACTCAAAGGAGCCTTTCCCCTCTTGAAAATAAATTCAGCTTATCTGCATCTGAGCATCCCAAATTTAAAACACTAGGCTTGAGAGTTTTATCACTTTACACAGTGATTCTCAAACTTTACTGTGTATACAAGTGATCTGGGGCACTTGTTAAAACACAAATTCATCACTCCATAGGATTCCAAGGGAGAGATGTTGATGGGGTGTTTCTCTTTGGGGAGGTTGTTAAAGCTTTCAGGCCACTGAGAATAGAGGGACTGGCTTCTTGTACTAAGGGGTAGATCTAATAGCATGGAGGAGTTAATTCATCAACCCAGAGGAAGCTGTCCTGCAGCATATGGGTAAGTTTGGATTATTTTGCTTTTAGTGTCTATGTTTTTTCTTTATTTGGCCTGAAACGAAAGAATTCTGGAGAATGGCTTCAACTTGTTCCCATTCTCTGCTCTGAAAGCTAAAAGTGATTGGAATGCTGTAACCCTGTGTTCCATAGGATAAAAAGCTCTGTGTACAGGAAGTTACTGTTGGCACTGACATTGGGATTGGCTTTCATGATTAAGGTTTTAGTTCCAAGGAAACAATATAGAATTCATTATCAAACTAAAATTATTTCCTCCTTTTTGCTGATTTTGATTTTGATTTTTACTTTATAGTGGAAAAAGCATGCACTTTAGAATCAAACCTATCTAGAGTAACATTCCAGCTCTGCTCTCACTAGTAGCATGAACTTGAGAAAATTTCTTAACTTCTTTGTACCCCTCTCCCTATCATCTGTAAAATATATTTAAAAATAACAACCTCATAAGGCTGATGGGAGATGGGAGTGTTAAATGAGGCAACTTACATAAAGCACTTGGCCTAGTTCCTGGCACATGGTAGGTGCTCACTAAATATTAATGCACCTTTGTGGAAAACAATGCAATTCTACACCCAGGTCATTTTGTCTGAGCATGAGATCCTGTAGACACCCTCACTTCTCTAGGCTTCAGTGTCCTTGTTTATAAAATGGGGCTAACAATAGTACCTATATCATAGATTTGTGGAATAGATTTAAATGACATAATACATGTAAAAGTATTTAGCAAATGCCTAGCACAGCATAAGAGGTCAATATTAGCAGCTATTATTACTGATATTTTTATTATCCATCATTTTCTCCTTGATGCTGCAAAAATTCCCAAAACTAATAGAAGAAATGGTATTGCTTTAGATGAAAGACTGTTGGGATGATTTCTTGTTTTTATAAAATGTTATAAGTAATTATTAATTTGTTCCAGAAACCTAAATATAACTCTTGGCATACAACAGCAAACTCTTTGTCACTGGCACCATACCACCTGGAGCTCTTGATAGGTACATTGGCATTTTGTTTAATCCATTTAAGCCTGAAGTTGTGACAATGCAATATAGTAAAATTGACCTCTAAGGGTAATATATTAAAAGCCCAAAAGATGAAGATGTTTCTGGAGAAGTAAACATTCTGAGCTTCCAAATGAGATACCACATTATTCTTTTAACAGCAGAAAGTTGAGAGTTCTTATTTGAAAATAAAAGACAAGGTGTCAAGAAGATTTGAGTTTGCAATCTCAAGGTAGGATTTTTTAGCATTTGATATAACAATTCTGAAAATGTTTACTCACCTTAAAAAACAATCTAGGTTGTTTCTTTTCCCAGAAAACTTAGGATCAGTTGTTTTACCTAGAACACACTTTTATGGTCCTGCCATTCCAAAGATGGTGCCTTTTACTTATGTGAAGTCCTTCCAGGGCTGTGCTGAATCATCAATGAAAGATAACTTTATGCACAGTATATTTTTTAGTCATGAGTAAATTTTATTTTATTCTAACTCTTAAAAATTGGTAAACCTTATATGGCATATTTAGTGGTTCTCTAGTAGCTTGAATACCGAAGTCTATTAATTTGAACGATCCAGTCCCTGACAATGCTCAATAACAAAACTATATGATACAATAAAAATCAGTCCATCAAGCAGACTTTGAGAAGCACTTAGGTGGTATGTGGTATATGTGTGTGAGAAAGGGAGAGGAGGAGGGAGAGAAAAAAAGCAAGAATGAGAGTGGCAGCCAGCTGTTGTCCTATTTTGTATAAATTAACAGTTTTTAAATGTTTGAAGGAGATTTTGGGGCCTGTTGACTCAGCCACTGATGCTTATGACTTTGGGCAAGTCACTGAATCTCTCCTTTTAGAGGAGGGATGATAGTATATCATGCCTTGTTGAGACACTGACACGTTTATATTCCATGGATCAAAAGAGCTCCTTTGTGTGCAAGGTCTTTCAAATTCATATATTCTTTGGTTATAAATAAAAAAAAAGAAACAAAACCTCAGCTACTTTTTTTATGTGGCTTGCATTGGGAGCAGCTTAAGGACCATTATCTCCACTCTTGGCTGGCTTCCTTAGCAGGGACAGACATTTTCTACTTTGTACATACAAAATTTGCTTTTTCTGACCTTCTCATTACCAACATGTATTTATTGTGTATGCCTTAGATTCAGGACTTGCATTACTGCCTTTTAATTGGGGCAACGAAAATTTCTTATTCAGAGTATTTGTGGGGATAGCTTTTAAAGCACTGATAGCCACTCTTTTGCCCTCGGGTCTTAGGCAACTCTTGAAAGTATCATGAATGTGAGTGAAGGAAAAAAGTCATCAGTACAAATTTTGTTGTAATATTCTGCCTTTTTGGATGTCTTCAAGTGATGTTAGATGAATACACACAAAGCTTCACTAAACCACTACAGTCTATTTCTGTGTAATATGTGAATTCAGTATTAAATTGCCAAATATATTATTTGCAGCTCCTTACTGGTGACATTGGTGAATTCTGGCTCTTATGGTTGGTCATAAAACTTCACTTGACTAAAAAGTGTTTAATTTTCTCAATATCCAAATTAAATAGAATGAAAGATCTCTGACCCATATACATTTTTGAAAGACTAAGATTAAGCATAAGCAACTGGATATTTTTCTAGAATGTACTTTACATCTATTTTCAAGAAAGGCACAGTGTAGCATGCAGGTATTTCAAAACTACATACTCTTAGATAAAGAAGAAAAGCAAACATGGATTAAATATGTATAAATTAGCAAAGGCCCAGTCTTATGAAGTTCAAACACTTATATCAATTACTAGAACACTAAAGTACATAGAAGTAGCTACAAAAACTTCAGTATTAAAAACATGCTAACATGTTGAAGTCACATAAAGTATCTCAGATATACCTCACTGACTCTCAGAGCCATTGAATGTTTGTCATGGAAGGGACATTAGATTAAACTCCTATTTAAACCCCTCATTTTACTAATAGGAGAACTTGCCTGATGTCACAGGCAAAAAGGGAGTAGGTGGAAAATCAGAAGAGACTGAAGAAAGTCCAGTATCAGCAGAAGCTAAAGAAAGAGAGAACTTTAAGAGTGGATAACTGGTGTGTCAAATACCCCAATGAGATTGAGGAGGATGAACAGTTAAAAACCAGCCCTTGAATTTGGCAAGAAGGAGATCAGTGGTGAACTCAAAAGAGAAATGTTGGTAGATTAGTGAGAATAGAAACAGATTGTAGGAGTTAGGAACAGAATGTGGGATAGGAAATGGAGGTAACTCACACAAATCCCCAGATTAGAGGAGTTGAAGAAGCAAAAGGAGGAAGATGGCAAAAAAAAAAAAAAAAAAGGAACAAGTTGAAACAGTGATTTTTTTTTTAAATAGGGAGCTTTGAGCATGTTTTGAAAAGGAAGAAAAGGAGCCCTGGGCCCAGAACTTTTCATGTTTCTATGATAGAAAATAATAAATTGTGGAGTTGGTAGCCTTTCTAAACTAACACCACCTCCCAAAGAAAAATAAACACAGCAAGATCCAACCCCAACCCTGACAGCATTCAATCTAATAATAGTGTAGAAGGAAGGGAACAGGCCAGAAGTCAAGGCCTTCAAGGCTATCCAGCAGTATGATCAGTGGCCAATTCCCAACCTTTCATCATTATTTTTAATAAGCATATGGACTCAATATCTCTCCCCAAAGCTAAAATTCATACTGAAACCTTAGCATTTCATTCATTAACTTTCATCTCCCATAGTTAGGTTGAAATGTATCTTGGTAATATTTTTCAAAAAGCCAACATGCATGTTTACTCCTGGTTGGAGCTGATTAATTAGGGAAACCAATTTGAACTCCTATTAACTGGGCTAATTTGGGACTGGACTGGCTTGAAAACATGAACTCCCCTCAAATTATGAGCATGGAACTGATCTCTTTGTGGTCACAAATCTCAATCAAGGTCTAGGTGAGCATTTTAGTTGCTTGACAATTAATATTCTGGCTGGTGCTTGAATGAGTTGTTCAGTTAACTCCATCAATGGTTAAGAAAGTTAAAAGTATTACTGGTGGCTGCAGACCTGGGCATCAACATCATTCATACCCGTGAGTGCTACAGAAGCATAATCAAGAACAGATACATCAAATGTCATCAAACTATGACAACATTGTAGATTTGGGGCTGAAAATGTACCTATGTACTTAAATCAAGTATGCTGTCATTATGCCTTTGAATGATTATCTCACTTGATTATCAACAGTTGTATGTAGTAGTTATTATTATCCTCATATTATAGTTTAGGAAACTGAGACTCAGGGAAGTTAAGAGACTTGGATGTGATAATATGGCTAGTTATGTGGCAGGGTTGAGATGTAAACCCAAATCTGACTCCAAGTTGTTACACATTCTATTGGGTTACCACTTTGGCACCCACTACCTTTCCTTCTCTTCCCATTCTATATAATTTTTGCCTCTCACTGAAGTCTGTTTCACTCTTTTCAAGAATTCCATGTCTTTGGACCCTCTTTCCTATTGAAATCTGCCCTCAGAATAGGATCTGCTATAGAGTCGCATGCATTGTGATATGAATTTAGACAGTGCTACTTCTTCCAAGGGAATTTGTATCTTATATAGCATCAGTGTAGAATGAAAGTCAAGGCCCTCTGTTAAATGTGCTCGGTATCAGTGAGCAGGAAGGAGAGCTATTTGGAAGCAAGGGTCAAGGGGCCTATCTAGCACCTGTGACATCTAGCCAGGTGAACAGCACCCCTTCTGCCTAAAGCTGGCACTGATTCCACTACGTAGACCAGCTGTGTTTGGACAAAGAGGGGAGCTCAACCCTGAGGGAAGGTGGGAAAAGATGACCTTTTACAGTCCTTTTAATCCCAGAGATTCAATGAGACTATGATTCAATGACTCAGAGGAGCAATTATCTAGTGATATCAACTGGGAGAGATCAGGTCAAAAAGAAATCTACTTTTTGACTCGAGTGGTCTGAGTTGACTGCTCAGAAGCACCCCAAGATAGCTCAAATCTTTGCTTTATTTGGTCAAATCATCCTCTGAGTTTCTTTGTTTCTCTAGGGAGAATCATCTTTCATTAAAATGTAGTAGTGGGTAGGCTAAAATCAAAAAATATTTAATGTTGGAAAGGCCCTCTTGGGATCTTTTCAGGATCTAAGACTTAGAGAGGTCATAGTTTGTTAGAGACAAAACTGGGGCTAGAACCCAGGACACCTGGCTCGCAGCCTGGGGTTCTGTTTTAACAAACTCTGCTGTCTGCAAATATCCTTTTCCAAACTCATATTTTCATTTAATCCCTGATAAGGCCAGAAAAATACAACCTCCAAAGTGAAGTTTAGAGAGAAATGACTGCCTCTCTACTCAATCCCTTCTCACTAGGGGCTTTTTCTTTTGAACAACTTCATACCCTAGTAAATTCCTAAGTCTAGGATGCATATATTTAATTCGAGAGAACCACCTCCTATTGTTTGCTTTTCCAGTTGAGCTGGCTTCTGAGAAGCAGGAGAAAGGATAACAATGGTGTTTGGTTTGTGTGGTGGCCCTGCCTGCAGATAGGGAGAAGCACAGAGCCTGAAGCTGGGTGACTTGACCTGTTGTGTCCCAGCAGGGAGTCCCTACCTGATTGACTGGTTCAGATGTGGGCTTTGTAGACCTTACCTCTTTTGGCCTTCTCTTGTTGGGACTGTTGGGTGGGCCACTGCACAGTTCTGAAATGATTGTCCTAATGACTAGTATTCCACTTCTCACCTGAAAACCCAGGCTTTTCTCCTGCTTGCCTGCCTGCTCCCTCAGCTTGATTTGCTTAACTCACCTTAGTCTTAATGGCAGTGACACATGCAAATAGCACATGCATTTTGGAGCAAGCCCCACTGAAGTAGTAACCTGACTACTATTCCTGTGTTCTAACTTACACAGAGGTTTGAGCAAAGAAAGCCTCTTACAAATCCAAAAGGAAACATTAGCTTACTTCCAAGGAGACTGGAATTCATGGCCCTTCGATCACATTATAGAATGGTACAGTAGTTAAAAGAGAAGAATCTGGAGCCAGGCTGTGTTCATCTCTACCTCTATCACTTACTAGTTATATGACTTTGAGCAAGTGACTTAACTTCTCTATGCCCCAGCTTCCTCATCTGTGAAATAAATCTAAGTTATAAGCTTTTATGATTGAAAAAGTAAATGTAAATCACTTAGAAGGATGTCTGATATGCAGGAAGTACTGTGTTAGCTCTTATTATTCCCAATACTATTTGTAGGAATATCTCCAAAGGAGTCATAAGAAGAACAAATGGAAGGTGTGGTCTTCTGCAATTGATTAAAACTGCCATTCTTTTGGTTTCTATAATTTTTTGCAAATTAAAATATTGAGGTGATTTTCCCCCACCATGTGTGTTAACATTATCATGGTTCCTTCTTCTCTAAATCCAAGCTGAAAATTTTTCTTGCGTAGATAATCTTGCAGATACATACATTCTCTAAACAAGGGCGCAGTCCCGTTGCTGCAGCAGAAATGAATACTGTGCTGAGTACATAGCAAGTGAAGGGCCCTTGTAAATAAAGTAGCAAATTAGCAATGATTTTGCCAGCAGTTTTAAAACAAATGGATTGAAAGAGATTTCAATAACTACATGCCTAACTTAGAGCTGCACTTGAAGCATTTAGTAAACGTGTCATTTCGGTATTGAAAACAGCATCTAATCAAAGCATGTTTATAATTAGACATCACATATAATATCTCTCAAAATTATGTTCCACCAGGTGAGATGCCATTCCCTGGAACACTGAAATCTACTGTTTGTTAGGCCTTTGTTATTATTAAAAAGAACAGGTTGAGGGTACCAAGAGAGACTCAGATAAATGAAAGTGCTTAATTTTAATTAGAGAAGAAAAAAGCCACACACAATATGGGTAGCTTGTATGGAGAACCTTGTGCCAGTAAAACCTGCCTCCAAAGGTATGACTCTATATTAATTTAAATCAGACAGACATTGGCGCTGCGTTCTTTTATTTTTCATTAACATTTTGATTTAGAACAACAGATTGCTGCAGTGAGGGGACAAGAACGGCAGCCAGTGAGCCATCTGCCGAGCATCTCGCCGACGACTCCACTAGTGAAAGAAGCCGGTGACTATGGAATGTATGCAAGAGGGACACACACCATTAGTTAAGTGACAGGATGAAAGATGGGAAACTTTGCCGGGTCAGAGGAGACAGAGATGGAGAAGGCGAAGGAGAGCCCATTCTGATTGGAATTTGAAAAGATCCAAATCCTTGCAGCAGGCCAATAGGATGGCAACCTATGGAAGGTTTGCTTATAGGGGTTTTTTTTCTTTGAAATTACAGGTGGTACAAGAAAAGGGAAGTGACAAGCTAAGCACATAATAATTTGCCGTGCATTTTACATGGGATATGTTTTCCAGATCAGTGAAGATTTACCCCTTTAGACTTATCAGCTCTTGAGCCATTTGAGATAGAAATCTTTCTAAAGTGGAAACCCCCCTCTCTGCCTTTTTAAACACAGGGCACTGGCATACCAAGGCAGGGGCAGTAGGAATGCCCGGGGTACAAACGATAAGACGGTGTATTATGTATAGAAAATTTAAAGGCAATAATAAACTATCTAAAAGTCTGCTTTTTTATCTTCACTCTGCACAGACATTTCTAAACAATATCCAGTGGGGGAAAAATACTCCTCCTAGCTAGAATGGACCTCTCCCTTTCCCCATGGTATGACAGTACAGTAGAATGAACACAATTTCATTTTCTAGTGATGATTCTGGGTCTTTACTGGGAACTCCAATTGCAGTACTGAGTTTGTGGTTTAAGAGGCTACTTGTCCTCTTAGCTCTATTTGCCCCTACATGAAATAACCCCAGACAACAGTACTTTTATAGTCGGTGATTCTGCATGCTGTTCTCTCACTGTCAGCTGTCACATTTTAGAATGTCTGCTTTTAGGAGCACCCCATTTCTAATGTGCTATCTTCAGTAACCAAGAGGTACTGAACGTTGTCAGCCACAGTGAGAGAAGAGATAGAAGGCTATGGAAATAGACAGAAGATTAAAAGCACACTAATCTGTATACTCTGCATAATAAGGCGTGGAGGTGTGTGAAGCATTGTAGAAAGTTTTTTCCTCAAAAATGGTTAAAATAAAAATAGCACTTGCATCACTAAAAAATGTGCGCTTCCATTATTTAGAAAATTAGCTAAGATGGAACCACTCATTCCTTTATAATGCTAGTTAAATGGAGACAACACGTTGAATGGAAAGAGCACAAGATTATACTTAGATTTGGGTCCCACCTCTGTCACTTACTGGGAACAGAACTTTAACTTCTCTGAACCTGTTTCTTTAACTGTAAAATGGGTATAGTAATAACGTCGGCCTTATATCATTGTGCTGTAGATTTTTTTACCAGCCTTCATTCATGGATGCTCCCAGTAAAGTGCCACCAGTCAGTGCAGGTCACCATCTCTCTCACCCTCCCTCACACTGGGCTTTGTACATACCTTTAGGGGTCATCTCTATCTATTTACTTCTTTACCTGAACCATTAAACTCTTCAGCCGTATTTATGTTCATGCCAGTATCCCAATTAATTACTGGAGTCTTTCCACCAAAGTTTGAGGGCTTCTCACTCAGAAAAGACTAACAAGAGCAATCATCCACAGGTAACCTGTGTAGGCTTCCAGGTCAAAATTAACACTGTTGATAATAATCAACTGGAGTGCATTAGAGAAGTTGATTCTTCATGATATCTGCTCCCACTGCCCCCTCAAATCCCAAACACATACCCAACAGCTGAACACAGGATCTGAGGAATAAAATAATGATCCTTTATTAACCTCTCTTGCAATTTCATTAACTTTGATCCTGTCCTAGCTCAGCTTCACCTTTTAATTTTATCTCCTCCTGTCTCTAAAACAGGTTTGGGCTCAACCTGCAGTTTTCCAGCTTCCCACACCCAAGCTGAGCTTCTTTCTTTGTTCTCCCTCCACAGTGTTCACTCAGTGAAAACTGGAGAAGGGAGGGAGGAGATAGTGGCAACTTGTGGCTTTGTTCTCATCTTACAGTTTAACTGTAACACCTTAAACAGGAAAGGTGAAATATTGTTCAGCACTCTGAGTGCATGAGCCACGTCAAAGGGTCACTTTTTGGAACTTCCCTCTCTGCAGGATCCCCGCAAGCTGCACTGGTTCCTCGAGGTGGTTGGAAGTAGCATTCATCTAAGTAGTGTGGTTTGGAGGGTTACCCAAATGCCACCCTTATCAGAAATAGTGCTCTCATTGGCCTGTGCAGTTTCCAGAATGCCCCTGATAAATTGTAAATATGCCAACTTAGGGACCAAAACATGAGGGCCCTGAGAAGACAAATAATTTGCCAGTGCTTAAAAGTTATGGTCTTGATTACTAACCTCAAAATTTATTGACTTATTGCTTTTGATTTTTAGCCCAACATCCACTTAGTGAAGAATGGAGAAAGAATGCCCGGTGGTGGCAGCATTTACTATGTGCCAGGAATCAGGCTGAGCATATGACATGAATTCTCTCACTTCATCCTGACAATCATTCTAGAAAGGAGGTGGTATTATCGCAGTCATTCTCTAGATGAGGAAACTGAAGTGCAGAGTGGTTAGGTACCTTGACATGACATGAAGGCTACATAGGCTACATAGCTAGAAGTGGCAGGACCAGAATTCTAAATCAGGTAAGTTCTAGCTTTAAAGCCCACACAGTGCTGCCTCTGCTATTTAGAGCCCAAGCTTGCCTATTGCACTGAACAAAACCAAACCCCTGTAGCTAACCAGTTCTACCTCCTTGCAAGGCAATTGGGGGCTTGGAGAGTTGGGGAATAGGCCATGAGATATAAATTCCAGAGCATGGGCCTCTGCTGTGGAGGCTAGACTTGAGTGAGACATCTTGGTGGAGTCTGGGGCATCTTTTGATCACCTTGAAGGCCTTGATGTCTTGAGCAAGGAAGGGAAAGGAAAGGTGCAGGGCCCCCTATAAGGGAACCTTATGATATCATTAAATTAAACATAGTTAAAGCTAGAAAGGACCTTGGAGGTCACTGAGTCTAATGCGCTTATTTTACAAATGGGAAAAGATGAAGGCTAACAAGTGGCCGCTTACATTGCTAGTTAACAGTAGTAGAGCAAGGGGGGAATCTAGGGCTTTTTCTTCCATAATGTATTGCTTTCCTTATAAGTGTTGAAGAATTGAAATCTGAGAAAACCAGAGATTTTATCATCTCAATTTGAGCCAACCAACCCTAAATACCACATCTTAATTTTTTTCCTAGCTTAATTGGAAAACACAATCACAATTCTGAGACCATGTATATCTTCGAGACTGAGGCTGTCAGAGGATCTGGTTGTCCTCACTGATTTTGAGCTCAGAGATTAAACATGTCCCCAAACAGCCTCTTTTCCCTTAATAACCTAACACTCCCTTAGCAGTCATGAATGTATTGAACCTTATCTGACAGTATTTATATTTTCAGCTGGCACCAAGTCTGGGCTAAGGGGTTCCATATGTTTACTTCCCACCGTGTAAAGTAGGCCTGACTTTGACTTGCCCGGAATTTGTTCCTTTTAAGCTTCCAGGGGGGAGCCCCTTGTGGCATAACAGGGCTTGATGAACAAGGTCATTTCCCCTTTCCTTTCACCTTGCTGATTTCAGACTATGGCCACTTACTCCAAACACAAGAGGCCCAATTTTGGCAGGCCCCACCTGGAGAACATTTTAGGCACAGCAGCCAGTGATCTCTGCAGCATGGCAGAGAGCTGTCTAATTGCTTCCCCTGATGCTTCATGGCCAAGGCAAGTAGTCCCTCTCAGCAGGAGTTCTGGGCATGACAAGGTGAGGGTGAGCTGCCTATGGCCATAGGTCTCCTTCAGATGAAAGGTGGAAAGGGAGTACTTCAGGACTGGGGGAGGGATGAACCTTGATGGACACTGTCTGGGCCACAGTGGCAGCTGGGGAAGGCAGCCAAAATTCTGGAGCTAAGACTCTAGTGAGACCTCATTTGGGCTTATCCTATTAACACATTTCACACTACATTTCTTAACGGACTGCCTTGTTGGATGGCATTTTTAGTCACCTTTGGAGCTTGCTATTGAAAAACTCCTTTCTTGTTTCTTTTTAAAATAACCTTCTGTGCTGTTGAACTTGAAAATGTTGTCAGATGGAAGTGTTTATGTGCTCTTATCTCAGCTAAAATAACATAAAGATGAAAGTATCCAACACGTATATTTACTGAATACCTGGAGGGATATAATTCAGGGGATGCAGTGATGTCTGAGCTGCCATCAGTGATGCAGTGCTTGCCTGACACGGGCTGTATGCATGCCAGAGTAAAACAAATAGTCCTCTGACTGTAATCAATTTGCTTCATTCAAACAATTGGCAATTGTATTTTCAAGCAACTGGCAATTTCATCTACTTTACTAAGTTTTCCAAAAACACATAACTGAGGACTGACTGCAAAGATAAATATTAACAATCAAAGAAAGGCCATCTGCTGCAGCGGTCATTGCTGGGGACAACAGAACTCCCTTGGAAATCTGGCCAAGTTTGAGGACATTCTCCCTACCTGACTAAACCTTCCCCATCACCTTCTTGCACCCTTACTCTCCCTCATCTGGAATGAGGTTGGCATTTAAAAATATAGTAGAGCCATGTTATATGTGGCTTATCCTTGTGGTAAAACCCCAATTAATCAGTTCCTACCTACATGGATTCTACAAGTAACTAGGTTTTTTTCCTTTACTCCTTTTTTGATAAAGGTCAACAAATAAAGAGCTACAGTGGGGGGGGCATGGGCAATATACATAACCATAATATCTGTACCCCCATAATATGCTGAAATAAAAAAATAAATAAAATGAATTTTAAAAAAGAGCTACAGTGATCGATTGCTTTAGTATTATGGTTGGAAAACCAGGAGACATGAGTTCTAGTCTCATTTCTGTGACTAGCTCTGTGACTTTGAGCTCTCTCTTCTCTGAATCTCTTTTCTTACATATAACATTAAGATGTTGGACTAGATGAATTCTAAGGTCCCTTCTGCCTGTGAAAGCCTATATTTCCAATATCAGGCGTTTTATTTTAAAACATCTTCCAGGGTTCAGTATCTTTAGCCTAGTCTCCTATACCCTCTGCATCTCCATTCCTACCATATGACAATCACATATTGCATCTAACTTTACATCCTTAACAATCCTATTTTACCACATAGTTTCCAAAGCACTTTCACATTCACTATCTCATTCTATCTTCATAATACCCCTGTAAGGTATACAGCTCAGAAATTATTATTCCCACAGTGTGGATGAAGAAACTGAGACCTAGACCAATAAAATAACGCATGCAAGGTCATAGGGCTAAATAATAACAGAGATGGAACAAGAAACCAGGATTTCTGAGTCCACGTCTGATGCTTTTTTCATTTGGCAAATATAATAATAATTACAACTAACATTTGTTGAATTTGTTCACTATATAACAGTACTTTCCACATATTTTATCATTTAATTTTTACCTCAACCTTATCAGGCAGATACTACTATTTCCCTATTTTTCAGACAGAAAAACTGAGGCTTGAAGGGGTTAAGTTCCTCACCCATGGCTATACAACTAGAAAGAGAGAGCTCCAGGATGTAGACCCAGAGAGTCTGGCTTCTGAGCACAACCACCATTGCTATACTGCCTGTCTTGAGTTATATAATATGTACTATAAAGAGGATGGAAGTTCAAGTTCTCACTTTGGTTTCCCCATCTGGTGGAGTAATAATGATCATTTCAAAAAGGCCAAGGCAAGTAAAAGTCAGCAAGTGTTTATTATATGTTTTCTATGTGTTCAGACCTGTGTTAGAATATAAGTATTATAGGAAGTTGAGGCATAATCATAAGCCTCACTGAATTGGGAATCCACCTAAATGCATAGAATTTGGTAATGGTTATATATATATATATATGTAAAGATTTGTATATAAGGTCATGCTTTTATATATGCACACATGTCATAAAATAACTATGTGATACAATAATTTATAAATATTAAAAATTCAAATTTTCAAAGACTTGGGAATCCACCTAAATGCATAAAATTGGATAATGGTTTTATATATAAATATATTAAAAGATATATACATATAACTATATGTATATAAGGTAATGGCTTTATATATATGCATATGTCATAAAATGTGATACAATAATTTATAAATATTAAAGAATCCAATTTTTAAAGCTCGTTTAAAGGGCCTGGAAAAACAGTGTTCCCAATATAAAGTAAAAAAGCAGAATACAAATCTGAATATATGTTAAAACCCAATTTGGGGTGAGTTTTATTTACGTGGGTGATTTTTCTTATCTACATTTTTGAAGTTGTTTGCTTGTTTATAATGAGCATGAATTAATTTTACATTTTAATTTCTATAATTATTAAAAATGTTTTCCACATTTAAAAAATTAAGTTAGGGTAATATGACTTATACATATGAGAAATTTAGAGAAAAAGAGATGCTAGAAGACAGTAAAGTAATAAAACCTGTGGTGTTGCTTTAGTACAGTTTGCTGCTGGTAAGGTTGCAAAATGTGGTGGAAAAGACCCAATTCGGGGAATCTGTCTGTCTAGAGTCTCATCTTACTTCTGCCACTAGGGAGCTGCACCACCTTTGGCAAATCTCTTCTCCTTTCTTGTCCTCTCTTTCCTCATCCACAAAATGAGGTAATTAGATTAGAACTACTTGACCTATCTCCAACAGTCTGTGATCTATAAAGGAACTTCAAGACTTTGTTTTGTTCATTCCTGACTATAAATCAGAGGGTTGTAAAATGATGACAGGTTAATGTTGGAGGCACTAAATGGAAGATACCATTAACTGTGGCCCCTGAAACTTGTGCTTTA
The DNA here is from genome assembly GCA_008086735.1 of Cheirogaleus medius. NCBI lineage: Eukaryota > Metazoa > Chordata > Mammalia > Primates > Cheirogaleidae > Cheirogaleus > Cheirogaleus medius. The sequence goes on along the minus strand of VBSM01000656.1, from coordinate 2,433,044 downwards.
CTGCATTTTGAATTCACTTGCTGTGGATTTATTCTTCCTCTCTGCCAACCATTTAAAACTGACAGGGTTATCATTTTCATATATAATGTCATTGTGCAGCAGTGAAAGCTAAAAGTAGAATGATTATGTTGGGGAGACATGTTAGAGAAATGCCAAGAGTTAGGAGACCTGCATTATAATCCCAGCTCAGCTATCAAATAGCTGTGTGACCTTCGGCTAGTCGCTTAGCTTCTCTGTTCCTCAGTATTCTCATTTGAAAAAAAAAAAAAAAGATCAATGATCCCACAAGACAATAAGCAATGGGCTTGGATAGGAAATGAGAAGAGGAAGTGATGCTGGTGGAGCATGGGAACCCTGGGAGATGAAGGGGGAAAAATTGCCTTTGGTCATCACCCAGGTTTTGGCCTGCTGAAGACAGCACGCTGTTAGATCAGCCCCAGAATATAGAGGAAGAGAGTGGAGAAAAAAGCCTGGTGGTCCTCAGCAGGATCCTTTCTAGTGAATCTATGCTTGTGGAATCAGCTAGTTAACCTTTACTCTGGAGAGAATGGAGACTGAAATGCTGGAAAATCATATTAGCAAAATTTCTCTTTTAACCTTTTCCAAATCTCCTTCCTTTGCTATTTTCAGTCTGACTTAGGTAAGTAACATCAAAAAAAGAAAATCCTTCCTCTCAAACAGATATGCTCTAAACTTCCATCCACATATGATCCTTAATTTAAAAACTCAGAAAAATCATAGCTGGAAGGGCCCAATTGTCACCACATTTTTCCTTGTCTCAATGAAGACTCCAGGATTCACTTTTCTACTCTCCTACTTTAAACACATGAAAAGAAAGATTGTTCTTTCCTTCAAGCCATCAAGTACCAAAGTTATCATGTTACTATCCCTGCTGCTTTGGATAATAAAATCATATTTAATTAAGAGGAAAAAATCAGAAGGGATCACGTCCTTATGGACAATTCCACTTAATGGTGGCATGATTAAGCCCAGTGGTGTGTATGCATTGGCTTTTTGAGGCATCAAGTCAATTCTTTCTTTCTCTACTTTTTTTGCTCCAAAGCAAATTCCTTATGCCTGCGGCAGCATCGTAAGTATTTAAAGATGATCCCATCCAGTCTCTTTTCAGCTACAGGTTCATAGAGGGTAAAAACTGATGTGGAGGGCTTTGGGTATGGTTACAGATGGGAAGAATCTCTTCCACAGTTTGGTTTTGACTAATTTTTTTCCTTACCAACTACTTCACTACTTACTCTATTAATGATAGCTACTATTTTTTTTTCTTTTTTTTTTTGACTCACTGAGGCACTTCTTGGTAATGATAGCTACTATTTATTGAACACTTACTATATGCTAGACATCATGGTAAATATTTTATGTGGATGATATCAATTTTCACGACAACTTTATAAGGTAGTTTACTATTATATTCATCCTCATTTCACAGAAGAGGAAACTGAGGCTCAGAGAGGTTCTACAATTTGCCCAAGGTCATATGGCTAGTAAGAGAGCCAAGATTCAAATGCAGGCAGTCTACTTTAGTGCCATTCCTTGCCCTTTGGTAGCTCCCAAACTAAGTAAGAGAAACAGCCTTCCACTAAGCAAGGGTCAAACAACAACCCCTTGCTGCAGAGAGTTAGGTGCAAAACCCAAGGGCCAGGAGTTAATGTATGAAGAGCTAGGCAGTTCCAGATCTCTTTACCCAGGGGAAAGCTCAACTTTCCTCATGGTTTTCCTTTCCTCATGGGATCTTCTATAGATCTACAGGCTGCAAAGGGAAGAACTGAGGACAGTAAGATTTGGGACTGGCAGAAACCAGGAGGTCAAAGGACACCCTTAGTAGCTCTTGCACAAAATGGAATGAGCTCTTGTAAGAGGCTGTGATATTTAGTTGAAAAATTGCCTGAACTCAGAGATGTGCCATAAGTGAGCCTCTGTTGAGTTTTCACCATCTGGACGGCAAGAGACTAAAAGGATTATCAACAGCAAGGAAGCGGAAATGACCAAGGGAAGATGCATGCAACATGTGTGCACCAGAGCAGTGCCTTCTCCAGATGAGAAAGAACAGTACGGAGTGTCTCTCTCCACAGTTCCCTGTTCCCTGGGTTCTTGACTCCAGGGCCTAGGAAGAAAGCTCACTCACTAATGGCCCTGAAGTGCCCAAGGAAATGAAGGGGCTTCTTCCAAGGAGGCTCTGAACAATTTCTTGCTGCTTTTCCTGGTGTTTCTCAGTGGAAAGCCCCATTTCCAAGACAAGCTCTAGAGCCTGACTGCAGAGTCAGTTCCCCGGTTGCTTGGCCCAAGTGTTTTCTTCTTAATCTACCTTCAGAGGACAAGTAGATGCCTCCTGGGCCTTTTAGAAGTCAAGAGGGGCTGCGTGTGTACTGTTTGAATAATGAATTGTCACGAAAGAATAGAAAAAAAATGACTTATTTTGTGATTGGAAACAGATGGAATTAGATATAAAGATAGTTTCTTTAGGAAAAAAGACTCTAGGTCTTTCTTTGAACCCATTAACCCTCAGATTATGCAGAAACATATGTCTCTGAGTTCCTTGAGCACAGAGTATCTGAGTAGCTGTCACTACCAAGAGGTAAGTAAAATGGGTGGGCAAATTTGGATGCCTGGGTGAGAGATTTACAAGGTCAGGGTGATGAGCTAGTAATCCGAAGGAGTGCTATAATGGCTTTCTTAGAAGAAAAAAAAATATCTTGGGTTTGGGGAAGAATTGAGAACTATAAACAGACTCAGAGGATGGGTGTTCAGGAAGGAAATGTGGTCCCCAAAGTGACAAGAGATTTTACTTTCCAAATGATGCTAGTTTTCTGTTTTTAGGACAAAAAGCTCAAAAAGATTTTAGGCTAATGATGATATTAATAATAATAATATATAATATGTCAGGTACTGTTCCAGTACTTTACATGGATTTGTGAATTCTTTTATCTAAAACTCTCAATAACGTTATGAGGTAAGAACTATTATTATCCTCATTTTATAATTGGGGAATCTGAGGCACCTTGAAGTTAAATAACTTGCCTGAGGTCTCACCTCTAGTATGTGGAAGAGTTGGGATGAGCAAGGATAAGCCATAACTGGCTGGAAACACTGTCAACTGGTTTCAGAGAGTTAATGTATTTATTAGAGAGTCTTATAAAGGCAGAGAATAAATGAATATGAAGAGAAATTTCTAGATATAGAAGAATTTGAGGAGCTTCATTTTGGATATTCTTTCCTCAGTAAAAAATAAAGTGAAGTGGTAAGAATTGAGAGATCATCCAGAAGAACCTGGAGAGGAACCTTCCCATTTTAAAAATGATAAAAACTAGAACTGGAGACAGGAGTGACTTGTCCAAGGTCATCCAGGAAGCCGATGTCAAAGAGCTAAGACTGGCACCCAGATCTCTTAATTTCTGGCCCATTTCTCATTCCACCACCTGCCTAATTCCCCTTTTACTGCTTCCCAAGGCCATAAGAAACATGGTATCCAAAATGTTATCTTTTCTGTAATTTACTTTATAAGACTTCAACATAAATCGTGTTGTATATATGTGGATTGGTCTTAATCTGCACCATAGGTGTGGTCAGTTGGTTGGTTATCCTCATGGGGAAATGCACAGTCCTGGAGTGGTTATCTGGCATTTAAAAAATTCTAATCAAGAAGTGGTTATACAACCACCTCAGGTATTTATCTCCAATGAACACCAGAGGCTTTGTTAGTTAACATTAAAATTCTCATTGGTGAAATTAGTAGTGTGTAGCGTATATAGATCATCTAGAAAGATGGTCGAAGTGTTCTCAAACTAGCAGAAAGAAGATATAAGGATCTAATAAGCCCTGTAGTATTATCCCTTAGAAATGGTACCCTAGGCTCAATTCATAAATTGTCTTGTGGGCAGCCACTGATGGGGATTCTTGATTAGCTGAATCCTGCCACTAGAATTTGTCTTGTCTGCTTCAAGCAAACCTTCACTCAAGGTGCTGTTAGAGCACCTAACAGGAAAGGAAGCTGGACTTGACTGAGCCTACAAAACAGACTGCCCAATTGTTTTGTGCTTGTTTGCTATTATTTTAACGAGAAGCAGAATTTTGTCTGAAGCTTGCTTTTATACAAGCCGCAGTGAGGTTATGGGGAGAAGACCTGTAGCCCTCACTCTAACTATGACACACTATTGATATCCAACAAAAAGTATCTAATGATTGTGAATGGCCAGCTAGCTTCGCTCAGGTCAGTTTACAACTCTAAACAACTTACTATACATCTCTATTTTGGACTCTGGTCTGAAGTTGGGGAGCCTCTTGGAGTACATGGGAAGCTCCTACCTTGGATGACTGTTGACAGATCCTTACTTGACCCAGTGGCCTCCTAGTTGTGGGCCTGTTTCCATGTTCTAGAATGTAAGTAGTTACCCCAAAGCAGCCCCCCTCCCCTGGCAGAAATACCTCTTCTAACAAGCTGAGCACTCATTAATGACCCTATGCCAACACTCTGACCTTGCTGCAGGCCTCAGCATTGCCTGGGGGAAGGTTAGTCAGAGTTGAGCTGGCCATTCAGCCATGAAAGGCTACTAGATGTACAGTATATGTATGTAGGACCACAGGTATGTGTACAAAGGAGAGAAAGTTCTACTATATTAAGATATCTTGATGGCACAATAAGAGTAGAAAGTCAAAATAAGATTTTTACCAAGAAGAGCTTTTCTCTCCGCTGTTCTCAGTGGTTCTAACTACCAGATAATAGAGCTTCTCTTTACCAGTAATTTAGCTGCTAAAGGGAGGTGTATAGTGTAGTGCAGAGATCAGACACTTGTACCTTTCACCTCCAATCACTCCAGGTCCTGTTGCGGTGTTTTGTTTGTCCTGCAGTGGCTTAAAAAATTGAATTTGAATGTCTTTGGGTAGGGGCATGGACTCTTTAGTTTGCCATACACCCTACCACTCCCTATTAAACACATGTGGCCCAAATCCCACATTTATGTGATCTACCTGGCCCATACAATCATTTGAGATTTCAAACCCAGTTGAAATTCACTCAGGCTCTAGAGGCAGGAAGATCTCAGGTGGAATCCTGGTTCCACTACTTAGCCAGCTGTGTGATCTTGAGCTAGTTGCTTATATATGTTGAACCACCTATGATTCCTCTTTTAGAAAATGGGGAAGAGAGTTCCCCCTTTTTGGCAATGTTGTGATTCCATGAGATAAGGCAGGTAAAATGCTTAGTGCAGTGCCTTCCATGTGGTATGGGTTCAATAAATGGTAGTTATTATTATTTCAGCTCTGGTTTTAGATTTGTTGATAGCAAGGATGGGCAAAAGGGCACAATGAATGCTATATGAATTGATTTCAATCCATTTATTTTAAATAAATGGGTAGGCATTTGCCATGACATCTAGTTTATAGCATGGCTGAGGACCAATCATTAGCTAACAAACAAAGAAGGGAAGAATTGTCAAAATAGAAATCATTCCCTTGTCTTTACTTATCACCTCAAAGAGCATTTTTGCTTTGTTTCCCTCAGAGACTGTGACTTGTGGCTAGTCTCTTAGTTCTTTCAAGTCTTGGATTTCCAGCCTGAGAGCCAAACTCACTAATGCTGACATGAGGCAACAGCACTTCACTTACATAGACAAGTAACATATATGAAAGTGCCTGGCACAATACCTAGTGCTTAGAGCAGGCGTCCTCAAACTATGGCCTGCGGGCCACATGCGGCCCGCCGAGGACATTTATCCAGCCTGCCGGGTGTTTTTGCCACCGCTGCCTTTCCTGCTTAGCAGCCGACTCGTCCTGGGCCCACAGTGCGCATGTGTGGAATGTGCGCCGCACTCTCCAACAGCCCTCCAACGGTCTGAGGGACAGTGAACTGGCCACCTGTTTAAAAAGTTTGAGGACCCCTGGAGAGGGTGCTCAATAAATAGTCGATATGAATCTGTAATCTTTGCAGTACCAGGGCTTATTAAACTTGTGATTCCCAAATTGGGTGTGCATTAATAACAACCATAGAGCTTGTTAAAAAGGCTTATCCTTATATTTTCCGATTCAATACATCTGTGGGATGGCCCAGGATTTCATATTTAGCAAGCATCTCTGGTGATTCTGATGCAAGTGGCCCAATTCAAGAAAAACTGTTTTAAACTAATCAACAAGTTGCTTTGGAAATTGCAATGAGATATAAGGATATTTGAGAATCTGTAACAAGTTCTGGCTGATTGTGGATGTTAGTGGCCTTTCTATCTTAAATTTACAAGGGTGTTCACCCACACAGAGACCCATACCCACAACTCTATACTTATATCTCTGTGGGCTGGGTTCTGATCCCTTCCTATCTCACCCATTGCTGGTAGCCTCACCCCTTTCTGGGCAGCTGCAAAGACGAGAGCCCTGGTTGCAATGAGTAATAGGCAAGGTAGATCAGCCAATAATGGGTGATTGAGAAGGGATTATTTTTTATCACAATTTTTAAAAGCATACAAAAACATCACCAGGCCGAGTGTGGTGGCTAGCACTTTGGGAGGCCCAGATGAGAAGATTGCTTGAGCTCAAGAGTCTGAGACCAGCCTGAGCAAGAGTGAGACCACATCTCTACGAAAAATAGAAAAATGAGCCAGGCGTGGTGGCGCATGCCTGTAGTCCCAGCTACTTGGGGGGCTAAGGCTGGAGGATCACTTGAGGCCAGGAGTTTGAGGTTGCAGTACGGTATGATAATACCACTGCACTCTACCCCAGGTGACAGAGTGAGACCTTGTCTCCAAAAAAAAAAAAAAAAAAAAAAAAAAAATCACCACCCCCATCACAAACTGATTTTACTTCTGAAAATTTCCCACAATAATTGTGGAGAATCCTGAGGCCGAATTTATCTACTGCAGCAAACAACCATGCACAGAACAGGCAGCAAGCCCACTACCAACAGAAGGGTGTAACTTGATGGGTCAAAGGCAACTAAAATATAAAATAGTCAAAGGCAACTAAAATATTAGTGAATAAAGTACCAGAATTTATTGATGGATAAGGTCAAATATTGAAAAATAGGTGAAGTGTATTTGAGGGAATCCTCCTCATCCTCAAGGGCCTCCCAGTGCCCGCCTTAATGCCCACCATCCATTTGATGTCCCTCTTCCTCAGGCAGGTGTCTTGTTCTGTGTCACTTACCAGTCTTGGAAAGCACCCTCTGAGGATCCTGCAAGGTAACAGGTGGTAATCTGAATAAAGAATCCTGGTTGAAATATTAATGGCTGAACGGATTGAACTCATTCCCTTTCAGATAGCACACCTGCCTTTTAGCACAGGCTTTCAGTGCAGTAACACAAATAAATGAATTGTGGAATTTCAGACTAATGGCAGACGGTTTGGGGGCAACATTTTGGGGGAAATCAGGTGTCATTTTCCAGCCCTCAAATGACACTGAGTAAGCCTTTAATGACTTCCCTGGAGCAGTCCTTGGCTCGGATCTGTTAGAAAGAGACATTACTTCCTTTCCCTCCCATCAATGAGTGCCTGGCACAGGCCTTGAAAATAGAGTCAATTTTTTAATCTCATAGGGAACCAGATAGAATTCAGGTTGTGTTGTACTTCTTATTTCTAACCCTGTTTAAGGGAAGTCAGACAGCTGAGGAGCAGATGTTACATGCCTCCTTCTGGCATGCCTTGACCCAGAGAAGCAAAGTGGAAAGGGAGTTGGAACCGCATGCCAACCTTAGCTCTCTTGGGCAGGTTGTTTCTAAAAGGGGCACTTTGGGGTGTGGCAAGAAGCCAAGACACTATCACCCTGGCTCATGAGCTACCTCCTCTTTCAGTCTGCCTTCTAGTCCTCACTCCACGTCCCTACAAAAAACAACTCAGTAAATGCTCTCATCAGACATCTAATCATGCCACCTACAGACCTAGCTGAAATGGACACAGGGTTATTGGGAATATGATAGAGACATCCTTGTGTCGGAATGAGTCAAATACATCTCTTACAGAACCTTCTTTGGAAGGCAAGAAGGTACAAACGTGGGCAAGAGCTCGTCTGGGAGAACCTTTTCCTTTGTGATTAGTCTCCCTGCTCTGGACTCTTCTTACTCAAAGTGTGGTTCAAGAACCAGCAGCACTGGCATCACCTAGGAGCTTGTGATGCAAATTCTTGGGCTCCATCACAGACATATTGAATCACAATCTTCATTTTAACAAGATCCTAGGTGATTGTTGTGCACATTAAATAAAGGTGGTTAAGAAGTACAATTCTTCATTGAATTGTGCCCCATAGGGTTAAGGGATTATTACCAGCTGTGTTTCCTCATTCTTATCTGTGTTCCCCTGTACCCTCCAAATAAGGGCAAATGATGGTTGTGTTGAGGGTGTTGAGGATAATTGCTTAAGAAGCCAGTGATAGGAACTGAGGAATAGTGAGGTCTAGACGGTGAGAGGGATGTAAACACCTAATTCTCTGACCAATGCTCAAATGGAAATCCAGAAGAGAGTATGCTGGTTATTTCCATTGGAAAAGAACCCAGAGTATATGCTCGACACCAGGCAAAGAAGGGATGAAGGGAGGAGACACTGCTCAGCTAGGCTTCTAAGTGCCTCCAGAGCTACTATTTAGTGACTGTGAGAGGGATGTTGCCTCTTAAATATGATATTCCACATGCCATCCCAGGGAAAGGAAACTTTCAGCTTGAGACCCAGCTTCCCTCCCACCTTCTCTTCTCCTATAACCTTCCTTCTGTGCCAGTGCATCTCCTGCCAGTGCTCACATGGGCAGCTTCAGACTCTCCAACAGTCTGTTTAATAAAATGAATCCCTATGAAATTTGGCAGCTTTTCCAATTACCCCAAAGGCTTTTAGGTTCAACATGGAGAAGCTGAACCTGCTTATGCTTTGGGTGCACTTACACTTGACCTATGTGCAGGTACATTTGTACTTGGGCCTATAAAAGGGTCTTCCATGACCAAAACCAGCTGATCTTTGGTTTGGGTAGAGTGAACAGCCACTATGAGCATCATATCCAGAAACGTCCCCATTGAAATATCTTTCCTTGGAATTGAGGCATTATGGTTCCCATAGTCCCTGGTTTTAAAGCAAATACTCCTCTGTTAGGTGTATTAACCCTTTATTGGCCACTTTCAGCTATATTCCTGTATTAGATAAAAAGTTGTCACCCCCAAAGTAAAGTGTGGACCCTGAGGAGGATGAACCAAGAATAGGGATATTCTGATGGAGAAGGAGAATTAGGTCTGGAAAAGTACAGGGTAGGAAATAATCCCTAGGTAGGTTTAGTGTGGATGGGATACCAGAACCAAGGGCCAGTCAGTGAGTAGGCAGTTAGAGACGAACAAAAGGCAGTGAGATGAGCTGGACAAGACAGAACAGGAGGAGAAAATAATGGCAATAGAAGAGGTAGAATTAGGAGGAAGACAAATTCTGTTCATGTTAACCTTTTGGCAAGGACTGACACCCTTCGGGGGCTGCTGCCCTAGCTCAGGACTCATCCCACACACAGGCTGAGGCTATTTGTAGCTCTGTGTCTGGAGCCCAGACATTTCCTGAGCAGCTCCCAGGAGCGAGGGAGTTCCTTTTGTGTCTGCACAACTCCCACACTCCTGCTGAAGAATACCCATCGCCCCCACGTGGGGTTTTCATTGCACCCTCCTGTGGACATTTTATCTAATTAGACCCAAAGTATCAAAACCAAAGGAATTAAGTCAAAACTTGATTTTTTAATGGAGCAGGTAAAGTATACAGATGATTTTCATAACCTTTGTAGAAGACAGAAAGTTTGATAAAAAGGTCCTTCAAATATATTTTGCAGTTCCAATCTAAGAAGTTCAAAGGGAAATCATTTGGATCGGTATGTTTATTCCCCTCCTCCAAAGTTATGAATTCTATTTCTAAAATTCTGGTCCTCTCTTAAAATCTATGTTGTCCTTTAATCCTTAAACCAACTGCATTAAAATGACAAATCTCTTATCCACAAGGGAAGACAAATAATGAGGACTCCTCAGCAGCTTCATTTATTTTTCAATCTGTTAAAAACGAAACCAGCCAATCACCTCCGACTACCCATAACAATGAAATTTAAGAATATATCAGGAGCCAAAAACATATAATAAAAATCTCAAGCAGCCCTCACTATTTCAATTCAATCTTAGGGACTAAGGAGGGAATTGCAGAATTAAGGAAACAACCTCTATAAAGGCAGAAGTAGGGGGTTGTGGAAAAATAGTTTCATTTGGGGGAAAAAAAGTTAAAACTGCAAAGAGGAAGAAAAACCAGGGCTCCTTTTTGCAGTAATCATAGATGGAGAACATAATAATTTTCTTTGCTCCTTCCCCTTCCCCTCAATCCCTCCTCCCCTCCTCCATTTATCAGATCAATGGGAAGCTTCCTTCTAGGGGAGGTAATGCACTTTGCAGGAAGCTCACCTTTATAGCCTGCTGATTGCCATCTATTTTTATGGCCCAAATGAACAGCATCACCTTCCTCCTTCCTCCCCCTATAAAAAATAGATTTTTAAAAAACATAATAAACCTGTGAGAAGGTGACTTAAATCTTTGACTGGCTCCACTGAGGCGACCTCTTCGTGCTTCAGTGGGCTAAGCCAGCTGGCTAGAGGGGCTGAGAAGTGAGCTAAGCCACTGAGCTTACTGATGGCTGGCCAGCAGACAGAGGAGAAAGGGACAGCAGCAAAAGTACAAAGACAGGGGTGTGAGGGTGGGAGGTGGAGCCAGAGCAGTCGACATTGGTTAGTTGGGAAAGATCTGTTTGAGGACAGCAGCTTTGATCCTAAGGTCTTCACCCTGGTTTCAAAGCTTATACGGAACGGATAAACACTAAAACTAAACCAAGCAAACCAAAACCCACCAAATTGCAGAGAATGGGATCAAGGGAGACATTTCCTTCCTAAATGGACCTAAATGGTTAAATGGATCCTGGCAATTAGAATAATTAGTTAACGAGGTTGTGACTCTGTAGGCAAGAGACGGAAACCTGTCTTGGCTAAGTACACTTGGTAACGAAACACACTCAATTATAAAAGGAGTGTGTTCTCAGTTACCAGGTATATTTCAAATGGCTTGAAAAAAAAATTAACGGAATAAAAATTTGCAGCTGATAGGTTAGGTTTAGCCAGCAAAAGGGATTTTTCCTGGGGCTCCATTACAGCCTGCACTCCTAAGTCCAACTCTCAGTACCACCATCACCATTGCGCCTCCATCAACAGATTTTTATTTAAGCCAATGCATTTAGAGCGCAATTCCGTGGTGAATAACCTTTAAGGTTACATTTGCCTTTTCCTTGCTTCTTGCAAACAGTGCGTAATCCATGAGCACATTTGTTGGCTGTAAAGGTGTATAACAGCAATTTTTGCAATGACAGTGCGGAGAGGGAATATGAGATCTGTGTGCTAATGAGCTGACACTGCAGAGGCTGGGGCGGTGTAGTGTGGAGTGCACTACAAGTGCACAGCAGCAAGACACAGGAGGGGACTTCAAGGGAATCAGCAGCGTTTCTGAGGAAGCAGGGCAGCAAAGCCACCCAAGGGGACCCAGCAGTTTCTTGGTGTTTCCACCTTCTCCCAAAGACCTAGGATGATCAAATCTGTTTTTTAAAGAACAAACATGTAACTTGCATGTGTGTACATCTTTTCATATATAATAATCATGTGTGTATGAGTGCCTGTGTTTGTATATGAATACATGTATCCTGAAATCAAAATATTTGCATCATTCTTCTTTCTGGGGGGTTATCTAGCTAAATTGAAAAGTAAGGCAGCAAACTCTATTAATCCCTATGTAAAGGGAACATGTGCTGCAAAATCAGGTGAGTCTGTCTGATAAACTTCAATTCACCTCTGAGCTGAGATTCCAAATGGACCACCTTTCAAAGCCAAGGAGGCTTTTATTGACCTCTTAAGACACAGAATAAAGTTGAAGTCTGTCTTAAGCAAACCTCTTGGGGGTTATGCAAAAAAACAACAAACAAACAAACAAAAAACCCAAAACTGGTTGCTGGTGAATAAGAGTCTTTAAATAACTGATGCCTGGGATTCATTGCAAAGAAACCTTCTGATACATTGTCAGGGGTGGGGAGCAATGCAGAGAGAGAGCAGAGAGCAGAAAGCAGGGACACATACAAAAGGACTTACCCTTTGTTTATTCTTTGCATATCTGTTTGCCTGCATACTTGGCTGCATACTGTAGAAAGTGTGTGCCTGCCTCAGGATTGAGGGTGCAGGAAAGATCATGAGAAGAGATCGATTCTAGTGCTGGGGAAGCTGAAACTAGGAATTCTGCATGGGAACAGGGGAATGTTTCTTTAATTTTGCCAGCCCATTTCATACTGAACCAGATAGGAGAAGTGGGTGACCAGATTTTGACTCATCTGGGGTTTTCTCGAACTTTTCCTAGGTCTCCAAGAAAGGGCAGGCCAGAGGATACAGAGGTTTTTCTTTGTACAATCAGTGCAGTCAATTGGAGAGATGGAATCTGGTGTCACTTGTCAGGAGCCAGTAATGAACTAGAATTGTAGGCCAACATATGAAATATTTGATTTCCACTTCCAGAAGAAAAAGAACAATCAAAGCCAGGGGAAGAAATGAGATACACCTCCAGGGCTTCCTTGGCTTCTAGAAATCACTGGTTTCTGCATTCACAGACTATGGTTAGACTAGTCATCTTTCTCATACGAGGCTACCAGCAGTAGCTGCCGGGAGACTGCTTTGGATCTGGCCCTCATTCAATGATTGTGACACTCGGACATGACTGTTTCGGGGACCAGAGAAGATGACAGCTTTTCTCCTCTGTCTCCTGAGCTGTAAAGTCTGAGAGTGCAACAGGCAGCTGGGTACACATCACTGGTTTCTAGATATTTCTCCTGTACATGTCTGTGCCCATGCATACATGTATTTGGTCACCTTTTCGTTTTGTTTTGTTGCCCAGTGAGCTACACCCCTTCTCCCCAACTCTCAAGTGCCCAGCCATAACCCAGACTTGTAAGTAGAAGTGCAGTGGATTCAGGGTGAGAGATTTTGATCAATTTCTTCTCCTTTCTCATGGTTGTTCTTTTATTGCCCTGAGAGGTAAGGCATTCAGGCTACTCAACACCAATATGGATGACTTATTGCCTATTCCTAAAATTGAGATTTTCACGTGGCAAGGATCATTTCTGATTGCTCCTTGAGTGGGGTTCTGGCAGCCCTGAGTTCCCAGGTATCAGTTTGGTTTGACTATAAAAACAGAACCAAAAACCTTGGGAATCAATCATTTCTGAGAAGCCAAATGGCTCTCATACCCCATTCCTCATCAGTGAAAAGATGCTGAAGGGAGTTGAAATAAATATTATTCATTATTAATGATAACCCTGGTAGTTTCATGTATTTGGTTTTAAACATGTTCTAATTGATATTTAGGAAGCTGCATTTGAGATTCGGCCTCTTGAGGAGATCACAGTGCTGCAGGATTAAGAGTCAGATGTGTGTTGTAAATGCTGTGGATATAGGCTGGGATTACCAAAATAAGATGCAAAGTATAGATAGACATTTTGTAACTTTCACACTTAGCTGGAATTAATCAATTCATATTTTTGTCAATGTTGGAAAGCCAAAAGAATGTCAAATGTGGAGTATGTCAGAATATGTTCATATAAGGATTTGTACCTTCAGCTAAAATTTTCTTGAAGCTGATAACTGTCACATTTCTTGCAAAGTACGTTACCCCCAACCCCTTGGCTCAAGTCTTCAAATCCAAGGAACCTGTGCCCTTGGGGAACCTTTCAACAGCTTTTTGGAAATCACATATCCTTTGAGACAGAAGGATTTAAAGAAAGTCATATACAAAGTTCTCACCTAGCCAAACATAAATATCATTTCTCTCTTGGAAGAAAAAAAAAACCCCAAATTCCAAACTACATCAGCCATAAGAGCAAAATATATTTTATGCCATCACAAACCTCATTGTTGTGAAAACTTTTAGCGAAATCAGCTTAGATGCAGAATTCTCAGTCTTTCTCTCAAAATATTCCATTCAAGTAAAACCATATGTCCAACAGGCTATTAGCCATTTGGGTTCACCTGGTTTTACTTCTCAAAATGTCCCCTTTCCAGAGGAACAATCATTGGGTACAACTATGTATTTCAGAAATGGCTTTGGGCTGATGGAATTCCTCCCTGTTGATATTCAGTTTTCTTGCCCAAAGACTTCTCCCCCTCCCCCCATTCTTTGCTCTAAATTAAGAACTGTGTTGTCCTTAACAATCAGGGGGTGAGCAATGCTAGGGGAGGCAGAACTAGCTTTCCAAATAATCACCTGATCACTGTCTTCTCCCTTCCCCTCAGTTTGCTAGGCATTCATCACTTGCAATCAGTTAGTAGTCTTATCAATTCCTATCAGAGCTCTCTCAGTAAGAAAGGTGATATTTTAGGACAGAAAGAGGTCAGGGAACCCAGCCTGATCAGTCCCTCAAGGTCACTTGTTTGGAGAATTTCTCATATTTGGTTCCTACATATTAGGCAATTGTCAAATTCAGCTCATTCCTACAGCCAGGCAGTAGCTTTAACAGTCAAGTAATGTACATCCTGAATTGACTCAATCAAGACGCTGCTTCTTCTTTTTTTAATCATATCTTAAGAAATTTCTTTGAACAACCATGCTATTTTTTCTTTCTTTCTTTTTTACCCAGCAAAAAAAGGGTGTTGGGGCGGGAACGTGGGGTTAGCAGGGAGGAAAATGAAACTTTTGCATCAAACACTATTTAGAACAGAGTTTTGCCCACTGTCTTGAGTTTTGCCCACTGCCTTGAGCCCCTCGGCAGTATCCTTCAGAGTCGATTTTTGCAACATGAAACCGGATTGCTTAGAGCCCCTAAAATGTCTACTGAGGCAATCAGCCCCCAGCACACACACGGACCCCAAGCGCTACAAGAAAGATACAAATGACGTCCCCAAGGTCCCAAAGGGAGGAAAAGCAGATTTACTTACAAGCATTAGTCACAGAAAAACTATTGGAGGAATCCAAGTGATCTACGTGGTAATTCAAATGGAAGGGCTTCTCCGTGGTGTTCTGGTTGGTGTTGTATAACTGCACGGCAAAGCGGAAAGCGCTGTGCTCCTGCACCGTGTTTCTCATGAAAAGTCCACCTATAAGCAAAGGGAACCGAGATTTGGCTTGTGTCCCCCACCCCAGGACTGGTTAAAAATAGGGGAACACTACAGATACTAGATACTTCTCAATGATATGGGGGTGCGCGATTGAGGATTGATATTCAACCTGTGTGTCTTTCAAGACTTGTGAACTCAGATTTCGGCCAAGAGAAACCTGGTTTCTCTAGACTGAAGAGAAGGGAGCAAGAAGAGGGGGCTGTCTTGGGGTAGGACGAAGGAATCAAGAGTGGGACTTGGTTCTTTCTTAGGCTGTAGACTTCTTTTCTTTTCCACCTCCCTCCCCCCATCCACACAGCTGGTTCATCATTTCCTCTGGGGTAAGGGAAATGTTGGGAAAAAACCAAAAATTTTATTCCTCCTGCTGCCCCATTCTGTTCCCCATAGCCATCCGCCCCCGTGACAATACTGGGGGTTGGTTCAGTAATGGCAACAATTCTAACTTCTCGACTTGTAAATACAGACAGAAGCCGAGATAACTCCCTCCAGGCGCCCAGGAGCCGGGCTCCAGACAGACACAGCGGCAATTCATGAATTCGTGGTCTGCGTGACTTCGCCGCTCGCCCGTCCGCTCAGCTCCTTGTCTCACCCCCACCTCCTACCCCATCCACCACCGACCCTGGCTGCTGCCCGGGTCTAGGGGATCCAAAGTGGGCTCCACCTTCTCCAGCACTAGCCTGCCTCCCTGGAGCAGGAGACGCGGGACGGAGCGCCCCGGGTCCGGGTTATGCGCCCTGGCGCGGCCAGACAGGCGGCATCACCCTGTGACAACTTCCAGCGGCTGCACGCACGCCATGGCAAAGTCCGGAGCAGCAAACCGAAAAGCCGCGACTCTTCGCCCCCTGCAGCATCCCGGCATCCTGCTCCTCTTAGCTCGAAAAACCCAGCAGTCCACCCCCACCAGCCCCGGGAGACCCGTCTCTCGTCCTCGATGCTCCCTAGAACAGCCAGCTCGTCGGGGCTCAGATCCCCACGATCTCTATCCAGTCCCCGTCCCCAGTCCCCTTCCCCAGGCCATGCAGGACAGGGTCTCGCGGCCGCAGTAGCCCTGCCGGGGCAGTGGTCTCGGGTGCAGGAGAGCCTGGCCCGTCTGGCTGGCTCACTCGCGCTTACCTATGCTGATGGTGTTGGGGAATCCTCCGTGAGAATGACCCAAAAGCCCTAGGACTAAAAAGAAGACCGCCCGGAGCACGCTTTGCCCCATTTTCTTCTGCCTGGCCATGCTACGCCTAAAACGAAGCTGACAAGAGCATGGGCGCAACTCGGGAGTCGTCAAAATAATAATAGAAAAAGAAAAAGAATTCTCTGGCTCTTACACCCCCTCCCCTTAACTTGCTCTCTCTCACTCTTCCTTTCCACCCCACACTAGTCCTCCTCCTCCGCCGCCGCCGCCGCCTCCTCTTCTTCTTCCTCTTCTTCTTCTCTCTCTCTCTTACTCTCTCTCTTATTCGCTCTCTCTCTCTCTCTCTCTGTCTCTCGCTCGCTCTCTCGCTCTCTCGCTCTCTCCCTCTCTTGCGCGCTCTCTCTCTCTCACTCCCAGGATCTCTCACACCCCCTCCCCGCCCCCCACCTCACTTCTGTCTTCACACCAATCTGGAAGGCGGGTTCATTGGCTGCAAGCTGGGTTCGCCAAAGCGATTTCTCTCTCCTATCAGAGAGAGAGAGAGAGAGAGAGAGAGAGAGAGACAGAGAGAGAGAGAGAATATGAATAAAAACCTAAAACACAAAGCAAACGAAACAAAACATAGAAAAACAAAAACAAGCATGAGGGAGGGAGAGAGAGACAGAGAAAGACAGAGACAGAGAGAGGGAAATAAGAAAGAAATTATAAAGAAACCCCGAGACCTCCCCCCCAAAAGATGGTGGGTCTAAA
Source organism: Cheirogaleus medius (assembly GCA_008086735.1). Taxonomy (NCBI): domain Eukaryota; kingdom Metazoa; phylum Chordata; class Mammalia; order Primates; family Cheirogaleidae; genus Cheirogaleus; species Cheirogaleus medius. Next base: position 2,416,044 of record VBSM01000656.1, on the reverse strand, counting down.
GAGGGGAAAAAAGAAGGAAAGAGCTAAAAGGCTCAGTGCCCGTGAATCGGGCTTTTCCAATTGGGCCGGTAGGGGGATATTGATCAAAGTTGATCTGACGTGGAATTAAAGCCGCACACTGCTTAGCTCTACTGCAAACTGCAGCCTCGGACTGCAAAGCTCTAGGTGCTGGCGTTTGTCAACACGGGAGATGGGATCAATAGAAATACACCAGTCCTCAAGTGGATCAGCCTTTCAAGCTGCAACCGTCCTCCCTCCCTTTAAAAAAATCTGCATTGCCTCTGCGTCTGTGTGTCTGTCTTAAAGAAGGGGAGTCTTAGGGGGGCGGTTAGCGGTTACTCCGGAGTCTTTGTAGAGACTCAGAGAAGCAGTTCCCATCACAATGCGCCCGAAGATGCTGCGCATGCCCGGTCTCTGCCGCTCAGCTTTTACAGCAGAGATACGAGGGCTAGGGTGAGGGCGAGGGAACAACCTCCACCCTAATCCCTGCAGCTTTAGGAGGTGTGTCCCTCCCCTTACGCGAGTGCTGAGGCCGGCTTGCAGGAGGCATGGGGTGGACAGTGATGAGCAATGTGGGGCAGACTGTTTTGGGGGGCGTAGATAAAAAGTATGTGCGTGGAGGTGGTAACTAAAAGGTTAATGAAAAGGACGCTCAGTCCCACCAACCAAGGAGGAGAGAGGTAGGGGAATGAGCTGGGATGGGGGTGGGGATTAGAAGTTGAGGTTGGGGGAAACTGTCCCTAGCTGCCTTGCTTCCTTGGTGTTGCCTCTGGACTTAGCGGCTAGGCCCCTGACTGATGACCCCAGAGGTTATCAGTTCTCTCTGACTCTTCTTCCTCTCTCTGCTTTAAGGGGAGGAAGGAACCTATGAAGTCATACAGTACAGCCCGGATCTCAATGAGGGGTGGTCCCCTCTGCAGCATGTTCTGGATGGATCTCCTGGGCTGCAGACTCCTCTTCCTAGCCTCTTGCTTCAGCACTGAGAAAAGAGTCCTCTTTATCTCCCATGTCTTTCACTTCTACCCCACAGCTTTTCTGGAAGGCATGGGTTTTACCCTTCCTGCACCTGCTATTCTTCTTTTCATATCCTCTCCTCCTGGTGTAAGTGGAAAATGAACCTTCCTGCCAGTGTAAAGCAATCTGATACACATTGGGCAGTGGACAGGGGACAGTGGCCCAGGGACCCAGGTAGGACATCAGTTACTCCAGAACTTTGGATTTGGCAAGACAAAATCTGGAACTTGGAACAAAAGGGTTTCAAACCCTTTGGTAACCAGAAAAATGATTCTAGGGCCTTCACAAATTTCTATTCATTCTGATAATGCATGATCTCTGCCTACCCCACCACTCATAGAAATTTTTTTGTCTCTATTTTGATAGACCAAGGCTAGGAGTGAGGGAGAAACGTGAGAGTCAGAGGAAACTCATCTTTCCAGTGGGAGAAGCATCAGGAAAAGGGAGTAGCAGAGACAAGGTTGACCAGCCCTTGACAAACATGGACAGTGAGATAGCATTATTCAGGAACATGGGTTTAGGAGACAGACAAGTCCAGGTTCAAGTCTAAATCCCATCACATACAGGCAGTGTGTGACCTTGAGCAACTATGTTAATCTAAACCCCAGTTTTCTCATCTTCAAAATGGGAATATTAATTTTCTCTCTCTATGAGGTAATTTAATTGTGAGGATTAAATAAGATAATGGATGTGAAAGCATAGAATTCAGTGCCCGACTCACATAAAAATCAATAAATGTTAATTTCCAAACTCTCTTCCCTCTTTATCACCTTTTAAAAGTGCCCTCTTCTCCCCAAAAGCTCCTCATGCTGTCATCCTCCCCTCTCCTCACCATCCCCACAACCTCAGACTCTGCTACCAAGTCTTCGCCAGTGTTCCACATCAAAATCTTCCCATTGCAGCTCTTCAAGAACCCCAGGAGACAGGAGAGAATCTGGTAGATGAATCTTTACCAAGGTTCTAATGGCAGGCAGTGACAATTTAATATTAAAAATGCCACATTTAGAGAACCTCTACTTTGTGCCAGGCACTGTATGTTTCTCCTTAGATAACACAGTTGCATTTTAATAGGAGCCTTTAATGCCTTGACCCAGAGAAACAACTCTAATGAAGAGGTTTCAGTTTTGACTTCAGGTAGGTGAACAGTATATTTTGTACTAAAGGGAGATGTCTTTCAGCACACCTCACCTCATTCCTGAAAGCAGCCAGGACCCCATCCAAGTTCAGTCAGCCATGAGAAGAGGTAGAAGAAGAGATTTGTGGCCACCTTCACTATCATTTGGCTTGAAGAGTAATGAGGGTGGGTTAGTAGCAAAAGATGAGAGGAAGAGAGACATCCTCAGTTGCCTCTCCACCTGAAAAGCCTCCATTGAAGTCATCACTACAAATGCCACCCATCCCTTCCGTTTTCATCCTCCTGTGCCCACTACCTTTTTTCCCTCTCTTTCATCTGCTGCCACTCTTTCAACTTTTAGCTGTCAGTGGCAGCTGTTGGCAGAGTTGGACTAGTCTCATCTGAGCCAGCAGGGGCACAGTGGTAGACTAAGCATATTGCTGTTGGTTGAAAAGCCTGTATAATACATGCAAATTCTTTAGCAATCGATCCTTCACCCAAGAGAGCAGTGAGACATTTTTTGAACTTCATCTTTGATTTTTCAATGAGGGGCTAGAGATTATGCTAGCATCATTGCTGCCGGAAGTTGCCAACAAAGCCCCAAATCTAGTTCTCCTTCTATGGTTAAGAGGTATCCCTGCCGGATTCAGGATCACCTGCTAGTCTTAGGGCTTATAGTTTGTACTTTTAAATGAGCTCTATGATACAGTTTAAATAGCAATAAAATAATTCATTGCAGTTTTTGTCAAAAAGTGAAAGTAGTACTTCTCTTCATGAGGTTTATGCTTGTTTCAGGATCTTGGGATAGGAGCACATAGAGAAACAGAAAGAACTGCTGGCCAGTGGAATTTGGAGAGGGTATTTATACCATACATTGAGCCTCATACTAGCTAACTTGGTAAAATAAGGAAAATAACAACAGAAATCATCCTGATTCACTGGAAGGAAACTGCTATAGCTGGCAAAGATAATGAAACTAAGATACTATATTTTTTGCCCAATGAGATTATAATTTCCTCACCATTTGACTTGATACTTTGATTTCTTCAACAAACATTTATTGACCACCTGCTATATGACAGTCTCTGTTAAGCACCAGGAATATAAGGAAGCAAGACAGTTTCTGCTTTCAATGAATTTCAAGTTCAGAGGAGGAGCAGATGTATTCACTGGCAATGACAATGCAATATGTAAGTGTTCTGAAAACAGTAAGCACCAGGTACCATGGCAGCACAGAGGAAGGTGTTTAAATATCTGAATCAAGGTACTTCCTTTATCCCAGATTTAATCAAAAACCATTATAAAAGAACATAGAATAAGGTGATTTCTAAGCACCTTTCCTGCTCTTTTGTTTGATCATCCTGTGATTCCATGAAGTGGGATTGTTTTAGGGTCAGAAAAACTGTTCAAATTTCTGCTTAGACTGTAATGAAGGAACTAAGGAGCATTGGTGTTGTTGAATAAATTTACAGCCTTGAGGAGCTGAAATTCCAGACATGGGCCTAGTTGGAGCTGATTCTGGTGGAAGTATATCTGTGAGTCAGGGGAGAAGCCTTATAAATTTGGGCTTAATATGTCCAGAAATGGATTCATAGCAACTTCTGAAGGAGACAGTCACACCAAGTGAGTGGCAGCATTGATTATTCCCAATTTTTTTCAGATTAGCTTGCTTTTTATACATGATCAGGGTGTTTAGAACTCAACTTTTGCCACAAAGACATCCCTAGGAGCTATTTGGAAGCACAGTCACTTGGAGGTGATCTTGTACTTTTAGTGCCCTTCTTCCTACACCTTCCTCCCTGGACTAAGCACTTTTCACACCAACTCCTTTAAGTACCCCCAGGGCTAGTGACCACACTGTTAACCTCCTCAGTTCCTGTATCAGTTAGGATGCTTCATGCTGCAGGCAAGAAAAAAAACTGCTAAAACTGGTACAAATGATAAGGGAGACACATTAGCTCACATAATTGGAAGGGCTGGAGGTAGGGCTAGCTTGAGAAAATGATTAAACTCAGTAGTTCAACAATTTCATCAAAGACCTGATTTCTTTTTCTATCCCCTTTCTCATGATGAAAAAATGGCTCTAGCATTTCTTGGCTTCATATCTACATCACATCATCTTGTATTGGTTCAAACAGAATCACGTGACCATTCATGATCCAATCCTGTGGGCAGGTAATGCTATGCTTAGTTCTGAATTACATGAACCAATCACCATGGCATGGGGTACCAGGATTATGCCCCACCCATAGAGCTTATTGTAGGGTTAGTCCTCCCTTTGCCACCAAATCACATGATTGATACACAGTGCAGGAGAGAGATATGGAAGTTGGGAAACAACCACAATAACCACTAAAATCCCTGTCTTCCTAAAGGCCTGCTCCCTAAGAATTGTGGGTAGTAATTTTATTCTTGAAATGTCTACATGACCCTGATGATTTGCTGAATTAGTCTTATATTTGGTCTGTTATAGGTAGACTGCTCAATGGTGAGATCCTTCTGTTACTTTAGTAGCTGAGCCCCCTAAATTCAGTTCAAGATGCATCTGCCTAATATTTAATTCTGCTCTTAAGAGAGTTATGCTATATTGAGAGTCCAGTATGAGAAAGTAATATAGAAATAATTCCTTTTCCTAGGGGTAGAAGCAAATAGGGTTTCAGAGCCTTTCAGATAAGGATCTAATGATTCCTCCCATCTTTCTTCTCAGGGTAAGCAGAGGTCTAGGCTGTCATGCCATAGGCTGTGAAACTAAGGAATCAGAGAGGTTAAGTGAACAGCCCAAGGTCACACAGCCAAGTGGTGAGGAATGAAGTTTTTTTTCCCTGTAGAGCTTTATCCACCAGACCAGAGTCTCCTTCATGCTGTGAGACTGAGGATGTGAGAAAACTGAATCCTAACAAATATATTCTGCTGGGATAGGTACATTTTAGCAAGTAATTATCCCCTGGTGGGCTCTGAATGGGCTTGAAAACTGCAGATGAAAAGCACATGGCTTCGGGACTCCCACTTCTCACAAAGTAACATTCTTATAAGCTGCAATGTCTTTCTGATGGGAAGTGTTAATTTATTGTGAATGATTTCAGGTTACATCCCAGATATGATATTGTTGACATTTTTATTAATGTACAGTTTTTTACTCCTCTGTGAAGGTTAAAAACTGTCACTGTGAGACAACATAGGCAAGTCAGAGGGAAATTAACCCCCCAACGTATAATTAGCCCCAGCTCTCAGCCCTACTCAGGGAGGTGCTGCATCTTTGAATAGATTTGAGAGTTTTAGAGATGTTGAGGAATTCTTGGTGCCAATTGTTTGAGGAGTTATGCTTTACATTCAACTGGAAAAGTTTATAATTGGAAATTAACTCTGCATTCTGAAACTTACATGACCAGATGTCAGGAACCGTGTCAGATTCATCCCAGATAACATCATATAAAGACAAACAGATTTTTTCTGCCATTTTTGATGTGCGTATGTGTGAGGGGGTGGTGGTGAGGAGCTTGGGGTGGGTGAAGCACGTTGTTAGATTGAATGAGTGCTCTAATTATTTACCTCTTCTATACCTTTGCCATGGCCTCATTGTGGGACGTTTATTTTCCCTGCCCTTTAACTTGGCCGTGTGACTTTCTTGGTCATTGGCATGCGGGGAAAAATGACAGTACTACAGTTCTGGCTTATGTCTTAGAAAGCCTCATGCATTTCTACTCACCATCTTCAGCTCTGCCAGCGTCATGAGAAGAACATGTACCAGCTAATTTGCTGGCTCAAGAAAAATGAAAGATGTGTAGCAGAGCAGCTCTAGTTGACTCACAGACCTGAAGTGAGAAACAGAACCATCCCAGCCACTACAGTCTGCAGCAGTGCTGCCCAGCTAAGCCCAGTCTAGACCAGCTGAACCCGAGCCAGTCTGCAGACAGGTGAGAAATGATAAGTAACTGTGGTTTTAAGCCACTAAGGTTTAGGGCACCTTGTTGCGGAACAATAGCTAACTAAATACAGCAGGCCTCTGGCAGTGGTGTGTTTCTATGAGTGATCTAAGGCTAGGGTGAACACGCACCTTTGTTTGCTCAAGATCATTCAGTTTATGTCCATTTTCCTGGCACAATTATTAATAATGTCCCCTTTCATTCTTAAAAGTATCCTAGTTTGGGCCGAGTGTGTTGGCTCATGCCTGTAATCCTAGCAGTTTGTTAGGCCAAGGCAGGAGGATCGCTTGAGGCCAGGAGTTCCAGACCAGCCTGGGCAACATAGATAGACCCCATCTATGCAAAAAATTTTAAAAAATACCTGGGCATGATGGCATGCACCTGAAGTCTCAGCTACTTGGGAGGCTGAGGCAGGAGTATCACTTGAGCCCAGGAGTTTGAAGCTGCAGTGAACTATGATTGCACCACTGCACTCTAGCCCAAGCAACATAGCAAGACCCTGTCTCAGGAAAAAAAAGTATCCCAGTTTGGATGATAATTTGTATGGTTGATCTAGCTGAGGCAATGTGGGGCGTATGTGGTTGCTTTATGGGCCAGATGGAAGACTTGCTATCTGCTTGTTTGCCACTTCCACCTCTTAATTTCTGTTTCCTGATTTATCAACTGGGGATTTGAGTTTAGCCATCTTGAGGAATAAGGTATTTTTAACACTCCTTTAGATGTAGGAAGTTCTGGGTTTCCTGCTTTGAAAGAAAATTCAGAATATTTAGGGGAATGAAAAGATAACTGGAAACATTTGAATTTTAAGATACTTGCCTTGCCTGTGGCTAATTCTTAAAGAGGAATTGCAATTGCTGGTTTAGCAATTGCAATTGCTAAAGTTTAATCTGTTATAATCTGTGTGCTGTGGGCATATTCTGTTGAATCTTTGTGACATCAATTTCATGAACATTATAATTTTGAGGGAAAAGAAAAGCATATTAACCACTCTACATTTTTCTGGGTGATTACACACAAAATTAAAATTAGTCATTTTTCTCCTTTGAAAACACAGGTATGCCCTAGTTTAAGAAAATCCAGTATGTGGAAATATAAATTTGGAGGGATTTTTGTAGTTGATCAAAAGATTTGCCAAAGTTTTCCTTTAAGTGGCAAACTGCTCTTATGCAGTGATTATCAGTTTGAGGTGATTTTGCCCCCCATGAGGGGACAAGTGGCAATATTTGGAGACATTTTTGATCATCATGCCTGGGGGTAGGGGGCGGTGCTACAGGCATCTAGTGGGTAGAAGTCAGGGATGCTGCTAATCCTCTTCCAATGCACAAGGCAGCCCCAAATGTCAATTGTGTTTATACTCAACTGGGAAAGTTTCCATTTTGAGGAACCCAAAATGGAACTTGACTCCCATGTATTCAGAATAGGAGTTTTAAAAAAAACAAATGGTTTATACAGACCTTTTCAGAAATGTGAGTATTGGATCAGGAATCTGAAAACCTGGATTCTAATTGCAGTTCTGCCAAAATTACTAGGAATGTGACTTCAGGCAATCATTTCAACTTTCTGAGACTCAGTGTTTTTTTTTTTTTTTTTATGTGCAAGCAGTTTATTTGGGAGCAAGAGAGAGGCATCAGGTCAGTGGAACAAGAAAGAATGAAAAAGAAATACAAGGATACCACTAAGTTACTACAAAGTTAGCCACTGCTGCAGGCGACTGGTGCTTGAGATTCTGAGACTCAGTGTTTTGATCTGTAATTTGGGACTACATCTTATGTAGCTCTCTGTATAAAGCATTAGAGAGAGGATAGGGAAGAGAGAGGAGAGGGGAGAGGGAAAGATAATTGATATTATAACCTTAATATTGTGGCATTCAGGTTGGTAAAGTTAATTAGCTCAAGTCAGAATTATAAGAAAATGTGAACTTTCTAAGAGTGGTTATACTGCTTTTATTTTTCTAGACAGTCTACAGCTGAAGACAATGAGGCAGGGCAGAGTATCTGTCACTTCCCCAAATCCAATGCAGAAGCCACAGCTTTCTGACTTCCTACGCTGTCTCTTTTGCATTAATTCACTGTAAGGTACCTACAGTGCCCGTTACTAGCTACCAGTGCTTTCAGGAATATTATTTTTGTTATTATTGCTCTTTTTTTTAGTGTAGAGAAAATGTGAACAGGGAGGAAGCAGCAGTTGTGAAAATATCCCTATAGTGATCCTCCAAGCTCAGGGTTAGGCAGAAAGCTGGTTCCTGCTGAGCTCACAACACTTAGTTGGACTCCAGAGTGGGAACTGAGATGGACTAAGTAGCAGCAGGAAGGAGGGAGCCTAAGAACAAGGCCCACCCAGTGTTTAGAAACTCTTTAGGGCAGACAGGACTGACTATATAATTTGTGGGCAAATTGAAAATGCTTGGCACTTTCTTCAAACATTATTAAGAATTTCAAAGTAGAGACGGAAGATCATTAAACCAGATACAGGCCCTTCTAGCATGGGATGCTGTGAGACTGCACAGGTCACACTGAGGGCAGTGCCTGCTCTAGGGGAGATGGGGGCAGTCTGGAGTACCTCCCTCCTCAGTTCCCTGGACTCTTGGCTCCCGGCCCCAGGGAGAAAGCTCACTCCCTAAGGGCCCTGCAGGTTCCGAGGGAAATGAAGGGGCTTCCTCTAGGGAGGCTGAAAACAGTTCTTCATTGCTTCTCTGAGCCTCCCTCAGTGGGTAGCCCCAGTCCCAGTAGAAATTTCATGTTAAAGAGCAAGAGAAAAATCACTGTATCTTGCAGGAGGCCAAAGAGTGATCTTACTGATCCTATCTGCCCTGCTGTCTAAACTCAAATTGAGTTCCCTAGGGGGAAGACCATTCTACATCCAGAACCATCACACTGGGAAAGTCCTTGTGAGGCAATGACCTTAAAAACAAAACAAAACAAACATTTCCTCCTCCTTAAATTGTGGTTAAGAGTTTAGCACTTTATCATGTTTTGTAATAAAGCAGTGACTCTTTCCCAATTCTGAATTCCCTTTACTCAAATTTCTGGTATATGTAGACTAACTTGGTACTTTTTTCTGATGATGATGATGGCTAACATTTATTTCTTACCTCATGCCAGGTATTCTGCTAAATGATTTAAATGTATTGTCTCATTGAATTCTTACAACAACTCTTTTAGGTAAGTACTATTAGTATCCCCATATTCAATGCAAACCAAAATTAGAAGCATCTTATACAATCCTTAAAGGAAAGAGACTCTGAAAAGCATCTATCAAACAAGAGATGTAAAATGGAAAGTAATTGCACAGTTCCCATCATTAACAAGTTAGAATGTGAAAAGTGCCATTGATTTTTCTTTTTATTATAGGATACTTCCTTATTGTATATTTTGTGAACATAAAAATTTGTACAATGCTTAGTACCTAGAGGTTTCTCAATAAAGGTGAACTGAATGTATTAATAAATGAGGGCTTTCATGGGCTCACTCAAAATATAAATTTTCTCAAGTTTCATGAAAACATCCTAAGCTCTTTAATCATGAATTCTGCCACAAGGGTTTTGAGAAACAAAATTTTGTACTTGGAGAAGTACACTATATCTTCATTTCTGGTAAATCATACCTATACCAGCCTGCCCTTCTGATATGGTTATAAACTATGGCATCATTACCACCACCTTGTGGAAGTTTCCAATAATTGCAGACAAATTACCCTAGTAGAAAGCCACAGAGATCTTAACTTTGAACCTTACACTTCTTCAACAAATTACTTGACTTTTGCTTTAGTTAGATTTATGGGTAACAAATCAAAGCAATACATTTCTGTGTCTTTTATTTTAGGTTACCTCAAATTCTTTTTGGAATTAGGAGCAATGTGGTGAATAATACATAAATGAATGGAATGTTTACATTTCTAAAATAGTCCATTTAAAAAAATTATAAGGACTTTATTGTCTTTCTAACCTGCGTGAAACTTGAGGAAATCAACTTCTTTGGTATTGGAATACACTGTAACTCTACATTTTAACTCTAACTAGGTATTTTATTAATTTTGTTTATCTGTTTAAGATCTTGTGAGCTCTATGAGGGCAGGGATTTTTTTTTTGTCTGTTCTGTTTACTGCTGTAATCCCAGCACCTAGAACAATGCCTATAACATAATATGTGCTAAATTGTCTTTTTCAAATGAATGAATGAATGCATGAATTAGCCAAAAGCAAGATCCAGTGGTGCTCTACTTAACATTATGGTACGTGCATTAGGAGGAATACAAGGGAGAAAAAGTTTCTGACTGTATGAATGGACCAAAAAGAAGAAACCAAATGTCTGGGTGGTTAGATTTGGCAAACTCTTAGAGAGCATCGACCATACATTACACTTAAGAAAATGCCTCTTGAAATGCAGAGCATGCTGGGGAAGAGTGGAGGGTGGATCTGGAGGGGAACAGGAGAATAACTTTTCTCTTCTTGCCTCCTCACTTAAAAAACTTACCCATCCTTTCCCTTTTGTTTTCAGTATTCTATCAGATGAAAGTGGTTGGTGTAGTCCACAAGGCACTTGGTCCTTGTGTAACCATTAAGGGACAAATGGTAGTTGAGAAGAATTGAAGGTCTGAGTTAGTATAACATTTCCTGTTTCTCAAGAACGTGGAAATTGGCTGCCTATGTCTGTAGCTGGCCACAGCATGATAAGAGGCTGGGTTGCAAATGCTGAAAAAGTGGAAATGGACATCAGCAATTTGCTTGTATACTTTATAATATGGGCAAATCTTGCTTTATGTAATGGGAATGAATCTAAAAATTTGAGTGCAAAGTGAATTTAGTTAAATCAAATCCTATTTTAAATCCAAGACAGGTGCTTGCCACTTAAAGGAACCCTGAAGCAAATCATTTTTTCAAGTGAAAAAAATTGGCTATTTTGTCATTTTTGTAGTTTCCGTCATGTTGTACTAAAAATAAAACATAGTCTCTTACAACTTAGCGGGTAGATTACTTTGAATAAAAAGCTGTAGTTTTGAGATGTTTATTTTTCAGGCTTTTTCTGATACCAAAACTTAAATGGGGAAGTATCTGGCTTTCTCAAATCTCCTATATTCCAATCAGTATCTTTTCATACTATACTTCTGAAGTAGGATCAGAAACTGGCCAATTTATATGGGACAAAGTCAAAATGTTAATGAAACATACATATTGTTGCTCTTCCTTGCCCCAAATTACTACCATTTACTTCTTCACTGAAGCCTTGGATCAGGGGAAAGAAATTATAGTATAAGTTATTATTTATCAAGCACTTTCTACATTCCAGACATGTGCTAAGTACTTTTTGATATATTAGCTCATCTAATCCTAATAGCCCCCTATGAGGTAGATAATATTATTACTTCAATTTTACAGCTGAGGAAACTGAAACACACAGAGAGATTAAGTGACTTGCCCAAGGTCACATAGCTCTAATTGCTGGAGGTGAAATCAAGTCCAGGAAGCCTCTTTGTCACTCTGCCTTGACATCATACTGTGTGTTTATATGTGTGTGTGTTCTGACATCCCAACTAGTTTGCATGTTCCCAAAGGTCAGAGAACAGATAGCTGCCTCTTTGCCATATAAACTCAGGAGCCACTCAGCCAGCATTGTAGACTGAATGAGACAAACAAAGACTTGAAAGAGAATTTAGTTTTGTTTTGTAGGTTTCCCTCTCCACCTTAGTTAAAGCAGATTTATTTTTTTCAGGGGATGGAGAGAGTGCTGTTTGTGTGTCCCAGAAAATAGTTACCTACTGAATGGGAATCATATGCCCTGGAAGGGTTAACTTTACTGTCTGAGAGGGGATTAGGCAATGTGTACAGTGGCACACTTGTCTTTTTCCATCAGAACCATATGGGAGGTGGTTTAAAGAAAGGGCCACTCTCCATGAGTTATTTCAAAGTCCTCCATCTACGACTAGTGTTAGACTGATTTAACCTCTTTGAGTCTCACCATCCTCATCTCTACAATGGGGATGATAATAGTAACACATACTTCACCAGGCTATTGTGAGGATCAAATGAGATAATTAAATTGCGTAGAATGATGCCCAGCATATAATAAATGCTCAATAATGTTATCTCTTATTGTTACTAGTTTCAGAACCATCAGCATATTTTAGCACAGGTTTCTCTGAGCTTCTTTTGGTTCTGGGGGCTCTGAGAGAGAACATTTTACTAAGTTAAAGGAAGTAGGAAAGTCTTTTGCATTTGCAGAAATCTGTTAGCATTTGAGTTTGTTTAGCCCTGGCAAGAAATGGCTTCTCATTTTTAAAACAAAGGAAAAAAATGTATTTTGCAAGTGAACAAACACCTTTAAAGGCTTATAAAAATACACAGAAGACTTATTAGAAAACAGCTTTTACAGAGCAACATTGTGGTGACTGAAAGGGAAAAATTGTCAAGTGTAAGAATTAGATTGCCTTTAATGGAGAAGCAGAGTTGAGCATGGCAGAGACTGCTGGGATGGGGGGGGGAGGGGAGGACAGGGGGATGCAAAGGGCTTGCCAAAGAGCCACGGAGATTGAATTGTGCCAGTCCAGAAACCACTTGCCAAATGAAAGCTGCAGTTTCTCTCACCCACAGCCGCTCTGCGGTAATGAATGCATTTTTGATTAGCTTTGCTGATTACCTGCTCTCTATGCACACAGCAGAAGCTAGAATAACAGAGGCTGGGGCTCTTGGTGAAGACTTTAGAGGAAAGGGGGTGGTGAAAGGGTTTTGATTATCTTTTTTATTTTTCTTTCCTTTACCTGCTCCTCAGTGTACATTGAAATAACACTGTCTTTTTCTGGGAGCAGCCAAGAGGCCAGAACCTTGGTTTTTTTCTCTCTCACACATCGGTGCTGTTGCAGGGAAATAAAAACAGTGCCAGAGGGGCAAGGAGCAGCACCAAAGCCCCCATTTACTCTCCTCTGATTTCTTTGTAGCGTTTAACTTATCTCCTCAACCACAGGAGATGAATGTGTTTGCATATATTGAAAAAGAAATTATGTCTTTGATTTCCTAGATACATTACAAGTATTTACCAAGATATGAGAATTAGGTGGGGAAATAGGTTTTAGCTTCAGAAGGCAATGTCTCTAAAGATTTACTGCAATTTGAATGGGAACATGAACTTTGGTAAGGAAAAACACAAGTTATCAATTTTGGAACAATTTTCTCTCTGGTGCTGTAAGATGAAAACCAGAATCCAATGTTTATAATCCAATTAATCTTTTTTTTTTACACATCCGTATAGCAGTTTCTTTCATATTGTATTTTCTCTGTGCATGGACTATTAATATTTTTTTTGGTTGTTGTAGTTGCTGTTCTGGACTCATCATTGTATGAGGACTGATTTCTTTCTAACAAGTTGAAGAAATGGATTTATTGATATTTATTTAGCCATATCCATCTATGACTGTCAGCCCAGCCTATGGCTGAGTGATCCTGTCTCAAACAAACACTATTTTCTTTTTGGGTGGGAATGGAAGGCTTGGCAACTGTTTAGATACACAGCTCAGGTCTAACCCTACATCTAGGTGGAGTGAGTGAGTGCTTCTTTTGAGGGGCTTCTAATGCTTCCCCTTCACTTCCTTTATATCCTCATCACTAGCCTTGCTATGCTTTCTGAAATTCCCATTTTTATCCATTCCTTTGGGAAGCCCTCTGTTAAAATGGCAATGTTGCCTACATTTGATACATGCTTTCCAATATTTCCACATCATGGCACACAGGCAGCTACTCAGAATTGGAGACAACAAGTTTGGAGACTCTGGTCACTCCAGGTTTTGAGTACTGAAGGGAATTACTAACTCAACACACCTCTCTAATCTATTCACATGATGACCATCACCAGTCTTTCATAAAGATAGCCATATCATTTATCATCCAACCTGGGACACTTGAGAGTGGAAGGAGACACTATTAATAATTAAACCAGAACATCAGGTAAACTGTATAATCCAGGAAATTTAGTCACCCCAGTCAATCATATATTAACCCAGGTTAGTTTTCCAGTGTAGCCTCATTGAGACTAGATCTCTGAAATGTGTACCTTTCTAGTCTGTTTGCTCCAGTAGTTCTCTTCTTTATCTGCTTTTCTATTTATACAGCTTCTATCACCTACTATTATTCTGTTTTCTCCAGCCTCCATTTCACAGATGAAGAGACAGATTAGAGACTAAATGATGTTTTCCCCCTTAGGTTTCCATCAAAAGTAAGCAATCAGGTAGCACCATGGCCATTTGGGACCCAGGGGCAAATTGGTGATTTATGTCATCACTAGCTTTCCCTTTTAGTTATCTTCCTCATCTCCTTTACCCTCTCTCTTTCTCTACCTTCCCAGTGCACATGTTCCCTCCCATGTCCAGAGTTTTCTTTCTTTGCTCACATCCATTAAAGCTTAACGGTTCTCTACAATATTCTATTCCCTCAGGACTTTGCCTTCTGTTCAAAAATGAAAACTAAAAATTAACATATTAGCTTCTCTAGGCAGTATATTCACATTTAAATAGGGGAATTCTGTAGACATAACTGTGTTAGTCCACTGAAGCAGTGATAAGGATGGGAGTTCAGGCACCTTGGCAAAGTGGGGATGTTGTTTTTGTTTTTTTTTTTTTTTTTTTTTTTTTTTTTTTTTTTTTTTTTTAGAGATGGGGTCTCGCTCTTGGTCAGGCTGGTTTCGAACTCCTGACCTTGAGCTATCCACCCGCCTCGGCCTCCCAGAGTGCTAGGATTACAGGCGTGAGCCACCGCGCCCGGCCTGGGATGTTGTTTTTGGTTAGAAGTTACAGCCTTTCAGTATGACCTGACTCACACCACAAAGGGCCTGTCTTGGTCAGGGCTTTCAAAGTTGGATGAGCTATAATGCCTTTCGACAAGACTCCTGTTGCCATCTAGATGACATGCTCTATGGGATTGTGCCATCATCTTTGATTTAGTTGAATTTGTGAAAAGGCAATAAAAATGCTTTTTATAACAGTTAAAGTTGATGAAAGAATAAAAAAGTAAAATAATCCAGATTTGTGTCTGATCTGCTCCAGGCAGAAACATGAACTCAGTTTAGAGTGGTAGAGGGCTAGAAATGATTGCCTTCCCTTGGGAATAGAATTGCCTTTTGCCTTTTTGGATGATGAGACATAGATTGCCTGGAGGATGGACAAAAACTCTTAGAGCTAAAATTTCAAGCCCTCAATTTTAGTATCTTTTCCATCTACATAACTTTGAAACTAAGGTTTAAAACAGCAGGCATCAGGATTCTTTGGGAAATCAGTTTCAAAGGACAATTATAATTTATTTCTTAGTGTTTGTATAAATCCTATACCCTATCAATCACTATCTAAACAAATCAGTTGGTTCTCTCTGTCGATGTGACAGTCATTCATTTAAAAACTATTTATTGAGTGCCTACTGTGTGCCAGTTACTGTGCTAGATACTGGTGAACAAGATAGACACAGACCCTCCTCTCGTGGAAGTACAACAAACAAAAAACCCAAACAACTAACAAATCTAGTAACAATCCATTTTGATTTGTTCAAAAAAGGAAACCAACAGGATACTGCAGTAGAGAAACGAAAGTGAGGACGAACTTTTGACTGTCAGTAACAGAAAACTGAACCCAAATTAGGTCAAATAATAAAGGGTTTATTATCTCACTGATTGAGAAGCCTGAAGGTAGGGCACCCAGGGTTAATTCAGAGGCACAATGTAACATTTATGAAGGACCCAGGCATATTCCATCTTTCTATTCTACTATGCTAGTGCATGGGTAATGCTTTCCTCATGGTTGCAAAATGTCTCCCACAGTTGCAAGCATCACATGTAGACACACAATAGCTAGTCAAAGGAGATTAATGTTTTCTTTTTCTGTATCTCTTCTTTTTTGTTCTCAGCAAGAAAGGGCTTTCCAAAAAGGTCCTAAGCAGACTTCACTTATTGTCACATTGGTTAGGTCTGGGTCATGTGCCCATCCTAAACTAGTCACTGACAAAAGGGCATGCTATAGTCATGATTGCTGAGGACAAATTATGATTAACCATCTGGGACTGGGAAAGGGCCAACCTCCCCTGACTACATCATGGCCATGTACTTGAATAAAATCATCATTGTGCTAGCAAACAGTTAGGGTGGATGGGAGGTGGCTCCTGCAGGAGCAGTCAATATTTTCTGCCTCAGATGGGGCAGCCAGGAAAGGCCAGGTCCTTTTGATTAAACGACATATTAACTAAGACATGAAGGACAAAATGGATTCAGTCAAACTATGTGCGGAAGATAGGGCTTTTCAGGTAGAGGGAACAGCGTGTCAAAAGTAACTGAGATTAAAAAGAGTTTGGCATCTCTGAGGACCTGAAAGGGGACTAGTGATGGGAGAGCTCTATTAAATGAGATTTGGAAGAAAGGCAGGGACTGGAACAATTAGGAACTTATAGAGCATGGCATAGATTTAAAATTTATTCTAAGTTCAGTGGGAAACCACTGAAGAGTTTTAAATAGGTGTGGGTCATGACCTATATCTTAGGATTACTCTTGCTGCCACATAAAGAATGAATTGGACAGTTGACAAGAGTAGAATTTGAAGACCAATTAGGAGGTTGTTGCAATGGTTCAAGCAACAAATGCTGGAGGCTTGAAATAGGGAGGTAGCAATGTAGGTGGAGAAATATATTTTATAGGCAGAACTGACATGTGTAATGGCTTAGGTGTGGGGCAGGAAGGAAAGGAAGGAAGCAACGACTTTCCTGGGCTTTTGGCTTGAGAAACTGGGAGGATGGTAATCTCCTTCTCTTCCCCCACCTCCCATTCATACACACATGGCATGAGCATCTCAGTGGCTTCATGTAATAAAAGAATTTTTCCTGCTCATGATATATATACAATACATATGGGCAAGAAGCCTCTGCTCATCATACTTACTTAAGAACTCAGGCTGACAGAAGGCCTTTATCAACACATGCTTCCATGATTGTCAAGTTAAGAAAAGGGGCATATGACAAATTAAGCACTGGTCCTTAAATGTTCCACTCATGTTTCACTTGCCTAGTTATGTCACATGGCCATGCCAAACTTCAGAGGGGATGGGGACACACAATCATATCATGTCCCTTGAAGAAGAGCATGAGAATGCTTATGAACAGTATTAATGATTACCAGAAACATGCATATTTTTAAAATGTTATACTCTAAATACTGTTGTACAACCTGCTTTTTAACTCAAAATATTTTAAAAATAGTATATTTAAAATTTTTCCATGCTGCTGTAGATTATATATTTGTCTCCCCAATCCTCATGCTGAAATTTGATCCCAGTGTTGGAGGTGGGGCCTAATGAGAGGTATTTGCATCATAGGGGCAGATACCTCATGAATAGATTAATGCTCTCCCTCAGGGATGAATTCTCACTCTATTAGTTCCTGTGAAAGCTGGTTGTTAAAAAGAGTCTAGCATCTCCCCTCCCTCTCTTGCTTTCTTTCTTGCCATGTGATCTCTGCATATGCTGGCTCCCCTTTGATTTCCACCATGAATGGAAGCAGCTTGAGGCCCTCACCAAAAGCCGGTGCAGGTGCCATGCTTCTTGTCAAGCCTGCAGGACTGTGAGCCAAATATACCTCTTTTCTTTATAAATGATCCAATCTCAGGTATTCCTTTATAGCAACACAAAATGGACTTAGACACATGCCATTAAATCTTCTCCTATAAGGTGCATTTTAATAGCTGTATAGATACACAATAATTTATCTACTCAATCTTCTATTTAAGCTGATTCCCATATTTCACCATGTCAAGTTATGCTGCAGTGAAGACCCATTCACATACATCTTTGTTCTCATTTGTGATTCTTTCTATAGGAAAAATTCCTAGAGTCAAAAGATATGCAAAATATTAATACTTGTGCTACTTATTGTTAAATTTTCCTTCAGAAATTTTTATCAATTTATGCTCCTACAAGCAATGTGCAGGAGCGTGCATTTCCCTAAATCTTACCAATTCTTATTGTTATCCATTTTTTAAACATTTGTTAATTTTCTCAATAAAAATATTACGTTGGTTTTACTTGTGTTTTTTCATTGCTTAATGGTGAGGTTGAGCATTTTTATGTGCTTTTAGGCCATTCTCATTTTGTGAATTGCTTATTTGTGTCTTTGGTATTTGTTTTTGGAGTGACGCACTGTGTCTTCCGTATTTGTTTTTGGAGCGATGCACCAATGTCAATACTTTACTCTTCTTCAGCCCCCACTCAAAAACATAATGTCTTTTCTCTCTTCCCCTGTGAGCTTAAAAAGCCTAATAGTAACTAAGGCAACAAAACATGCCAGGTGGTTAGACTCTAAAATAATAGCCTTAATCATCCTGAAATCCTCAACAATAGCTCTTATTAACTGTGTGTGGTCTAAACAACTGTAATGTACATTCTAATGGTCTATCAGGATACAGAGACATTTTTCATGAGTGTTTTTCTAGGTATATGGAGTCCCTATCCTGGGGACATGCTTGCTGCATTCAATGTAAATGGTGCCATCTGGACTTGCACAATGAGCTTGCCCTGCCAAGTGCCTGAAGGTCTGGGGACCTGGTTTTTATTCATAGCTACTAGATTTAACTGATTCTACTGCTGTTATTTTCTGCTTCCTCTCCCCACCCTTCCCTCACTTCAGTTCTAACCATCAAGTGATAATATTTTTCACCGCCAAGTCAGAACTGCTTGCAAAATGGATGAATGTAAGATGCTCTGATTGAAGCAATTATGTGTTCTCCATTTGGTGTCCTCTTCATGCTTCCTGCACAACTCTATGGACCTCCAAGATTTCCACAGAACACAGCAGGAAGACCACTGGTCTAATGGAATGGGTATTGAGCCTGGAATGATGAGTGAAACTAATTGGCTTTGGGACCTTAGATGTGTTGCTTAACACATCTGATCCTTGCTTTCTACATCTATAAAGTAGACAAAGTATAAAATTGATAGCTCTGTATTGAGCACTTATTTTGTACAAAATCACTGTACTGGATGCTAGGGAGGATTCAAATACTATGAGTCTGTCCTTGTCCTTAAGATGTTTATACCTATGCTACTTAATACCTATTCTACTTATCTTCTAAGATACCTATGAGAGTTGATAAAATTGCATGTGGAAATAAGAATGACGATGTGAAAATGCTTGGAAGAAGTAAAAACTCATACAAATTCAAAATAGTATTTATTATATATATTGAACTATCATTAATATTTTATTGCGTGTGACAAAAAGTCAGAGGTTCCTCAATGGTTGAGTCAGGCTGTTTTATAGAGGTTGATCCAGTTAATTGAGAAATGGTGTTGCCACCCTGTCTCCTGTGCCTTTTCCCATAGTTCAGAGGTATTTCAGAGTCTTGAGGAGTGCTTCATAACTGGAAACCACTGTCAAGTCCTGAGACCTGGCATAAAGCCTACTCACTGAGGAAGTGCAGTCACTGAGCAAACTTTCAGGAATTCTGAGGCTGGACTTAGCTTGGAGGTACAACTATTTCAGTAGGATTCAAGCAATAGTTAACACTGGAATGTATGTTATTATGTTAGTGTATGTTAGAAGAGTAGACAGCAACACATGACAGTAGGTCCTCAGGGGTGAGCAAGCAGGCAGATACATTTGGGAGACCTGTTGATTGGTAGCAGGATTTGAACCAATGAGTGGAGATCCAGAGGAGGGACCTGAGCCTAGGAGTATTGGGGCCCTAACCAGGAGAACTAGGAAGAATTTGGAAGTAGAAAATAAAGCAGAAGCCCAGGCTAATTGGAGAAGACCTTTAGGTTCGTCTATAAAATTAACCACACAGGGCTAGTGGAAAGCAAGCAGAATTTTTCTACTGCAATACCTATCAGGTGGTAGCCAAAATGGGGAGATGAATAAATGGGGCACGGTTGCTGGAAGAACTCCCTAGAAAGAAACTCTTTCATATTCCTCCTCCCCAACAAAGGATAAAATTTTAAGAAGAATTTAAAGTGCATTCTATTGTTATATTCCCTGTGCTCTTTGGCACAAGATACAACGTATAAGGGGAAGGGGATTTATGACTCAAAATGTTTCCCAGATACTAAAGCTGTTGTTACTTTTAACAACAAAAGACAATTGAATTTTTTAGGCTCTGATTATGATAATGCTGCATTGTTTTCTGTCTGATCAAGAATGATTAGGGCAAAAACCTTGCAAGTTAACAGCTCTCTTTGCTTTCACAATGCATGGTGGTGAATGAATTAAGGTGGGCTAGAGTGGATATGAAGAAACAAGTTGGGTAGAAGATTTTAGCAATCCAAGTGGGAGGTGTTGGCAATTTAACCTAGGGTCATGGCGAAGGAAATAGTGAGAAGTAGATATACTGAAAATATTTAGACTATAAAATCAACAGAATTTGGTGAAGGGTTGGATATGTGTGTAGTGTGGGAAAGATATGGTGGTGGTAAAATGATGTGAGGGAGAGGGAAATGTCAAAGATGAGTCCTGGGCTTATGCGAATGTCTAATGGTGCCATCAGCTAGAAAAGGAGATACTAGAAGCAATTAGGTATGGAGGTAGAAAACTCCAAGTTCAGTTTTGGACATATTAAATGTATAGTACTTTTGAAGCTTTGAGACGGAATGTTGAATAGGAAGTCTGAAGTTCAGGGGAGAGGACTGCAATGGAGATAAATTAGGTGAGTCATTTGTGAGTCACACTATACATAGTATTCTGTAATTTGCTTTTCATCCTTCCAATGTCATGTGCATCCTCAATTCAATACATATAGATTAATCTCATTTAGTATATGCAAATACATTCCCTTATCAATGAACTACTCCTTTATCAATGGATATTTGGGTTGTCTCCAGTTTTTTTTGAACTATTACAAATGCTTCATTAAACAAATTTACATGCATATTTTGATATACTAATGCTTTTATGTCTGATGGATAAATTCTCAGAAGTGGGATTGCTGTGTCAGAAGTCAAGCATATTATCAACTAAAAAATAGTTGCTGTTAACTTCCAGTTCTGACCATGAAGGAATAGCTGGTATTATTCTCTTGCCATGAGCAATCATAAAAACTTGACAAAATAAACAAAATAACTATTTAAGCCATGTGATAGCAATCAAAGGAGGACCAAAGTCTTTGAGAGAGAGAGAAGGTATATAATTCAAGCCTAATAGTCACCCAAGAATTTTCTCTGAGTATATTTCTCACTGTGGGAGAGCCCAAGCAAGGAATGGTGGCCTCACTGGGCAGAAGGGGCAGAGATCATAGCTTTGAGACTATCAAGGTGGCTGAAATTTGTGGGCAGGTTGCCATGGAGATTGGAGCCATAGAGAGGTAACCCCAGAAGCCTCTGTGTTGTAATAATAACTCTTACCATGTTCTCTGGCAGTGGCCTAAGTGATTTTAGCTTTAATCTTTACAATAATTCTAAGCAGTTGGTTTGTTAGTTTATTATTTTTCCCATTTTATATATGTAGGTCTTTTATTATCCCTCTTTTATGAAAAGAGGAAAAACAAAGGAATGGGAAGGTTAAGTAACTTTCCCAAAGTCACACAGCTCATGGTGGTGAACTTGGATTTGAACCCAGACAGCTACTATATCATATTGCCTTTCTGAAAAGGAGGTACTGGTTTAAGTGTCTTATATATATTAACTCATAAAAGAACTATCATTACCATTCTCATTTTAAAGTTGAGAATTTGAGGCACAAAGAGGTTAATTAACTTCACACCTAGGGATTACAGGAGCTGACATTCAAACTAAGGTAGTTAGATTCTAATGTTTTTGCCCTTAAACACCACGTCACCTCTATTTTTTTATTCATTGTAGTTTTTATCTGGAGTGTCTGCATAATTTAATCTATTTTAATTATTATTTGTTGGCCTAATTATACGGATTTTCTCTTTTTAATTTTTATGTATAAACTATGTTGTTAATTTTTAAGTATTTCATAAAGTGTGGGATTTTTTAGCTATTTTATTTATAATTTTTACATTTGTACGATGAAGGGTTTCTATTGTATGTTTGTAATATTTTGTATTTGAGGCATGAAAATTTTGTAAAATAAGTTGAGAAAATTTTCATCTTCTATATTCCAAAGTAATTAAAAAACACAGAGATTATTCATGCCATATTTGACTTCTTGCGACTGGTTTTTCACTTGGCATAGATTTTCAAAGTTCATCCATATTTTAGCAGATATCAGTGATTCATTCTTTTTTGTAGCTCAATGGTATTCCATTGTATGGATTTACATTTTGTTTATTCATTCATCAGTTGATGGACATTTTGGTTGCTGTTTGCACCTTTAGGCTATTATGGTTGTGCTTCTATGAACATTCGTGTACAGGGTTTTGTTTCAATATTTGTTTTCAGTTGTTTGGGATATATGCCTGGGAGT
>VBSM01000656.1:2367400-2393522 GCA_008086735.1 Cheirogaleus medius | reverse complement strand
CTTTGGATAACGGGCTTAAGCTTAATCCAGGATAGCATAAACGGTGTTAGCTATCTTCTACGGTGGCCTCACTGTTTTGCATTCCCACTGGGAGTGCACAAGGGTTCCTATTTCTCTGCATCTTCCCCAGCAAGAGTTATTTTTGATATATTTAAAAAAATATATAGCCATTCTAGTGGATGAAAGGTGGAAACTCATTGTCGTTTTGATTTTCATTTTCCTGGAGATTGGTAGTGTTATTTTTTTGTGTGTTTGATGACTATTTGTGTGTCATCTTTGGGGAGGTATCTGTTCAAGTCCTTTGTCCATTTTACATTGGGCTTTAGTTCTTTGGTTGTGGAGCTGTGGGAGTTCTTCATACAGCCCTGATTAGATGTGTGATTTGTGACTGTTCTCATCCATTATATAAGTTGATTTTTTACTTTGTTGATGTTGTCCTCTGATGCACAAAAGTTTTAAAATTTGATAGAGTCCATTTTATCTATTTAAAAAAATGGGAATTATTTGTTCTTGAAAGCCAGACAAATCATCTTTAAATCAGCTGGAACTGGAACTATTAAAAATGGTATATCTTTAATGGTTTTTTCATTTATCTATAGTTTTTGTTATATTCAAGTTTTTAAAATCTCTTCTTGTATAAAATTTGCTTACCTTCATTTATATTTTCAAATGTATTGCCTAATGTTTCATATGTTATATCCCCTTAGAATTCTTTAATCTTGTCCATATTTGCAGTTATATCTCCTTTCTCCCAACTAAAGTTGTATATTTTAGTTGTTCTCTTTTTTGCCTAGTCAGAATTTATCTACTTTTTAAAAAGCATCAGTATTTTTGTTTACTTATCACTTAAATTTGGTTTTCTTTTATATTGATTTGTTTTCCATTTCAACTTTTGTCTATATTAGTTCCCTGCCCTATTTGCTTTTGTTTCTATTGTTGTTCTTTTTCAAATTTATTAAGTTGAATAATTAATTCAGTTATTTCAAGTTTTATTTTTAATAATAAAGACATTTTAGCCATTAATGGTCTTTGGAGTAGAGTTTTATATATATATCATGGCTTCTTAAAAGTGTACTTTTTTACCTTTCAAGTTTTTAGTGTGGTAAAATACACATAACATACATTTTACTATCTTAACCACTTTTAACTGTACAGTTCAGTGTTATTAAGTACATTCACATTGTTGTGCAACAATCACCATTATCTCTCTCCAGAACCCTTTTCATCTTGCAAAACTGAATCTTTATGCCCATTAAAAAAATAACCCTCCATTACCCTCTTCACTCATCCCCAAGCAACAACCATTCTCCTTTCTGTCTCTATGAATTCAACTACTCTAGGTACCTCATACAGTATCTATCTTTTTGTGAATGGCTTATTTTACTTAGCATAATATCTTCAAGGTTTGTCCATGTTGTAGCATATGTCAAAATTTCCTTCCTTTTTAAAGGCAGAATTGCATTCCATTGTATGCATATGTCACATTTTGTTTATCCATTCATCAGTCAATGGACACCTGGGTTGCTTCCGTGTTTTAGCTACTTTGAATAACGCTACTATAAATATAGGTGTACAAGTATCTCTTACAAGACCTTGCTTTCAATTCTTTTGGGCATATACTTAGAAGTGGAATTGCTGGATCGTATAATAATTCTATTTTTAGTTTTTTTAGGAGCCACCATACTGTTTTCCACAGTGGCTGTACCATTTTACATTCCCACCAACAGCGCATATGGGTTTCAATTTCTCCATGCCCTCACTAACATTTATTTTTTTTAATAGTAGCCATATTAATGGGTGTGATGTGGTATCTCACTGTGGTTATGATTTGTATTTTTATAATGATTAGTGATGTTGAGCATCTTTTCAAGTGCTTATTGGCCATTTGTATATCTTCTTTGGAGAAATGTCTATTTAAGTCCTTTGCCCATTTTTAGTTGGGTTGTTTGGCTTTTTGTTTTTGTTGTTGAATTTTTGAGTTCTCTATATATTCCTTAGAAGACATATGGTTTGAAAGTATTTTCTCCCATTTCCTAGGCTGTCTTTTCAATCTGTTGATAGTATCCTTTGAAGCAAAATAATTTTTAATATTTATGAATTTCAATTTGTCTATTTTAGTTTTAATTACCTATGCCCTTGGTGTCATATTCAAGAAATCATTGCCACATCCAGTGTCACAAAGCTTTTGCCCTATTTTCTTCTAAGAGTTTAATAGTTTTAGCTCTTACACTTAGGTCTGATCCATTTTGAGTTAATTTTTGTATATGGTGTTAGGTAAAGGTCTGACTTCATTCTTTGCACGTGGATATCCAATATTCCCAGCACCATTTGTTGAAAAGACTGTCCTTTCCCCCATTAAATAACCTTGGAACTCTTGTCAAAAATTATTTGATCATATATATGAGGATTTATTTCTGGGCTCTCTATTCTATTCCATTGATCTATCTGTCTTTATGCCAGTAACATATTGTTTTGATTACTGTAGCTTTGTAGTAAGTTTTGATATCAGTAAGTATGAGTCCTCTAACTTTGTTCTTCTTTTTCAAGATTGTTTTGGTTGTTCCTCATACCTTGAGATTCCATATGAAATTTAGGATGGATTTCTATTTCTGGAAAAATGTCATTGGGATTTTTATTGGGGTTACATTGAATGTGTGTATTGATTGCCTCAGGTAGCATTGAAATCTTAACAAAATTAAATTTTCTAAACCATGAATATGGGATGTCTTTCCATTTGTGACATAATATATATTGATCTCTGCTCTGAGTTTCTGACACAGACCCCCTAAAACCCCTGTAATTTTCTGAGTGATAGGGGTGATAGGGGCATGTTTTGTTATAATATTTAGTCTTCATCCCTAGCTCCTGACATAAGAGCATCTAAATCCTTTGGAATCTCCACAGTGACAAGAGTGTCTTTGTATACTGAGATGACTGGTGGCTGGGCTCCTGGACAGCTTTGGGAAGGGGGTTGGTTGCCAGAGAAACCAACCATGTGATTAGAGAGTTGGAGCTTTTAGCTCCACTCCTTGACCTCCATGGAAAAGAGAGGGGCTGAAGATTGAATTCAATCACCAATGATGAATGGCTTAATCAATCATGCATACATAATGGAATCTTCATAAAAACCCTTAAACAACAGGATTTGGAGAGCTTCTGTGTTGGTAAATGCACTCACATGCTGAGAGGGTGGGGCACCTCAAACTGCACAGGGACAGAAACTCCTGTGCTTGAGACATTCTGACCTTGCCTTATGTACACTTCATTTGGCTATTTATTTGTATCCTTTATAATATCCCTTTTAATAAACCAGAATTAGTATGTAAGTCTCTGAGTTCTGTGAGTGGTTATAGCAAATTACCATAACTGAGGAGGGGATTATGGGAGCCTCTGATCTGTAGCCAAGTCAGAGAGAAGTGTGGGTAACTTGGAGATCCATTACTTGCAATTGGTATCTGAAGTAGAGGGCAGTCTAGTGGGGTCTGACACTAACTCTGGGTAGCTAGTGTCGGAATTGAATTGAATCATTGGAAACCCAGTTAGTGTCTCCAGAGAATTGGAGAATTGCTTGGTGTGGGGAAAAATCCCTATACATATGGGGTGTGGATATCTGCATGTAGAAGAATGAAATTGGACCCTTATCTCACACCTTTATCTTACAAAAGTCAACTCAAAATGGATTAAAGTCTTAAATATAAGACCTGGAACTGTAGAAACTAGAAGAAAACATAGGGGGAATTCTTCATGACATTGGTCTAGGCAATGATTTGGATATGAACCTCAAAGCACAGGCAACAAAAGTAAAAATATACAAATGAGGTTGCATCAAATTTAAAAGCTTCTGCACAGCAAAGGAAACAATTAATAGAGTGAATAGACAATCCATGGATTGGGAGAAAATATTTGCAAATCCCACATCTGATAAGAAGACTAATATCCAAAATATCTAAGCAACTTTAACAACTTGGTAGCAGGAAAACAAATAACCCAATTTAAAAACAGGCAAAGGATGTAAACAGATATTTCTCAAAATAAGACAAACAAATGACCAGCAGATATATAAAAAGTGCTGAACATCACTAATCATCAGGGAAGTGCAAATTAAAACCACAATGAAATATCACCTCACACCTGTTATAGAATGGTTATTACAAAAAAAAGATGAAAGATTGAAACATATGTATGTGTATATATACATATATATATATATATATATATAAAACCTACAATTTCACCCAGCCATTATATTTGTGGCATTTGCTCAGGAGAAATTAAAGTATATTCCCCACAAAGATCAGTACATAAAATTCATGGCAGCTTTATCTGTAATAGTTTAAAACTGGAAATAACTCAATGTCCATCAGCATTTAAATGAATAAATAAATTGTGATGCATCTGTACAATGAAATAGTATTCAACAATAAAGCGAAACAAATTATTGATACATGCAATGGCAAGAATGAATATCAAAACAATTACACTGAGGTGACAGAAGTAAGCCAAAAAAGGGTACATGCTGAATAATTCCCCTTATATAAAATTCTAGTAAATGCAAACTAATCTTTAGCAATGAAAGTCAAATCATTGATTATCTGAATCTGGCTTGGAGGAAGAGAGGAATGGATTATAAAGGACACAGAGAAACTTTTTAGGATGGTGAATGTATTCATTTTCTGGAGTGTAGTGATGGTTTCATGACAATATAAATATGTCAAAACTCATCAAATTTCATACTTTACACATGTACAATTTATTGTATGGCAACTACAACTCAATAAAACTAGGTAAACATAAACAAACAAAACACCACTTTACTGTATGAATTCATTAAGGTTCCTTTGTGTCAAGTACAGGGTTTACTTTTATAAATGTTCCATAGCCATAAGAGGAAACTATATATTCTTTCTTTAAAGGGAACAGAAAATTTTTCTATTTTTAATTTTCATTATTATGAGTACATAATAGTTGTATATATTTATAGAGTACATGTGGTTTTAGATACAGGCATACAGTGTGAATTAATTAAATCAGAGTAATTGGGGTATCCATCATCTCAGGCATTTATCATTTCTTTGTCTTAGGAACATTCCAATTCCACTCTTTTAGTTATTTTAAAGTATACCCTAACTTATTGTTGATTATAGTCACTTTGTTGTGCTATCAGATATTGTTCATTCTATCTGTGTAACTAAGGAAAAGAAATTTTTGAAACAGTAACTCAAATCCTTATGTCCTTAGTAATTTTCTCCTTTGTGATCTATCATATTCTGAAAGACATCTATTAATATTCTCCACGATGTGTGGAGTTTTTGCTAGTATATTGTTTAGTGCATAAAGATTTGTGACTATTATATGATCTTAGCATCTTTTACCATTATACCTGTTTTATGTCCTTGCTCAAATGATGCTTCCTCAGATCGGCTTCTCGTATCCCACTTGAAGCGTTCCCTTCTATTCTCTCTTGTTTTTATTTCTGTCCATAGCATTTTTCATGTTCTAATCTACCAACTAAGTTACTTTTTTGTTTAATATCTACTATAATGCAAGATCCTCAAAAGCAGATCTTTTATTCTGTTTGGTCATTGTTTTTTCCTTGTGCCTAAAATGATGCCTGACACACAGTAGGTGTTCAATGAATTAATCAGTTGCAAATGTTTCTCTTTGTGCCATTTAATACTTTTAAATTTCCATTTCCTGATACCAATATAACCACTCTTGCTTTCTTTTTGTTTATATTTGCCTGATATATTTTTGCTTATTCTTTTATTTTCAACACTGGTTTCTTAATTCAATTTGGGAATTTTTGTTACAGGGAGTTCAATCCATTTACATTTGTTGGGATAACTGACATATTTGTATTTTTATTTCTTTTATTATTTTACTTGCATTTATTTGCTCATTTACCCTTTATTATGTTTGCTGGATTTTCCAGAGTGAGAAAAATTTCCTTTTGTTCCTTGTTAATTCATAAATTCACTATTTTCTAGTACATTTTCATAGTATTTAAAGCTATATTCTTGTATAGAAATGCCAAGATTAAATAAATTATGCTTTTCAACCCCCAGAATGTTTTATTGCAATGCTCCAACAAATTTCTTACAAAAGGTGAGACACTTACAAAGCTTTTAATGCCTTGCTCCTTCTTTCTTCCACCAAATCCAAAATTTTGTTAAAATAACATTTGATTTTGAGTATATGATTATATTTTTCTCTACAAGATGTAAATTATAGCTCAATATAACTTTCTTAGCATTTATATTACATTTTATTTTCATATTATTATCCATTTAGATTTTATCTACAAATTTTATAAGAATCACTGCTTACCACTCTTTTATATCTTCTCTTGAGTTCTTTGATGTGCCATAGTTTTCATTTGGAAAAAGTCTTTCTTTGAGTAATTCACTTATAGAGAATACCTCAGTGGTATACTTTCTGGACTTATTCATGTTCACAAGTATTTTTTTCTTTTATTCTCATGTATGAATATTTGATTAAATCCTTTTCCCCTAAACATATGTACATATTGTTTCAATGTCCTCCAATTTCCAGCATTGAAGAAGAGAAATTTAGTGCTAGTCTAATTCTCTATTTTTAATACACAGCCTGTTTTATCTGTCTGGATGTAGGTAAGATTTTCCTTTTTTATAGCTCTGATATTTCAACAGGTTTTCTAGGTATGTGACATTCCTTCCTTGCTTGACTCCCTCCCCCACTGTTGCAAAAAATGACACCATACACCTGTTATGTCCTCTGGAGAAGTGTCAGCCTCAGATGCAATTAAGATTCTCTCTAGGCTTTTCCACCAGCAAATAAGTAGTCTTGGAATGTGGCTAGTATAGTTAAAATCACCTGGGAAGCTTTTAAAACATACTGATTATCTGCCTCCCTCCCCTCTCCCAGGCCAATTGGATCAGAATTTCTGCTGGTGGAAACTGTGCACTCAGGCCACATTTTCTGAATTATTTGTTTGATATTTCCTCTACTAGATACCCTGTTTATTGCTCTGTCCCCAGGTAAGAAGCCAATAAATGTTTGCTGAATGAATCAATTAATGCAGTATAATTTAAAAAAATTATAACAATTATTTTAATAGATTGTATTTGCATATTATATAAAATCATAAAGCCTCAATGTACAATATATACAGCAGGTCTCCCTCTCAACACTGTTTCTCAATCAACAAGTTCCTCTCTGTAGAGGTAACCACTTGTTATTGTTTTCTTGTATATTCTGCCAGAGACATTCTGTACATATTCAAGTGTATGGTATTAATATAAACCAGTCTCCTGTTAATAATTGAATTATTGGGACTAAGGGTATGAAATATCCTTGTGTTCCTGAAATTAGCTTCACTTAGTGTCCTGATAGTTTATTCTTTTAATGTGTTATAAACTTCTATCTGATAATATTTAATTTGGGATTTTTACATAGCTATTCATAAATGAGACCCATGTTTATTTTGTCCCAACTTCCTGTTTTTTTTAATCAGAACTTTGATAAGGATTGATAAAGGATTAACATGTTACTCCCTCATAGGTAATACATCTGTATTCCAAATCAAAGCTTTCTGGAAAATGATGTTCTAATTCAGTGTTTTTCTAATAGTTTTTGCTGTGCATTTGAATCACTTGTAGAGCTTTTAAAAAATTACAGGTATCCAGGCCTTGCTTGAGACCAAGGGTCAAAAAACTGTGGCCTGTGGTACAAATCCAAGCAACTACATATTTTTATAAATAAAGTTTTATTGAAACATAGACACACCCTTTTATTTGTGCATTGTCTATGACTGCTTTCACACTATAATGCAGAATTGGGTAGCTGTGACAAAGTCCACATGGCAAGAAAATCCTAAAATAGCTACTATCTTGATCTTTACAGAAAAAGTTAACTGACTTTGCTGTATACTAATGGAATCAAAATCTCTGGTAATAGGTCCTGGGTATATGAATTGTGAAAAAAAACCCCATCAAAGCTGGTCCTTATTTGCACTAATGGTTGAGAACCAATATTTTAACATGAAGTTCAGTAACTAGGTGATTGTCATTTTCTTTCTATGCCAGAGTCCCTTTCTGTTTCCTTGTCTACTACCTCACCCTGCCTTTGAACCTCTGACCCTTTGGTTACAGCTCTATTAATTTCCACCAGATCTTCCTTCTATTATGTTCCCTCACCATCCCCTAACCAAAGCCATAGTGACAAATGAATGAATGTTTAGAAAATAAATGACTTGCCCAACCTTATTTCTAATATTTTCAGCCTGTATTTTCTTTTATGTATACCTACAGGTATACAGGCATGAATCTCAGGCCATGAACTTACATGTATGAAAAATTAAATTTAAGCTTATGTGATGGCTCACACCTGTAATCCCAGTAGTTTGGGAATCTGAGGCAGGAGGATCGCTTAAAGCCAGAAGTTCAAGACCAGGCTGGGCAACATAGTGAGACCTTGTCTCTACAAAAATATTTTTAAAAAAACAAGCCAGGTATGGTGGCATCCATCTGTAGGCCCAGCTACTCAGGAGGCTGAGGCAGGAGGATTACTTGAGCCCAGGAGTTTGAGGTTACAGTGGGCTATGATGGTTCCACTGTACTCCAGCCTGGGTGACCGAGTGAGATTCTAACTCTAAAAAAGAAAGAAATTTAATTTAAGTTTAAAATATTCATTTCAACAAGGTTTGGAAACTTAATTGAAGCCAGTTTGGGGCTATCAGACATCTTTCCTCTGGGTTGTATCTAAGTTATTGAGGGGTAGGTGGAGAACTTACACAGTGCCAAGATATATGGAGATGATATATTATATCCTTAATATAATCTGCCTATATAGGCATTTGCTGAGATGTTCATGGTCCCATCAGAGTCTACAAAAGTCC
The DNA here is from genome assembly GCA_008086735.1 of Cheirogaleus medius. Lineage (NCBI taxonomy): Eukaryota > Metazoa > Chordata > Mammalia > Primates > Cheirogaleidae > Cheirogaleus > Cheirogaleus medius. Next base: position 2,384,647 of record VBSM01000656.1, on the reverse strand, counting down.
ATAGACACCATCAGGAAAGATGCTCCTTGTTATTATCTTCATGACTCCTTTAGGTTGATTGTTTTTTATGCTACTTCCATGTCACTCTTGTGCTCATAGGCATCACTAAGCTGTTCCTGCACCAAGATGAGGTGTAGTAAATTTCTATGACACAGTCTATGGCCTCTTCTGCTTAAACACATGTAAGAGCCATTTTGTCTCTGGTGTATCTTATTGTCTCCCAACAGGTTTCCCAAGGGCTTTACCTGAGATGGGGTCCAAATTTTCTCTCTTTTGGCAACCAAAAACCTAGGTGGCTTTTATTTCTGGCTCCCTTTCTGGGATCATTTAACATTTATATTCCAATTTCTTCCTCTCCTACTTTCCTTAGTTCTCTCATCCTGAGAAATCTTTTACTATTTTTGTGGGGGATGGGTGGGATAATCTTTGCTTTCTCACAAATATTATTTGTCTATGTTGTGAGCTCTTTGCTAGGCTTTTGAAACCCAAATGCCAAAATGAGAAGCCTTTTGCTCCCCACTGCTTTATGCTGTTTCTGCTGTCTGCTGTCTGCTAAAGCAAATGAACACAGAATTGTTTAGCTGTTCAATGAAGGGGAGGGCAAGGAGAAAAATGAACTCTCAGGAAGAAATGATTGATATTTGAAAAATATTATTCTGTCAAAAAGGTATATCACTATCACTTGATGACCAGAAATTAGCATACGCTTTGTCATTGCTTTCTCGTTTCTAGTGTGTTCCTTTGTCTTTCCCAGTTAGGTCCCTAAAGAACTTAAAGCACACTTTTTCAACTTATCAGCAGTTATTTATTAAGCACCTATTTTAGGCTCAACCACCTTCCCTTGAAGTGACTCAGGCAATGAATAAATATGAAACCCCATTTATTTGCTTCTGTGGCTTACTCAGATACTTATTTTTCTTAGAATGGTCAATGATCATAAAAGGTTGAATCCCTCGTGGGTGGAAATGTAAATCTGGGCAAGCAGTAGAAGACAAATCAACTATCTAAAAACAAATGGAAATGTTAAGAAAATTCACATCTATTCCTTTAGGTCCCCAGGTTAAGTATCCCATAGGGACAGTAAGTGAAGTTTATATCTCACTTTCCGAATTTACTATACTGGATTTCATATTGTATTAGTCCATCATGTTTATATGCAATGTAGTGAGTTAAGGACTGAATAGAAAAGTCTTGCCTCTAGAATTCATGTTTGTTTTTTCTCCTTTCTGAGCCAGAGCTTTTTACATTGGTTTGATGTACTGTAGTTACTCGGGGTTTAATCTTGTATAATAATTAACTTCAATTGATCCACTGCAGTGTGTTAGCAAAGTGCCTGAGCCTATTAAATCCGACTAAGAATCCTCCATTGCTTTCCTAATTTCCAGCATCATTATGCTGCCGGGAAAGCTGATTAATGTAAAGGCATTCCAAACTGGGGTTTTTGCCTGGTGAAATTTTGGAGAGAGTGCACACATATTCCATTTTAAAATGTTGCATCTAATAAATACCAACATAAAGGATTTCCATTCTTAGGCTATCCCTGGATCTATGAGTGAGGTTTCTATTCTTCTTTATAACAGAATTCTTGTGTTAAAGGGTAAAGCCAGAATCATCAGAGCTTCACTTCTTAATGGGGGGCACATATGGTTGATTTAAAAACAAGAATAAAAATGGACCATTACTGAAAGTGTGCCATTCTCGGTAGGCCTCTGGGAAAGAAAACAAAAGGCTGCCAATGAGAGAAGACAAGAGGAAGGAAGAAATTACCAAAAAAAAAAAAAGTTGATGTAAGTGAAGCTGTTAAATTAAAGACTCACAGTAGACATTTTCGTCCTTTGAGGAGCATTTAAATAAAACATCCAAATGGATCTATTGAAAAGCTCTGGGTAGGGGGTTTCTTTACTGAGATTCCATTTTATGTCAGGGGAGACAAAGATAATTAAGACTTGTTCCTTGTCTTAAAAGAGCTTACACTTTCTGTTAAATAGTCTGTCTTGATTGCCTTGGTGAATTAAAAACCATATTTTTTACTCATTTTTTGGAAGTTTTTTAGTTTGAATCTCCTTTCTTGCCATAGTGAATAGAATCTACTGAACCCTCTTTACTTTTGCAGGTTCACAGGTTCATCATCTTAAGAATCAGTGCTCACACTCCAAGAATGAATGGTACAGATGTTGAGCACGAGGCTGAGTGCCTAGTAAGACTAAGACACCCCTTGGAAAATGATTAAAAAGTAAATTAGCTTATTTTATGTTTTGCCTTATTATCTTAAAAGTTGCATGCAAAAAGAATTCTATTTAATGAAAGGTTTTGGTAAGTTTGGTTACAAATAGATTTTTCATTGTAAATGATTATATTACTCTCAATTTTATTATCAGGAGATAAAGTGAGAGATTATCTTCATGATTTAATTAACATTATCAAGAATATTAGACGTAGTGAAACTATTGAAACTTGGACTCCTGAGGAACGCATCCTTTCCTAACCCATGAATTGTAATTTCATTGATATTTTCTTTATTTCCTATCATGATGCAATTAGAATCCAAATAAAGGAGAGGCCACTGAGGACTACAGTTGTGGGGGAAAGCTTTATGGACCAGGTGGGATTGGAGTTAGGCCTTAAGGATATGTAGATATTCTATTGATGAGGGAAAAGAGGAAAAGTACGTCCAGTGGAGGGAATGGCATGAGCAAAGCTGTTGAGATGGTAGTGAGCATAATGCATAAGGAAGATACAAATAAAACTTGATATGAGGGCAGTTTTCATATGGGGGAATAAGTTTTTGTTGAAGAATAGAGTGAAGATGAAAGTATTTGATGAAAATTTTGAATACTAAGCTAAGGAGTCTGAATTCAAACCAATTAGGGTATAAACATGTATTATAAACATTGAACAAAATGATTAATAACTAAAGTATTATGGGAAAATCTATAGCTATTATTGGTTGGACATTATAAACATTTTAGGCTTTTGCCCCATTGTCTGCTGCCACATATAGTCTAAACTGATTCTTTCAGAATAATTAATTGAATGCATTTGATGATAGGGAAGCCAGACAATGCTTCATCATAGACAAGCTAGAACAATTATTTTAAAGCTTTTGGAGAACTTGGAAGCTGCCAAAAATAATTTGGGAAGATGTCTTCATAATACAATTTATGCAAATGATTTTATGGTAGGGAGGCAGTTTTAGGGGTACTCAGTAGACTGGAATGGCATTCAAAGGAGTCAAAGTTTGGGAACCAGTTTTCCAACTAATTGGCTCTCTGTGCCATTGGGCAAGTCCCTTAACTCCTATGAGGTTTAGTTTCCTTATCTTTAAAATGGGAATAATGGTACTTACTTTATTGTGGTACTGTCAGAAATAAATGAAATGATGTATCTTATGAACTATAAATAGCTACTCAAGAATAAATGATGCTGATGATGAATTTCCATCAAGTAATTGTAGGTCATTATAAGCTGAATAATGAAACCATCTAAAATATGTCATAATAATGTGGATTTGGACTTAAAGCATATAGGGGAGTCTCAGTACAAGGCTGTCAGGAGGAGACAGCAGTAAACTAGGACTTGGAAATAGGACTGGGCCTAGTGGGCATGGAACCTACTGGACCTGGCCCAAGAAAAGGGTGATCAGTAATTCTGTTCAGTAGCCACCCATACCAAAGGGGCCAATATAAGAAGTGAACATTGGAACCCACATGCATTTCTTGTGGAAATATAAAATTGTACAGCTGCTTTTAGAAACATTTTGACAGTTCCTCAAAAGGTTAAATAAGGAGTTACCATATGACTCAGCAAGTCTACTCCCAGGTATATATCAAAGAGAAATGAAAACACATGTCCACTTAAAAATTTATACTCGAGTATATAGAGCAACATTATTCATAATAGCCCCAAAGTGGGAACAACTTGAATGTATATGAAGTGATAAATGAACAAATAACATATGGTATATTTAAGCAATGGAGTATTATTTGGCAATAAAAAGGATTGAAGTACTGATATATGCTATAACACATATGAACCTTGAAAATATTATGTATGCTAAGTGAAAGAATTCAGGCAGAAATGGCCACATATTGTATGATTCCATTTATATAAAATGTACAGAATAGGCAAATCCACAGAGACAGAGAGTGGATTCGTGGTTGCTAGGGACTGGGGGTAAGGGGAAATACAGAGTGAATGCTAATGGAATGGGGTTTCTTTATAGGGTAATAAAAATGTTCTGGAATTATGTGGCAGTGATGGCTGCATAGCTTCATTACTATCTTATAAACCACTGTACACCTCAAAAAGTTGACTATTATGGTTTGAGAATTATATCTCAATTAAAAAATACAAACAACAAATAAAAATTACTATAAAACTCAACAAAAACCAAATATCATCTCAATAGAATGAACTTGTGATATATAAGGATAAATGTGAAATTTCCCCCACAATTAATTATTATAATTTTATTTTATATATTTTATTGTCAAGTAAAATATTTGACATTATAGTACAGGAATAGTTTCTTAGTACTGTTTGATGTTAGATTATTCCTGGGTCATTCTCCTATACATTGGTGATCCTAAACAGATGATCATTTTAAACTGAGGTTTATGGAAGAATAAGATAGTTATAAAGTGACCCATTTTTCTCTAATACTTCCTTCTTTATTCATACTCTATATTCTTTATTCTGTCTGGATCAAAGATGATTTATCATGGAGGTTTTTGTATATGATTTTGGAGTGTTTTTCTTCCTTATTAAATTTTGAGGTGGCAAAATTGACATTCTGCTTAAAATTCTTTCTCATAAGATGTGCATAATGCTCAAATTATGACTTTTTTCTTGGAATAAATGGAATTAAATAATGGTAAATCAGATAGAGTTTGTAAATGTTATTTTACTTAATATAAACTACCACACCAAATAATTTTATAAAAATTAAAATTATGATAAAATCTATTATTCTGATTTTATAATTATTATACTATATTATTATTATATGATTACTTACCTTATTTGTTGGCTCAAAAGTTTATAATATTTTTCCTGAATTTTCATGACTAAGACACTCTCTTAATATTTTTATTAATTGTCAATCTATTTCTCTATTTATATAACCATTTGTAAGTCCTTAATAATTGTTTTGTATATAAGATGAATAGCTTTCACAATCACCATTATTATAATATTTTATTGTTATAAAACATATACACTTACACTTCAACTGGTTAATGAGAATTTCAATATAAAGCACAAAATAAAATTTTGACTTCAGGTTTCAACATGAGGAATGCTTACCTATTTTGCAAGCAAGCATTCAGATATTCACATCCAGATGGTGCGTTTTGATTCTCTTACTGATATTGATGTGACAATTAGATGTGTTGGTAACTTCATGAACTCATGGTTAACGATCTACATAAGTTCAAGGATGCTAACTAAATGTAACAATGAAGTATATAGCTGGCCATTTGGTCTTGCAAAGTCTGAGGCTGAAGCACAAGCCAGATATAATGTGCCTGAATATTGAGGCTGAAGCTTGACTTTGTTACACTTCTAATATGTAGGTTTTCGAGGCTTATCCCAAGGATACTGATGCTACATTTTAGGTGATAGGCTTATTTTAAACCTCTACCCTTTGTAAGGAAGAAGCTCCTCATCTGTTGATAGGACCAGTTCTCAGTAGAGGTATGGCAGGTTTCCCTCTAGCTTCTATTTCTCTTTCTTTTTCTTAGACACCCCAGGTCCTTTACACCTCATGACATCCTATCTACCACCTGCTACCTCTCTTTGTTGTCCTCTAAACTAGTCACTTCCTGCCATTCAATAAAGACTTTCATTACTTAATCCATTTTCTTCCTCTCCCTCCCCAATGCTGATAACATTCTTGGTGACCTTAACATTCACATAAATGAGTCATACAATACCCTGGCTCTCCAGTTCCTTGACCTTCTAATCTCTAATGATCTTTTTCTTTACCCTGCCTGATCTATCCATTCTCAGGATCATATCCTTGAACAATCATTACAAAACTGAACCAACCGCCTCTAAAATCTTGATTTTAATTATCATTTTAGTCACTTCCTTGTATACCTCTCCAACTCTTTTCTGTCTCTCTCTCTCAGCTGCACTCTTTTACAAAACCCAAATCCTGTTAATATCCTTCCTTTTGCCTATTCCTGGGCTGCACATGAGCAGCTGAACAATAATGGGAAAAATACACAATCATGCTATGCTAGGCAGAAAAATATCCTCTGAAGGTGTCATGCCCTAATTCCAGGAACCTGTGAATATATATCTAACATAACACAGCCAAAGAAATGTTGCAGATGTGGTTAACGTTATTGGCCTTAGAGATGGGAAGATTAACCAGGATTATGCACGTGAGACCAATCTGATCACATGAGTCCTTAAAAGTGGAGAATCTTTCTTAGCTGTGGTTAGAAAGAGGCACAACAGAAAAAGGTAGAGAGATGTGACATGAGGACTCCCACCATTGTTGGATTTGAAGATGGAGGAAGGGGGCCATAAAGCAAGGAATGTAGGAGGCTCAAGGGATGCTGGAAAAGACAAGGGAATGGATTCTTTCCTAGAGCCTCCAGAAAGGAAGGAAGCCCAGCATGTCCTCTTGACTTTAGCCTGGTGAGACGTATGTTAAACTTATGATTTACAGTGCTCCAGGATAAATTTGTGTTATTTGTTACAGCATCGATAGAAATCTAATCCGCATGCTAACAGGTCTCACTTTAAATTTGAAAACTGCCTGGGAATTCTACTATATTACCTTTATATATTTGCTTTTTTACTCTTTTTTTTTGGGCGGGGGGGATGGAGTCTTGCTCTGTCGCCTGGGCTACAGTGCAGTGGCATCATTGTAGCTCACTGCAAACTCCTGGGCTCAAGCGATCTTCTTGCCTCAGCCTCCTGAGTAGCTGGGACTACAGGTGTGCGCCATGACACCCAGTTAATATTTGTATTTTTAGTAGAGATGGGGTCTCACTGTTGCTCAGGCTGGTCTTGAACTCCTGGCCTCAAGCAATCCTCTCACCTCATCTTCCCAGAGTGCTAGGGTTACAGATGTGAGCCACCACACCGAGCCTGCTTTTCTACTGTTTGAAACAGTGATTTTAATTCATTTTCCTCTCTATGAGACCTCCAAAGCCCTCCAACTCCACCAAGAAACAAACACATTTTCATGTGGGAGCTCCTTTACATTTCTACTATTAAATCTATGTAACTTACTTCTGTATATTCTTTGCTTCTATCAAAGGCCAATTCCTCCACTTGTGCTCTGCTCTTGACTTCTCAAGGACTTTTCACCTGCCATTGTTATCTCTTTTTTGCACCATCAATTTTACCTTTATTTTGGAATAGTCCACTATCTATATAAGCATATTCTTGTATTTCCCTTGATCTCACATATCCCCCTCAATGCCACCCATTTTTTTGCTCTCCTTCATTATAAAACTTCTTTAAAAGATTTGTTTATAGTTGCTTTCTCCCTTTCCTCATGACATATTCTTTCTCTTCAACCCACCACAATTGGGCTTCTGCTTTTACCATTCCAATTACTTTTCTGTTTCCAAATCCAGTGGCCAATTTTTAATCATCATCTTAATAGATCTCTCAGAAACATCTGACACAATTGATCACTACCTTATTCTTGAAATCATTTTTTTCTTGTGTTTTAGAACACTATATTTTCCTCATAAGTAGAAGGCTATTCATTCTGCTTTGCTGGCTTCTTTCCTTGGCCCTATTTCTAAATGTAGAAATGCCCCAGGACTCAATCCTGGCTCACCTTTTTTCTCTCTATGTATTATCTCTCTATACAAGTGATTTTGCCTAGTCCCATGACCTTAAGTACTGCCCATATACCAGTGATTCCAAAATTTGTATCTCTTACCCTGACTTCTCCTCTAAATTCAAGATTTTTAAAATTTGAAAATATTAAGGGGGTACAAGCGTTTTTGTTACATGGATGGATTAAATAATGCTGAAGTCAGGGCTTTAAGCATGTCTGTAACCAGAGTAGTGTACATTGTACCTGATAGGTACATTTTTATCCCTTACCCCTCTCCCATCCTCCCCACTTCTTAGTTTCTAATGTCCTTTACACTACCATATAATAAATTCAAGATTTATAAGTGTTAACTTGAAATATCCCCTTGAATATCTCATAGGCATTTCAAACTTAACATATTCAAAATAGTTATTTCTTAAGAAAGGAGTGGATTTGCTGTGAGCCATTCACATTTCCTACCCAAGGACACATATTTGCAAAACTCTTGGCTTGGATAAGGACTGCAGTCTGTAACCAAACAGCTGATTTTATAAAGAATCCTTGATTTTTCTTAGTCTCCTTAATATTATGGGCTACAGCTTTTTGGTTACAAGGAAGAGAGGCCCACTCAGGCTAATTCAATTATAGGGTAAGTGATTTGAGGAATAAAGGAAGGTGTCATTCAAATTCAAATAAAGAAAATGAAGTATAGCAAGGCTTCAGTGGAACTTGGAACTAAACTAAAATACCATCCAGAACAGAGGATTCTTTCTCAGGAGTGGCCTCTCAGTATTTCTCTGCTTCTCTCTCCGAATCTGCTCCATTTTCTCTTTTCTGCCATATTCTGCTTACTCATCTTATATATGACTTCTAATGACTGTCCCAACCAAATCTATCTAATGGCCAGAGGTAGAATTTCTATCAAGAAGCTAATGCAGTGATGTGCTGCTAAATGTTTACTAACTAGCTCATGGGGAGAGGGAAATGCCCTGATTTGTCACACTTGCTGATTTCTGTGGTTTGAATATTCACACTATGGCTGATTTCAAGCTACCAACATGACATCAAGGAGCTTGCAAAATTCTTGAAAATTTAACATTTGTCTTTCATAAGTGGATATGGGCTGGCTCTAGTATACCCCTATTTAATGAGCTTAATCTTTATGGCTCCTCACTTGCATGGGCCACTTCAAAGGCCTTGTGCCTAATTTTAAATTTTACATTCTTTTTCTTAAAGTTTTTCTACCCTGCCCCAATGGTATGAGCTTTATACTGCACAAAACCTGTATCAGCTTTGATAGTGACGTTTCTGCTCAGTTACTAGAGCTGACTTAACAATTTCCCTATGTGACTTTTTGTTTAAACTACCAAGAAAGGAAATATGATTGGCTTAGTTCATCTCTTTTAGGGCTGATTCCTTTTTACTAGGCCATGTCATAGGTCAGTTATAAATCTACGGCTGAACTACCCTGGTTTGAGTGTCTCTCTCTGGTCTAAATAGCTATAGCTAGGAAGGTGGAATCATGTGCTTCACTGTCAACTAAACAGGGGCTGTGTGTGCACTAGTTTCCCTTGGAAGATTTCATCAGTGGAACATGTTTTACCTAGAGATGTCAAACTTCTGAGTGCCCTAGCCATCAATACAAAGAAGACCTCTAGCACAATAAAGCACAAATTGTCTTTTATTTAATAGTTAAAAGCCAAAATTATCTACTTGCTTTGTAAGTAAAATCATGAGGAGTATCTTCTAATCTAGAGACTAGTCACTTGTTTACTTCCTTATCTAGATTCCCTTAAGAGTTATTGAAATAAATAAGCAGATAATGATACAAGATTTATAGTGTTGATCAAAATTAACAAATGTCCATGTGGGAATTCAAAGTGGAGACATTAGACATGTTAGCATCTGTATAAACTGAGTTTCACTGTAATTTGTAAGACTGAACTCATGGGATGGGTCAGTAGAAATGAAGACAGATGGTAAGTGATTAGACCTGAAGATTCTTACATGCCATTATCACAATGATGAGTTCTTCTTTGTGAACCCTTTTCATAAGAACCTTCCCCCTTCCACCTGTCTACAATTTACAATATACAAATTCCTGAGCTGTCCAAGCCATTTGAATTAGACTCTCCATGGGAGGGCCTCAGGAACCTATCTTCTTAGCACAATCCTGGAATCTGCATTTTATTAGACAATAAATGCACACTGAAGTTTGAGAATCTCTGCCTCAGACTGTCTGGTACTATTCTCCATGGCATCTCCAACACTTAAAAAGGCTCCTGACATTGACACTCAATAAAGATGATTGAATAAATGAATGAATGAATGAATTAATTAATTAATATGTCCCCTAAGGTCTCGTAAATAGTCACCTATATCTTCTTTAGAAATACAGAGGAAAGGATGTGGTTGGTATGTACTACATGCTTTTTGATTGCTGGAAACACTAGACAGTTTTGGATATTATCCAGGACATATGTATAGAAAATGTAATCATTTCTATTCACCTCCTTTGCCCACCTAATTATCCAAATCTCTGTCTTATTCAGTCCATTTAGCTCTGTAGGCTGCCTTGCTCAAGAGATTCACTCTAATTGCTCACATTATCAGGGTGGAACTTCTCAACTTGTCACTTTCACTAGGGGTGATATTCAAAATATTTAATAACTGATGCAGCACTGGCACCATCCAGTCAGTATGGACCCTGGCTGTGAACAACTAGCAGGGCCATTATCGGTGCTAATGATAAGTCTTGACCATCAGCCTCATGTAGAAGACTGTCTTCCTAGGCATTTAGGTCTATGGGTTCTTACAAGAAGTGATCTATACAAGGGTAAGGCTTCCTGGGTCTAGGATCACAGCTCAGATTACCCTGTGTGGTAGGTAGAATAATAGCCCCTTAAAGATGTCCACATCTAAATCCCTGAAAGCTGTGAATTTTACTTTAGATAGCAAAAGGGACTTTGCAGTTGTGATTAAGTTAAGGATCTTCAGTTGAGGAAATTATTCTGGATTATGTGGGTGGTACCCATGTAATCGTGAGGGTTATTATAAGGGAGAGTGGGCAGCATGAAAGTTGGAGTCAGAGAAAGATATGTGATGTTGGAAGCAGAGGGGAGAAAGATGGGGGGAGAAAGAGTGAGAATGAGAGAGAGAGAGAGAGAGAGAGAGAGAGAGAGAAATAGAGAAAGAAAGAAAAAGAAGGAGGAGGAGGAGAGGAAGGAGAAGAAGAAGAAAAGAGAAGAGAAGTTGAAGATGTTATGCTGCTGGAAGGTGGAGGAAAGGACTATGAGCCAAGGAATCCAATTAGTCCCTAGAAGCTAGAAAAGGCAAGGAAACAAATTCTCCCCTAGAGCCTCCAGAAGGAATTCCGCCCTGTTAACACCTTGATTTTAGAACTTTTGACCTCCAGAAATATAAGATAATACATTTTCATCGTTTTAAGCTACAAAATTTGTGGTAATTTACTACAGAAGCAACAGGAAACCAATACACTCTATAGTAGGTACGAATTTCAGAGTCCAATTCAAGTATGTAAGAATGTGATTCTCCTTCCCCATTACTATTTGAAGCCTCTATTCTGTTCAGTTTCAGAAATATTAATGTTGACAATTCAAGGTATTGTTAGTCAAATTGGTGATTGAGTATTCTTTTCAGGTAAAAACTCAGTAAAAATCAAGGTTTTGCTCTTCCTCCTTGTTCTATGGGGTAGTATCTCAGTACCAAAATGAGAGAAAGGATATTTTGTCCATTGTCTGCTATCTGTGGGTGCCTGATAAGGGAAACCTAGCCCCTGTTATATTTGGGCTGTTGGTGTTTATCCCTGCCAGAGGGTCTCCTAATGTCTACAGTCCTACCAGACTTAAATACTACACTGCTAACATGAAATTCATTGTTAATGTTTCCCTGTTAAAATTACAAGGTCCCTTTTAGCCTACTATACATCTTGTCATTTGTAGCCTTCTCGAGGGTACTGATAACTTTGGCATATCGACCCGCCCTTTGGGGTCCTAGGAGAATTGGAAGATTTCCAACATTTTCTATCTAGATGTGTCTGGCCACCATTTTCATAAGGCTTCCTACCTTCTTGACCTTCATCATGGAAGTGAAGCACAAGATTCTGCTCTCAATATTTTCCAGATATTTCTAGGGTTTTCATCACCACCCTTCTCAGAAATTAGTCTCAATTCTCTTACTTTCCTCAGCCAATCTAATTTAATTTTATTTTGCATATAGAAAACAGGCTCTTCTTTCATCATATGTTCGTTCCAAATCTCTTGCTTATGGGATAAACTTTAGGCTCTTAGTCTTTGCACTGAGTCTTTAAACTTTTGAAACTCAAACGTTTTTCTCTCTCAAGAATCTTGGTTTTTATAATCCAAAGCTTTATCTCTTGAGACAGTGGCTCTGCTAAGGGTTTCGGAGGTTTAATTCCAAAGTAAACTCCAAGAATGTGACTCTTTGTTTTATGTGTTGGGCCCTTGCCTGAGGTAATAAGTCTCAGCCTCAAGGTCTGATTTTAATGAGAAATGTTGAGGGGTAATGAGGGGCAAAAAGAGAATAAAAACCCACCCATTAATACTTCATGATATTATGCCTCTTCATTTCTCTCCTAGTAAATCATTGCATTTGGATTCTTTAATGCAGTTCCACCCACTGTTCCCCCCACAAGTTATGCAAGGCCCTTGCAAGGCTCACCTGAGCCTTGTAGAATCTCTGCCTTTGGTTATGGCATAATTCAGAGGGGAAATAAGTGGCCAGAATCTGTGCATCCAGAATAATGTCTTTCATTTGTAAATATTCAGACTTCATAGGGGTAGTTGTTAGAATGAGCACCAAGAATGAGGCGGGAAATTTTTAGCCCCTGAGCTCAAAAAAGCAACTAGTTTAAGTATAATTGAGAAAAAGTCAGGAAGAAAACAAGATCAGTCTGAATGGTTTTCTCCTGCCTTTTCATAGTCTTGCCACCCCCATCGTATGTGTAACTCTCTCTCTCTCTCTCTCTCTCTCTCTCTCTCTCACACACACACACACACACACAAGACCTTTCAAGTAGAGAATGATAAGAGGAGATGATTTTGGAAAGGTAGAGAGTCAGATATGAATTTGGGGGTTCCTGTATTCTGCCCCCTCCATCCTGTTGGGCCAAATCTCAGGGATGATAAAACATGATGGAAATCCCCACTTAAAGGTTGAGGAAATCAAAAGAGGAGGGACTTAAGTTTTACATCCTGGACAAAGACCAGTGAGCTGGGAAGCCTGGTTGAGCAACATACTTCCTCTCCACCCGATGCTGCAGTCTTATAGTAGAATTATACTGTGTGGTAAGCCTAGGTATGAAAAGAACAAAGATAAGTCTCCACTACTTCTACTACCTGCCAACCCCCTCTTCCTAAGTGTTATGAATCCTCCAGGGACATAGGAGACCATATGAAAATGTCTTGTGTTCCTCTGAATTGGGTGGCAAAGTTACTTGAGAGAAGGAGAAAGAGAGTCAATGTGTTTCTAAGATGCCTTTAGCCAGGATGAGAGGATTCTGCATATGATTTGGACAGTCTCTGCCATGGATTGGGGTATGCAATACCTCTAGTTGGCTCACCAGCGCAAGAGAGCTGAGCTGCAGCTAAGTATCCATAAAACACACAATTTACATTTGTTTCATGTTGATGCAGTAATGGCTTTTAATTTATTCTTGTCTTCCTGTTTCTATACTCTTTCATAACACCCTTCACATAGACTTTAGGCTTGGCCATGTGGCTTGATTTGGCCAATGAGGCAATATAAAATGGCATGACAAGTAGAAACTTGGAGTACTCAAATATTGGGGTTTGCCTTCTCTTGCTTTTGTTGGAACTGTTGATCACTATATGATCAGCTTGTTGGATTATGAAAGACATGTGGTCCAGTTATTCTCTTATTGACAACCAGCCAATCTCCAGACATGTGAGTGAGGTGTTTGACTTCCAGCTGACCACAGATGCATAAGTAAGTCCAGATGAATTTAGCCCAAATTTCTTACCCACAAAGTTATGAGCTAAATAAATGGTTGTTATACTAAGCTACTGAGTTTTGAGGTGTTTTGTCAAGCAGCACATGTTAACAGATATATTATTCAAGGGAGCATCATGTGACACATGTGCCTAGGATCAGAAGGGGTAAGTTATATCTGGAGCAAGAAGAAAGCAAGGCCAACACAATGCCATTCCCTTTAGCTGCTTCTCCGCCCAAAAACATATCCAGAGCTGATCACTGATCCTGGGGAAGGAAGGAATGAAACAAGGGAAAAATGGTGATTGTGACTGAGGATTCAACTTGAACTAACTGAGAAGTTACTGAACTTACCCGGACATAACTGGCTTAAATTTTCTGCATTAGACAGAATGCTGGCTCATAGGAATATCCTTCTTCTTTTATAGCCTATCTGAGCCTGTGACCAGGGAAATCTGTGCTAGTTATACCTATACCTGTATTTTAGTATTAGTGCCCTAGACGACACCTGATATATCTGAATGATTAAGCCTAGAACCATGCATCATACTTATGTGCAAATATGAAGACCTGAGTCAAAATCAGTATGAAGTAACTTTCTAAGGTACAGGAAAGGGGCTGCCTTGATGTGAGTTTGAGGAACATGAAGAAATGTGGACAGCTGTGATTGGTTCTTATTGTTCCTTTACCTTTGCTACACTGGAGGGCAAAGTAGGAGAAAGATAACATTTTTCTAGAGGTCAAATTTATTATTATTAATATTTTCATACCTAACATTAGATTGAGTACTTATTCATTGTGCTAAGCTCGTTATATGCACTGTTTTATTTAATCCTCACAAAAGCCCATGGGGGTAATGTATTATTTCTCCCATTTTACAGGTGAGGAAACTGAGAGATTAAATTACTTAACTTTATGCAATGAATAAAATGGCTGCAATACAGAACTGTCTGACTCCAAAGAACTTGATTTCATTTTGGCAAAATATTGCTTCATAAATGCATGGTAGCATTTTAAAATGTATTGCTAGCAATGATTTTCCAAGTAAGAAAAAACACGTATTTAGAAGGACTGGGAGACTATAATTAAGTGCTGAAGGATCAATTACAATTTCATATGGGGACCTAGGACATTGCAGAGCAAAGTTAAGAGAGGGGCCACTTTGTTGTTTTGGGATGAATGTTCTCTCTCCAGATGCTTCACATAGAATAAAGATTATGGCAATGATTCCTATTGAATTTGGCCAGGGGAAGGAAAAGCCAAGGTTTCTTTTTAAAGTAATATATCTTTGTAATGAATTTTCCTGATAATAGTTTTTCTGTAAAGAAAATAAAGAAGGTATACAATCAGAGAAAGCACAATTGGTCTGCAGGCCTCCCCCAAAATCTAGGTAAGCATTAATTCCTAGCATTTAGGAATTGGTATATTTGATAAAAGTGTCCTGATAACAGTTTTCTGGATATGATCACTAATTTAAAAAATTAAATATTTGCAGGCAAAGAAGGTTCTCATCTGAAATAACTTCCTATGTATCACAGTCATCACATTTCTCAAGTACCACTCCTAGGTTTCATCAGAAGCCTTAGAAGACAGAAGGCTGTTTGCTTTCCATCCATTCTATCTCAAAATATCATCAGGGTAGTGCCAAGTTTTGGCAGAGTCATTAAACTCAATGCTATTCTGACATTCTTGCAGCCTGTGTTGGAGGTCAACATGACTTTGCTTTGTAGCACCGACCACTTTGGCCATTAGGTCCCTGGAGCTTCAACTGCGCCAACTACTGCCAGACCTGCATCTATCCTTGAATGCCAATCCATACACAACCACTCAACTGACTGGCTACACTTGACCCCCAGTTTTTCCCACCATAGAAAAATGTGTTTATTAGGAAACATCTCTCCTGGAGTCAGGAGACAAAATGATTAGATTGAATTTATAGTATGAAAGCAATCTTTAGACTAAAAAGAGACCATGTATGTGGAAGCACCTAGGTAGCAGGCTCTTACCAAACATTTGTTTCCTTCCCTTTTCAATTCCATTTTAAAATGAATGAATATGATGTGGGAAAAATAGGGGCACTTTTTTTCTGTGACAAATTGAGCTGTTTTGAAAAATGTCAGTCAACAATTGGTCTAGTTTCTCAACTTTTTTCAATTAAATTTTCTCCATAATTTTTTGAAATATATGCCCTTGGGTTAGGCTAGAGGTTGTCAACATTCACAAAAATCACTGAATATCTTCAAGTACATTCCATTTTATTTTTTTAATGCTAGGCAAAATGCATGATTCTGCGTGAGATGCTGCATCCTTTTAGAATACAATTTCTGAAGTCTGAGATTTCATTTTAACTCCAAACGATCAAGTTGTAAGTTCCTCGTTGCTAAGGAAACCATTGTGTATAAGTCACCAGTAAACACAATAGATGGTAGTTAGACTCTTGTTTGTTGGGGGCAAATGCCTCTTTCCTTTGAGATTAGAAAATTACTACGTTTTGATTGGAAGGAACAAGTCATGTGGGTTTAGGCTATTGCTGTAGAGAAACACACCTGCAGGACTCTTTCATTTTTTTTTTTCCTTCTGTTTTAGACATGGATAAATAAGCAGGGGATCTAGAGGCAGCTTTTAGAAAGAATTGGCAGCCAAGCGACATTGTCTTTCTCTTTCCCTGCAGATATCCCACTCCTAACAGTGAGAGGCAGACATCCTTCACCAGTGTCTCTCAGATCGATCCCTTCCTTTCCTTTCCACTCTGTCACCCTGATCCAGCCCTCCTCACCTTGAATCAAGACTTTTGCAATAACCTCTAAGTTGGTCTCCATATGTCCAAACTCTCTTTCCTGTATTTCATCCTTCCACACTATGTGTCAGATTAATTTCTGAGCCAGACTGCTTGTGCTCAAATCCTAGCTCTGCTACTTGTAAGCTGTGTGGCCATTGAGCAAGTTACTTAACCTTTCTGTGTCTCAGTTTCTTTCTCAGTATAATGGAGATAATGATATCTATCTCATAAGGTGGTTGTGATGAATAAATAAGTCAATCCATGTAAAGCACTTATTTCAGTGTCTGATGCATAATAAGCTCTCAATAAAAATTAGCTCTCATTAATTTCCCTAAAACATCACTTTCTATACCATTATCCTCCCTTCTCAGTTCAAACACTTTAGTGATTCTTTACCAAACTCCTTGACCTGACATTTAGAGCCTTCAGCAATATGTAGTCCATTCCCAAGTTTCCATATGTATCTCTCAAAGTAGCCCGGGGGAGGGTGGCAGTGTATAGTGACAATAATACCAACTTGGAAGTAATTCAACACCTGGAGTTGAATTTCTACTCAATTACTGTATAATCTTAAGCTGTTTGGTCTTCAGTTTCCTCTTCTATAAAATGCAGATAATAAGTGTCATTTTCTTGAGAATGAAACAAGAAAATGTTTATAGGAGCACCTAGCATAGTACCTCCTTTTTTT
>VBSM01000656.1:2340054-2367300 GCA_008086735.1 Cheirogaleus medius | reverse complement strand
CCTCCTGCCTCAGCCTCCCAGAGTGCTATAATTACAGGTGTAAGCCACCACGCCCAGCCCAATACCTCCTGTAGCAGGTGTTTAACAAACCTATTTCCTTCTCTCATTCCATCACCTCCTCTTCAGTCATATTGATTGTTATGGGCTGACTTGTGTCCCCTCAAAATTCGTATGCTGAAGCCTTCATACCCAGTGCTTCAGAATGTGACTATATTTGAAGATAGGGCCTTAAAAGAGGTAATTAAATTAAAATTAATATGTTCAAGTGGGCCCTAATACAATATGACTGATGTCCTTATATGGAGAGAAAATCGGGACACACAAAGGAACACTAGAGATATACACATGCACAGAAGAAAGACCATGTGAGGACATAATGAGAAGGTGGCCACATGCAGGCTAGTGAGAAGAGGTCTCAGGAAAAACCGAATCTACTGAAACCTTGATCCTGGACTTTTAATCTCTAAAACTGTGAGAAAATAGATTTATGTTGTTTGAGCCACCAAGGCTGTGGTATTTTGTTATGGCAATCCTAGCAAATTAATACACTAATGTCATTTGTGATGGTTATTATTAGGTGTTAACTTGCCTGGATTAAAGAATACCTAGATATCTGGTAAAGCATTAATTCTGGGTGTGTCTGTGAGGGTGTTTCTGGAGGAGATTGGCATGTGAGTGGGTGGACAGAGTGGGGAAGATCCACCCTTAGTGTGGGTGGGCACCATCCAATTGGCTAGGGGTCTGATGGAACAAAAAGGCAGATGAATAGCTAATTCACTTTCTCTTTCTCTTCTGGAGCTGGGACACTCTTCTCCTGTCCTTGGATGTTAGAACTACAGGATCTCTGGCTCTTAGACTCTGGGACTTGCACCAGTGGCCCCAAACTCTTGGGCCTTCAGCCTGAGACTGAGAGTTACACCATCAGCTTGCCTGGTTCTGAGGCCTTTGGACTTGGACTGAGCTTTGCTACTGTCTTCCCTAATTTTCCAGTTTGCATGGCGCCTATTGTGGGATTTATCAGTCTTCATAGTCTTCTGAGCCAACTCCTCTAATAAATCCCCTCTCATATATAAAATATATCTCCTATTGGTTCTGTTTTTCTGGAGAATCCTGACTAATATGTATTATTTCCCATACATCGTGAATCATCACATTTTAATCTTTGCTCAACCCTTTCCTCCAGCCTAGTGGATAGACCATGAAAGGTGGGACCAGATATACTAACCTGTGCAGAGAAGCATTGCCGTTGGCCCCTTCTGAGAGCTTCTTCATGTATCACCACCATACTTTGTGCTAAATTACTCTACCATCTCAGTCATAGCTGGTTGGGCCTTACCCAAACTCTGTCATCCAGGTAGGTCAGTGATCTATGGGTGGCTTAGTATAAGAGCTCTATTAAAAGGGGTACTCTAAACTCAGTGGTAACAGGCCAGCCCCTTTATATCCTCTCTATTGTGGCACATGTATGAAAAACATACAGAGTACCAATAGATGGTAGAGTGGATAAAAGCCTAGAAACACACAGGGATATTATAATAATCAGAAGCCACAAATAAGCAGAAACCATAGGTTAGAGAGATAGTTGAGAGAGACTATCAAATAATACAAAGAGAGTAGGAGAGTAGGAGCATATAAAGATGCAGGTAGAGAACAACAGAGACAAAGTGAAAATAGCTCAAGATATGAAGCAATTATTAGAGTTGAAAGTAACAGAAGTCTACTTGTCTTGTTACTTGTTGGATTTTTAGAATTGGTCTTCAATTAAAATTGCACATCTTAAAGGATATTTAAGGTTCACACAATGCCTGATTGTGGAGCTGCTGAGACCATTTCCTGTATTTCCTATTTCCCTCAGTAGCCTTACACTAGAAGGTTAATATCTCTTTTTGCTGAAAGACACTGATTGTGTCTTTGTTCCTTGAACTTAAAGGGTTTAACTAACACACTTAGAAAATCATCACCCCTCATCTTTGCTTTTCTAATTTCTGCCCTTCCCTTGTGGCCGAAGTCCTACTGTTCCTATAAAGCCCTCTTTGACTGTTTCAGGATTGGAAAATGCCTACAGCACTTACTGGCTTTACTATGTATCTGGCTCTCATCAGTTAATTTAAAATATTTATTTCTGCATTCAAGAACACCTGAAAGGACCCTATGCTTATGAACTTCTATTTACCTGAGTCACTGGATATGTTTGAATGTCCTAAAGCCCTATAGATTTTTAAATGTGGAATTTAGACTTACACTAATTAACAGTAATCTTCTCCATATCATTCAAATTAGTGGGATAAGATTGTGTCAGTCCAACCTCACATCATAGTCTTCCTTGTTACTAAGAAAGGTCCTGTTAGGGCTTTATTTGGCACCCAACCTTCTAGTATCTTAACAGCTATGGCAGTCAGATGAGGCCCGATGTCACAAGAATTGTATCAAGGCACCAGATTTATCTGCAAAGTCATACTCTAAAGACCAAAAGGTCAATATTATGCCCTGGGATGGCTCTGTTGTGAGTCTTTAATAAGCAGCCATCAAAAATCTTGTCCATTTTCCTCATGCTGCCCATTGGGATGGACCTCCCCTGCGGTGGCATGAGGGCATACTGACAATTGTGAGTGCCTGGCTGTCTAGAGTAATAAAGGTGATGGCCACAGCCAGCTCTTCAGCTCCTGTCATCAAATTACAATTTGCTCTTCTGTGAATTAAATACTGGAAGTACCAACTAGCTGCCCTAACAATTACCTGACGAACAAAGGTGTTTCTAACCTAATGTCTGGCCCTCTCTATTCCCTGCCCCTCAGATGCATTAGTGTCCATGAGTTTTTGTGAGTTTGTTTGAAAATGTCTGGAGTAGCTATTCTGAGAGGGTTAAGGCCCTTGTGCAATATTTGGAAAAAGTAGGAAAGATGTGCTATTATCACTCTCAGGAAGACAGCTTAGCTATTTCCTGAGCACTAAAATAAGAATGAATTTGTCCTAGAATGGCTTTACTCTAAGCTCAGGGCCCTCCCTTTACTGCCCCCTTACCATCACTGCTCCTTAGATGTTGATTAGCTTCAAAAATACCTCTGGAAAAGTATCGCACAAATCAGGAAACATTAAATTGTCACTTACTCTGCATTCGTTGAAGGCATCAGAAGCCAGCAGAATCTCTATAGTAGAAGATGGAAGCATGTTGCAGGTCTGGATAATAACTTCTCATAGCAGTTTTGGCACCAAGTTTTGGGGCTTTGGGTTCCTTTACCAAGATCACTGGTCAATTACCTGGGTAGAATCAAAACAAAAGACCACTGAGAGCTAGAACAAGTAAGTTGTTTTGTCAAAAAGTGGAGATTAGGAAGGGAGGGACAGAGGCAACAGACACTGAATATCTTCTCTATGCCAGATGTCCTATTTGATACTTTGTCTAGTGTAACATAAAACTTGGTGAGATAAGTACTACCAATTTCTCAGAGTGGGGAAACTGAGGCATGGGGGATTAAATGATTCATCCAGGGGGTCAGAAACCATATTTGTTTTATCTAAGAGCTGATATTTTTAACCACAAAGGCAATATTTTAAACTATATTTTCATGTTACTATTAGGCTTTAAATGCTCACTAACCCATTTGATCAACTCATCAGATTACCTGGCATTCACTTTGCATGGGCCTGAGTTAATAATACAAAGGGCAAGGGAGTTTTAAAGGGTGGTTATATTTCCTTCTCTTCCCTTCAACATGTTGCAATCTCAAGAACACTCCCTAAAAAATCTCTTGCATATTAAATAAAAAAGATGGGAAGCATAATCCAGAGCAAAGATCTAAACATGATCTATTTAATTGATATACAATTTTAATGAGGAATTTCTGCCGGAGTAACAGGAATAATCTCAACAGATAGCTCACTCTCTACTAATAGATCTTGAAATTTTACCTGGTAGTTTCCAAGCTAGTAATCACTATCATTCTCTATTCATACATAAAAGCTTGCTCTCATGACAAGATCAGTTACATCTTAGTGTTTAATGCTGATGAGATTATATTATAACATGGCAGGGTGTTAAGTAGTTGTAACACTTAGATTTATTTTATTTTATTTTATTTTACCATCTTCACAAAGACAATTCTGAGGCATGTAAGGCTAAGTGATTGGGAATTGGTTATTCCATGTGGATAGTGACTATATTTACTAGAGTCAACTTTTGGCTAACCCCAAGGACAAATCTTCTTTGTTATGCTCTTACTGACATTGTCTACGTAGTCTGCTGATTTAAGCTTTTTGTTGACAGAAAGAAGATCATTATTTATTCTAGTTCAGCAGGAATACAAACAGCTCTCTCCTCTCCCCCTCACCCACCCCTCTTTTTGCCTTCAGGCTGACTTTCTTATCGCATATTAGAAATTCAAAATAAAGCTTATATCTATTGGTCATAGAATCTTAGCATAATTAGAAACTTTAGAAATCACTGGCTAGCATAGATTCAAAACCGAAATCAAGAGAAATGATGTGACCTGCCCAAAGTTATTGAGCTGGTTTATTTAGTTAATGCTAAAATTGGAAATCCCCCGATCTCTTATTCAATGCTCATATTCTATGAGAGTCCTCTTTTGCTTTTCTTTTTTTTTTTTTTTAAATTCAGGAATCATAATAGAAACCCTATTTCGCCTACCATTATTATTATTAATATTATTTACAAAATATCTTCAGATTTTGGAAAAAATGTCTTCAATCATTTGTGATCTTTGGCTCCTAGTGTAACTTTCCTGACACCGGGAATTCATCCCTCAGCTGGACAAACAGGAGATGGGGGGAGAGGTGCAGAGAGGAAGAGCAAATAGTTTTAATAGGTTCTCTGTTGTTGAAAATCACATTTCCCTCACAAACAGTTTCTGCAGTCACCATTCCTCTATGCCTAGCTTAAATGTCAATGGCAGCTCAAAGTCTCACAATTTTCAATTCCCTTAGGATTAAATTTCCTAAGTGGCAGTATAGGTGATTGAAACGCAAATTCCCTTTTATGATCAACATCTCAAATTACAAATAATTCATGAGGCTTAAATATTCCCTCTGTCTCAATCTTTGCATTTTTATTTTCTGAAAAAGCTAGCAATGGTTTTCTGAAATTTTTGCTGAAATATTCATGCTTGGTCTACGGGGCTGAAGGACACATTTATAAGACAGAGGTCTCTCTAACATAAACAGAAGGCTTTGGGCCCAGCTGGTGTTTGACAGTGGGGATATTTATCTTCAGTTAGCCTTTTGTTGAGGGACTTTCTTCCTTCACAAAAGCCCCCTTTTAGTATTCACTAGTAGAATTCATTAACTCGTTTGGATCTGGACTATTGCTTATTACAAACTGATATCTTAAGAGATATCATATTATAGGGACATATCAAACATCAAAATCATGCAAGAATATAGCTTATTTGGCAAAATGGGACACAAGTCTGGTCTGAAAGTGAAGCCTGAAATGACCATAGCACAGATGAAAACATAAGCAAAAATTTTTGATATTACCAAATTGTATCTTAGAAACAAAGGGCTCTTAATATAAAAGCAGTGTTTACTTCTGAGTGGACCCAGGCATTTCGGGGGAAAAATAATTCTTGAACCCTTGGAACTAAGAAAAAAATTAGCATGTATTGAGTATTGCTTTAGGCCAGGCACTATGTCAGGCACTTAACATTATATACTTTAATTAAATTGTCTCAATAACTCAGGGAGGTAAGTACTATTGTTCCTACTTTATAGAAAAGGAAAATGAGTATGCCAATTCTGGGCCTGTTTGCCCTCAGATCCATTTCTTGCCTTTCCTCTATCTTGCTTTGTAGTACAGGGATGCTAACCCCTGTAGGCTAAGTTTCTTAGGCTCAGCAGACATAACTAGCTTCTGGCTGTGTTCAGCCAAAGGGAGATACGAGTAGAAGATTAGGGGGGTGGGAGGAAGGAAGAGGCCAGGGTATTGTTTATGCCCCTCCTATATTCTCCACTGTGGTGAGGCACCTTCAGCAGTAGCTGCCTTTCCTCTGTGGCTCCAGCTCCCACCAGATAGGGCTGCTGTGATTCTAGCTTCTTTTGGGTGACTCTGGCCCTAGGATTCTGGTAAAATCACCTTTTTTCTTTGCCTTTCCAATTCTAGGGGTGGTAGTGGCCTCCTGCTATTGCTAATGTCTAGATTGCCTCCTTTTCCTCTATTTGGCTTCTCAGCTCCTCCATCAACTGCATAATATATTTCTTGTCTTTAATATCCTCTACTTCAAGGCCTATATCGAAAATGGTTTGTGATTTCCTGGTTGAGTCCTGACTGATTGATATACTGAGGCTTTACCCCAAATCATGTAGCTAAGAAGTGATTAAAACTCTAAATTGCATATTCTCCTTTTGGTTTGAAAATATCAAAGATTTATGGTCAATCTCTCCCCCCTTTCTCTCTCCAAAACTTTAAAAATTTTTGGAGGAAGAGTTTCTAAATACTCAACAAAATCATATTTCCAGTTTCTCAGTGGTCTCCATCCCTACCTTACTAGCATCTAAATTGACAATAATTCATTTTCTTATCTTGTAGCCAACCACTGATGTTATACTGCACATAGAGGTTTTCAAAAGGCCTTTCATTATAGAGCTAGTCCTTTGCTAGCCCAGTGGGAACATATAGATCTTTTAGATTTCTTAATTCCCCAGTACCATCCCATTCTATTCTTAGTCAGAGGATTCTTCCCTTTCTATTTTTCCAATTTTATTTCTTGTAGTTATATCAAATCCAGTGTAGTAAACTTTTTTAAGGCCTGGACCTCTGCAAAGACAAAAGTGTCTAAGGTCAGACTGTCAGTCTAGAGCTGAGCTTCCTTTAATTCAGTGAGAGGCATGTGATGAAGGTGAGAATGATGGATGCAGAGAGGGAGAGAAGAAAAGGAGAGAGAGAAAGAGAGAGAGGAACAAGACAAGAGAAAAGGCAGTAAGAAGGAAAAGAGAGGGAGAAAAAATGGTTTTAACAGATTAAGGAAAATATTTAGTTTTTCAGGACATATTTCAGAATACAAGGAACTCTAATGACAGAATATGAAGGTAATAATTGTCAATTTTCCATCATTATTGAATGGTCTCATTTTTCCTCATGGAACTGAGAATTTTGTAAACAGAGACACCACCTTGCAGAAACGATAGATCTTGTTTTAAAAGAATTTACCATTTATGAAGAGCATATCAACAGAAAGCCAATTAGGCCTTCATCCCTGAAATATAGTTGAGATTAGCTTGATTTATCCAAAATTTTTGTCTGAGTTTATGGAAATTAAGTACTGCCTCCTTCACTTCCCATCCATAATTAGGAAGTGCTTTATTTGGGGGCTGATAGTTGGGGTGGGTACAGGGATTTGCTGGAGTTTTATATAGATAGATACCTGGCTCAGCTGGATTCTGCTAGCAGTCTCAGGTTGAAGAGTGTCATTCTCTCCAGCTGATACATGATGCGGCAGAAGCTTGGTTTAAAATATAGGACAAACTCTCTTTAAGTTGGTTTGGAGATTTATTACTGACTTCCCCTATAAACGGGCAGCAGATGACTTGACAGAAATAGCATTTTTAGTGATAGCCTAGTAGAGGAAGCCCTCAAGCCTAAAGAGGGGACTTTGGGAAGTTTGTAAGCCTCCCTTTCCTCCACCGGCACCTGGACCAGACCCAGGAAGACAGGGATATCAATGACCTTTTTTCTAATGCTGTCTTCACTTGCAGTTTCTATTTCTTCTTTCCTTTCTATCTTCTTTATCAACCATTCCCACAACACACACACACACACACACACACACACACACACACACACACTCCTTGTCCAGAACCTCTGGGACCTCAGGGCACTCTACTCAGGAAGTAAACAAGACTCATTCTCCTTGCTCACTATGATGTTCAGGCCCTGGGCCTTTTCCCTTAGGGGTAATTTCCTAGCACAATCTAATTTGAGATCTAAAATCCTTTTTAACCACTTCAGTACCAGCGTCGACTATAGTTGACAGCCACAGATGAACGCGTACAGCCGAGCGTCGACTTTAGCCGACAGCCATGATATGAAGGCGCACAGCTGAGCGTCGACTTTAGTCGACAGCCAAAAGCTTTTACTTTTACAGCTTTTATCTCTGCAGTTGCTGTGTGTACGTTCAGCTAATAAGTTACTACGAATCTGTGACCTTTTAACAAGTCCTTAGTAGGAGTTATTATAGTTATTTTCCTAAAGCTGCCTGTAAAGTAAAACAAGCTTTCAGTGCTTTAAAGCTTTCCTCATCACACAAGAGCAAAACGGATTCGTCGTCAATGCACAGCACAAACTATCGTGCGGACTATGAGTGCCGGCTGTGGGCAAGGTTTGGCGGCTGGTGAGCACCATACTGAAGTGGTTAAAAATGCCTGCAAGTGTCTTAATGCCATTCCTTTTTCATGCATTTTATGTTTACTAGAGGTCCTCAGTTCATAGAAGCAAAGAAATGGGGATGCTGGTGACTTGGAGGGCCTGCAAGGAAATTGGTTTATTTACTTATTGGTTTGTTTGTTTGCTTTTGTCTTTTCAAATTCCTCTTAAATCCAGTCTGCCTTAAGGGCTTTGTGGATGGTGCTGGAAAGTTGCTTTTGTCTGACATTTCAAGAGGACCTTGAAACCTGGGTCAAAAAGGAATCCAGTGTTAGAAAAGTTTCATTACATTTTCAGCAAAAGTGCTTCTTTGCTCTTTTTTTTTTTAAGCTTTGGAAGCCCTTCTCGTCAGTAATCTAACATTAAAATGTGGAGGGGATTATTGGCTTTCACTATTTAAACTGCATCTTAAAAACCTAACTGTGATAAAGTCAATCTTATTGCCTCACATTTCCCCATTAGTGACACTCATTTGGACTATAGCAGGAGAAGAATTTAATAGTCAACATATTAGCTGGATACTGATTACTAAGTCATTGCCATTGGAAAGTATGTTGGGGCAAAGGGATTGGCCCCATGAGGCAGGTTTTTTGTCACAATTTTATTTTATTATTTTTATTTTTAGTTGGCACATGATAATTGTACATATCTATGGGGTACAGTGTGATGTTTTGATACATGTATACATTGTGTAATGATCTGTTTCTCTTTCGAATTATTTGTAATTACCTGTTTCCACATAGTAAGTGTCTCATTCCAAATTCCTCTCCCTTTTCTAGGAGGGAGAAATTCCTTTAGGGGTTATTTTCCTAAAAGCTAATGTACTTTAGTTGATTTCTATAAAGGGAATAGGAACAGGTGGAAAGGAATATTCTTGATATATTAACCTTGCTATTCAACCTGCATCAAATTCTAAAAGTTCCTCAGATTGGCCTGATGATCCATGGGGAATCCTAGTCTCTCCTCTTAATCCTCATTACGCTACCCACCACTGGAATGAGGACAGATATTTTACTCATTTGGAGAGAAAGGAATGAAGAAGCCATTCAAAAAATCAGTACCAGAGAGTTACAAATGGTGACAATTTAGCTTATTTTTTCAGAGTAATTCGGTCTTGAATTTCAGTCCATATATTAGTAAATACATTTGTAAACATTTCAGATATAGGTATAAGGCTATGAGCAGCAATTTTCTAGAGGTATTCTTTCATACTTCATTCTAATTGCTGTATGTCTACCTTATTTGAGTTGTTTCTCTGTGGATTGGGTCTATAATGAGGAGACAATTCCTGCACATAAAGCAGCCTGATGAATTTTGTGTTTCAATCTATGTTTACCCAGACCCCATCCTTTTCAGTAACATTGGTGGAAACTGAGGCAACTTAATAGTTTCAAAAATAGACACTGTGATTAAATACGTGCTCTGTACTAGCAAGGACTTAGGACTTTGAGGCAGAAGACCTGGGTTTACCTTCTAGCTCTGTCACTCATTGACTGTGTGATGTTGAGTGAGTTATTCAAACTTTATCCATTTCTTCATCTTTCAAACAAGAATACAGTTATGCATTGCTTCATCATGGGGCTATGTTCTGAGAAATGTGTCATTAGGTGATTTTCTTGTGCGAACATCATAGAGGGTACTTACACAAATGTAGATGGTAGAGCCTATTGCTCCTAGGCTACAAATCTGTGCAGCGTGTCACTGTACTGAATATTGCAGGCAATTATAACACAATGCTAAGTATTTGTGTATCTAAATATAAACATAGAAAAGGTAAAACATTGTGCTACAATGATATGACAGCTACAACATCACTAGGCGATGGGAATTTTTCAGCTCCGTTCTAATCTTATGGGACTACCCTCATATATGTGGTCTGTTGTTGACCGAAGCATTGTTATGTGACACATGACTGTAGTAACACTTGCCCTGCAGAACTACTGGGAGGATTAAATGAGCTAACAGGCAAGAGCTGTTAGTCCAGTGCCTGGAACACAGCAGGGCTTCAACAAATGTTTGCCAGATTTATCAATTCCTTACTGGGTCACTGACAATGAAAACCAATTGATTTTTTGATGTTGACAGATCGCAGTCCCCAGGGATGTGCATTCAATTTATGCAGATTCAGCCTCAACACAATTGGTCTGTCATTCACTTTGCATAGCTGTAACTGATCCCTCTGTTTACCTCCTTTGTGTCTTTTATCCTCCCTCACCTTCTTTCCAGATCAGGGAGTATTTGGCTTAATGGAATAGCTATGTGCATACACTGCTTAGTGGCCCTTCAACAAAACAGGGTAACTGACTTGTTAGCAAGAATTTGGTGACCACATTGAATTTTCCTAAGACAATTTTCCACACTTTTTACAGCTTAGACTAAATAATGTGGTGTTAGCCTCCCAGTTGAGAGAAATAAACAAATTCAGTGCTAGAATCCAAGTCTCCTTTTATTGGGCCCATTAGAATAGGAGGCAAGTAGTCCTGACCTCCTTTCTCTTGGCCAATTTGGTGTGTGTCCTCTGCGTTTATCCACTAGCAAGGGTGTCTCCTCCTTCAACATTTGTTGAGTGGGAAGAATAGGGTGCTCTATTCCAGGTTTTCTAACAGCTTTCTCTTCACTTTCTTCTTCTGAGTTCTGGGTCTATGTTTTGGAGCTGTGTGACCTTGGGCCAGTTGCTTGACATTTGAGCCTCAATTTTCTGGATACTAATAAGTACCTGGCAGGACTGTTGTGAGGATTGTTAAAAAGTAGTTAAAGTGGCTGGGTGTGGTGGCTCACACCTGTAATCCCAGCACTTTGGGAGGCAGAGGTGGGAAGATCATTTGAGGTCAGGAGTTTGAGACCAGCCTGTATAACATGGTGAGACCCCATCTCTACAAAAAACAATTTTTAAATAGTAGTTAAAGTACCTAATGCACTAGAAAATACTGTGCAAACTTTGTGTTAGGAGAGGAGACAAATGAAGGAAAACTTAGAGTTGAGATATGATAGGCATGTTCTGAAAGTGGTGAGTATGGCTAGATCTTCGAGCCCCCTGTGTTCCTCTTCTGTTTATCTTCCCAGTTGTCTTCTCTTCTTGATTTCTCTTCTTTTACTCACACCTGAGAGTTCTCAGCTTTGGGGAAACATGAGCAGGATTGGATGGAAGTGAAGGAGAACTGAACCATGCTAACTCAACTCTCACTATTCTCTCATGTCTCTGACATGCTTACCACCCCAACCCCTAAACTGGTCCTTTGCCCCTCACCCCCATCCAAGTATGTCTATGTTCTAATCCACAGAACCTGTGAACATTATCTTATATGACAAAAAGGGGCTTTGCAAATGTGATTGAGTTAGGGATTTTTTTTTTAAGTTAAGGATCTTGAGATGGGGAGAGTATCTGGATTATCTGGGTGGGCCCAAAGTAACCACAAGGATCTTATAAGAGAGGTGCAGAAAAAGCCAGAGACAGACAGAGACAATGTAAAGATGGAAACAGGGAGACTTGAAAATGCCACTCTCCTAGCTTTGAAGCTGGAAGAAGGGACCATAAGTCAAGGAATGCAAGAAAAGCAGCTCTAGAAGCTGGAAAAGGCGAGGAGACGGGTTCTCCCCTAGAACCTCTGGAGAGGATGCAGCCCTGCTGACACTTTGATTTCAGCCTAGTGATACCCATTTCTGACTTCTGTCCTTCAGAATTATAACTTAATAAATTTGTGTTGTTTTAAGCCACTAAATTTGTGGTATTTTGTTATAGCAGCAATAAGAAACTAATATATAAGGAGGAGTAATTAAGTGATATTTGTGGATTCTAGGGGTGACTATGTTAAGTGCTCTCTACATCTTTAACTCTACATAGCTTGTAAACTACTGCCCAGGACCTGATGTACCTCAGATGACCAGTCATCCTAATGTACCCTATCTTGGCAACAAAAGTCTTGCATTTCATGAAACCCCTCAGTCCCATCAAACAGTAACCATTAGATGCATACAATTTTCCAGACTTAGTTATGAGGTTTCTGTTTTCAGTACCTCTTCTGCTGTTTATATTCCTAATTCATTCCTCATTTTTCAGTTTCAATTCAGGCACCAACTCAGCTTAACATGGATGACTTCTGTTCATATTCCCAGCACTGGCCCTGGCCTCACTCCATGTCACTTCTCTTTGCCTCATATCCTGAATGGATACAGCTGATGCTTCTCTGATATCTCCCTGTTCTCAGTCTTTCTGTCATAGCCCAGTGTTGTTCTGGGTCTGAAAGACATTGTTTTGCTTTGGAATGCCTGTAAATTTGTCTGCAAAGTTTGTGTCACTCTTGTTTGAACTTTGAGGCATTGGAAGCAATCTTGAATCACTGCCCTTTAAATATCACATCCTGAGTCTGGCAATGTGGGACATGTTGAACTCTCACGAGTGGTGCTTCAGTCCAACATTACCCCTCATCCTTAAAGGTTCTCACTTTAAGGGGATCTAATACACAAATATACAAACATAATCAGGAGGGAAATTA
Organism: Cheirogaleus medius; assembly: GCA_008086735.1. Lineage (NCBI taxonomy): Eukaryota > Metazoa > Chordata > Mammalia > Primates > Cheirogaleidae > Cheirogaleus > Cheirogaleus medius. Next base: position 2,354,433 of record VBSM01000656.1, on the reverse strand, counting down.
TTCACATAACACAAGAGATTCTCAACTTTACTAAAGATTTAACTTTATGGTTTACTTAAATAGCAAGTCCCCATAGTGGATTTAAAATGATTTGATTTTGAAAAGAGAAATTTACAGTTTTCAAGGACATTTATGGTGCTAAATGCTGTAAGCTTGCATTAACTCTGTAAATGCTATGACTAATTGAATGTGTGATATTTGAATTCTCTTTATTGAGTTGATGATGCACCTCTGATCTTACACAGTACTGTGTTCCAAGGAAATAAGGCATTTTGTAGCTATCTCATCTATTCTTATACCCCTTTGAGAGGTACCTTACCAGCCAGTCAGCCATCCATGTGGACCTGATGCTAATCGGTAAGCTTCTATATCTCTCTTTTTTTCACTGTGCAGATGGCTCTCCTTCTCCCACCCCTCCATCAGCAACAGGGGGCAATTCATTTTGACTTTAGGATGTGTTCCTGCCAGAGGCTTTCAGCAGTTCCAGACCAATATTCTTGTATTCATTCTCAATTCCCCTTATTGCCAGGGTAGCCCTGACCTTTCCTTCCCATTCTGATAATTGGCCAACTGTCTTATTCAGAGAGCCAGTCCTTACTTTGTATTTTGGCTCTGATTAATGTCTTGTTCCCTGTGCTTGAGAGCTCATCTTCATAGCCTGCCCAACCTCTTCATTCCCCTGGGACTGGCCCCTATCTAGCCTTTGTCAGGACTACTTCCCCTCCCACCACATTGTGAATACTCCCTCAATTTCAGCCCATGACTGGGTCCGGCTAGCTGCTAGTGGGTTGATAGACATTCAGCTTTAGGGACAATCTAAATATCACCTGTTTTTGGATTTTCTGTTTCTATTTTTCATCTAAATAATCTGAGGGCAGGAACTATGTCTCATTTATCTCAATTTCCCAAGTTCTCACCTCAAGGCTTTTCATGTGCTCAGTGAAGTTTATTCAATATGTGAGACATCGAACAAATGAATGAATGAACAAGTGAATTAATAAGTAAAGAATCAATCGGAAGATAGCTATTAATTTTGTACTGGGCCCCCGATACCAAATGACTGTTTGGACTACTACCTATGAACTAATGTTTATCCTTCAGATGTCCTGCTCTGCCAGCCAGATTGGATTTCCTCCCATCACCAGCGGCTGGGTATATCCCTTGAAGTGTCTGTCCAACCTTAGTATGTAGATTTATTACCAGATCTTGGCCTTATTCAACCCATCCTTTGTTCTCAAGGGGTGTATGTTCTATTAGGGCATTCAAGGAAAATGTAAATCAACACAGAGAGCTGATTGAATGGTAAGGAATTTCTGGGTTCATTTGAGGAGTCTATAGACGTGTTAGCCCCAGAAAGATTCATTCATTCATTCATTCATTCATAAATATTTTTGAAGGACCTGTATCTTTGTCAGGGTCTCAGAGAAAAGAGAGGGAATACTTATATTAGGATAATTCTAGGAGGATTTATTTACAAAAAGACTAATTAAAAAGGTATGGGTGGCGTGTAGGGAAGCATAAGGGATAGTCAACAATGAGGCATTAGTAGCTGTGGAGATGTTGATACCCAAAGATGAGGGCCTAAAAGATGAGGGGAAGATGTGAACCTGAAGGAGAGAGTGGAGTAGAAGAGGCCATACTGAGAGGAGCAGTGATCTTCTGTGGAGGGACACAACCAGTTCAATGTGACCCTGAGCCAGGGGAACAAATACTGTGACCTTACTTGTTTCCCTCCCTCTAATTTTCCGCTGGAGCTCCTCTTTAGCTGAGCCCCACTGGAAGCCAGAGGACAAGGGATCCCTCCTGTGGCAGAGAGCAGGGTGGAGAAGCATAAAGTGTGGCACGGGGTAGGGGTAGTTGAAAAGGAGATATCTAATACAGTGTGCAGTTTGCTATGCAGATAACTGTGAGCTAAGTGCTGAGAGGCTTCTAGGAAGCATTGAGTCTTCATTGAAATGTTGAAGAAGAGGAAAACATCATTTTTTTTTTGAGACAGTCTGGCTCTGTTGCCCGGGGGTAGAGTGCCATGGCATCAGCCTAGCTCACTGCAACCTCAAACTCCTGGGCTGTGAGCGATCCTCCTGCCTCAGCCTCCCAAGTAACTGGGACTACAGGCACTCGCCACCATGCCCGGCTAATTTTTTGTTTCTATTTTTAGTTGCTTGGCTAGTTTTTTTCTATTTTTTTTATTACAGATGAGGTCTCACTTTTGCTCAGAATGGTCTCGAACTCCTGACCTCAAGCTATCCTCCTGCCTCAGCCTCCCAGAGTGCTAGGATTACAGGTGTAAGCCACTGCGCCTAGCTGAAAAACATCATTTATGTGATAGGAAGGAGAAGAGCTATTAACATTGTTTTGTAGAGAGTTTTGATTAACTCAAAACAATATGCATACATGAATAAGATAATTCAAGACCACTACCTGGCTCGCAAAAATTCCAAGCCCAGTACCCCTTTTATTAGTTTAAGGTATTTCTTGTGCTTAGAGTCCTTCTCTGAATCTCCCCTGAGGACCAAGTATGAGTGAAGCTTTTGATTTAGCTCCTTGCTTAACTTTCAGTAGCTACTAAAGGTAAGTGTCCCAACCAGCAATGACTCCTATCTTGACCTTGTCCCCTGAAAGCTGATGATTGGTGGACACTAGTCTTTCTGGTGTTGCATGACCACTGGGATGTAACCCTGGCCTGGGTGGACTCTTAATAGTATGCTCATTAGTTTCTTTAGGACATTTGGTTCATTCATTCCATTTTTACTGCTTACTATGGGTTGAGCTGTATGAAGGCAATTAGCAATGAAGACCAATAACAATGAGAACATTGGGCCCATTAGAATGCAATTACTGGAGTATGGTTAGAAGGTTCTATGACTGCCCTGAGATTTGCAGGAAGCATGGAGGCTGCTATAAGCACTGTACTCACAGTGAACAAAGTAGCCAGCATCAGGCCCTGGTGATACAAAATACTCATTGAATTAATGAACAACATAGTGTTGGAAGTTGGCTGGCTCTACAATAAGAAGTGGTGGGAACTGTGCAAATGGACAGCATCCATCCAGTCTAAAAGCATCCACAGACACAATTTAGGACACTACTGTGCAAGCCAAACAAAACATGGCTGAGAGAAGCATCTGGCCTTTAGATCCATATTTTATGATTTCTGAATTCTGTGTCAGTAATAACTGTGAAAGTGATTAGAGGACAAGGTCAGAAATGGGGAAAATGTGGTAAGATGTCTATACATTGGATGGCTGAAAGGTGAGAAAGGGTTCTTAATACTCAGTTGAGAAAATCTCAGGAAAAAATTCCCAGAGAAGACAAATGACTAGCATGTTGTCAGGAGATTCCAATACTACATTAGGGCCAGGCTGTAGCACCTTGCTTACTGCTAGACTTCTAGGAACAGTTTACCAGTTTACTAATAAACAATATATATTTTTCTCACTGACTTTTACACAGGAGAGATTTGGGGGATCAGACCTAACATGCAGGAGATAGCTCAAGCTATTTTCATGACTATTATTTAAAAAATTTATATAAATAATTAGAGAATATATTTTGTGAGTTAGGTATTTGTATTACTTTAAAATTTAGTGCAATATTTATTCTTCTAAGCTAGCTTGATGTTAGTAAATCATGATAAGATTAGCATTCAACTGGCAGTAATATATAGAGCCATCCAATTCTCTGGTAAATTTTGTTAAGCCAAATTTTCCATCTCCTTCTTTAATATGCTCTATTTGATGACCAAATGTATGTGTATCCACCAACTTCCACCCCCACAATACATTTGCTAAATCATTTTTGTTCTTAAAACCCTTAGAAGTGTTTTAGAGTTCCACTAGTTTAAGGAATATGAATATAGAAGAACCAGGATAGGATTGCTAGAACTTGGAACCGGGCCTGGCCAGGAGACACTTAGATGCTAAGTACAGCCAAATAAAGAAGTCTGGCAGATACCATAATTGATGCATAAATGGGATCAAAGCCAGAAAGGTCAACTTAAGCCAAAAGAGAGCGTCCACAGTCCAGGGGATCTAACAGTATCAGGGATTGGTGATCACTAATCCTAAGACAAAAACTGATGGAATTCTGTCATCTTAAAGCATCAGTAAATACACAAAGCTATTCTGGTGGTGAGAGTAGGTGGTCAAAGACCTATAGACTAAAGGAAGAGATACTGGGATCATTAAGTAGTTCTCATATCAGGTTTTCTACCATGTATATCTTACATAATACCTTGCACAACCCAGAGTGAAAATCTGACTTTCAAATAGCCTATCTACACTATAATACAAATTATTCCAAAATGGGCTTGGGGCAGCTTTATATGCAGATATAAATTTGGCTACTGCTGATGTCTTCCCAGAAATAAAGGAATTTTACCAAATTTAGGTAGTGACGTTGAGTGAGCCTTTTATAGGAATTCCAGAACATAACTCTTGGGAATTATCCAGTTGTCAATGGCTTCTTGCCATTGGTTCTAAAGGAATGGCAGGCATCAAAAACTCATGTATTTTTAAATAGTTTTTCAGGGGAATAGAAATCAACTTACATATTAAAGAGTCCAAATAATATACCCAAGTTTTATTATTCCACTGAATTGAACTGTCTTATTCTCTTTACTTAGTTCAATCACACAGATTTGATTCATTCCCTTACTTTGTGCAAATATGGAAGGAAATAAAGAGCCCTAACATTTATTGAACATTTGCAAAGTGCTAGGCATTGTATTATTTACCTACATTATTGCCTCAGTAACTGAATTAGGTAGGAATTGTTATCTTTATTTTAGAAATAAGGCAACTGAGGCTCAGAGAGGCTGAGTAACTTGCCAAAGGTCACCCAGCCAGAAAATGTTGGAGCCAAGATTGGAACTCAGGTGAGTCTGTTTCCAAAGTCCACATTCTTTTAATCATAAACTGTGTTCTTGAGTAGACTTTTATATTCAGGGAATTTGAATCTCACTCAGTGATAATGGAAGTGTAATTATTATGTAAGAGAGCATAATGCATGCAGTAGACACATGATAAATGTTTGTTAAATTAGTAAAAAGCTGAATACTTGAAAATACAGTGGTCTAACAGTAACTCTCAGACATGACTTATTTTGTATAGAAGCATGAGTATAACAAAACCTTTCTGAATTTTAGTGTGAGATTTTACCTCTTGGATTTTAATTACTGTATTTTTCATTACCCAATGGTGCTTCTGCATTTTAATAATCATCAGCTTTCAGTAACTAATACCAGTGTGTATCAGTAATAAGCTTTGCTTTATGAATGAATTAATGAATGTATCAGCCATCTTTTCCCCAAAGGAGATGTTAATGACAGTTCCTGAAACCCAATGAGGCTAGTGAGTCTTTGGAATGTAAAATTTTAAATGTGTGATTTTAATCTGTAGACTGTGCATTTTATTTCACACTGGGGGGAACTCCAATGTTGCTTTATTATTATTTTCTTAGTTGTTTCTGTTGAATCCCAAGATTCAAGTAATGCTTTGAAAAATATGGGAAGCTAAATGCCACATTTACAATTGTTTTTGAAAGGTCTAACCTTTATTAAAGTAACTGGGTAAATACAATTCAAAAGGGTTTACTTCTCTTGTAAATTAAATGGTATGCTTGTAGACTGAAAGGTCAATTTTTCAGCAGAGTCTGGTTCTCAAAAACTATCAGTTTTTTCCATGATAAATCAAGAAAGCTAATTTGTCTTACACATATGATACATAAGCCATAATGCTGTTCATCTGATTTCAAGCTCAGTTACTTGTGGCAAGAGAGCACTTTTTATGATGAAGTGTAAATGTTGGTTTCTGAAGACAGATGTGAAAGAACTTTGGACTGAAATATTGGGCTTCCTACACTCAAAGATCCGAATTCATATGCTGAGATATGTAAGCCAATCATGTTCTACATTTCACTTTTGGTCTATTGAATCATTTCATACCTTGCTACAGAAAATATTATTCTTCCTCTTTTCATTAAAGGGAAAATCACTTTTCCTTTTCATTATACAAAAAATTCATTAAAAAGCAAATCCCACTTTAAAAACACATCCTCTCTCTCTCTCTCTCTCTCTCACACACACACACACACACACACACACAGAGACCTTGAAATAGAGTGAGAAGATTTCTCCTGCTGGCTTGGGTTGCAGGTATTTGTTTTGGCTTTGGATTTAGTTTTGAAATCCTGTTACTTAAAGAAGACTCACATGAGGGAAATCATGCTTTGAGACTGCTGGCTTTGAGAAGAGCCTGCCCAGAGCAAATTTAATTTAGAGGTAGAGTCTTAGGCTTGATTCATTCCTGAGTTTTAAGAGTTTTCATTGCTTCCACACAGATAAACAGGTAGCCATCTATAAATGATGGAACTACATGAATAATAAAAGCAGATAATGTTAAGTAAATGTTAAATACAAAGAATGACAAACACTTGTTCCACCAAGGATATTTGAGCAATTGTTTCTCTTAGTATGCTTTATTTTTTGTCAGTGTAGGAGTTCAGTGTAGTTCAACATGTTAATTAAGCACTTATGTGATAGGCTTTGTGCTCAGAACTGGGGATTCAGAGAAAATAAGAATAAGGCACCAGCTGTCCCTTCCTTTTCCTTTCTTCTTAATTCAGTTTTCTTGGCCACAGAAGCTTTTTCTTTTTCTTTCTTTCTTTTATTTATTTATTTTTGGAGCCAGCAAAATGTGTGAAAACTTCCATTTTAGAATCTTAGGTTAGGGGATTGTTGGCATGTTTATTCAATTGTTGATAACTCACAGGTTTGCCTTAAGGACAGATAAGTATGTGGCAAGTTCTTATCATATCACTATGGATCATTAAAAGTCAGAGGTGTGACAAATCATTTTACTTCTCTGAACTTAGATTATCTTAGTTTTTTTTTTTATGGTTCTTACCTTCCCTTATTGGCCCAAAATATTTGGCTCAGTATTCTCATAATTTAACCTCACAGCATGTTTGTTGCAACAGTACTGGATTCAATTTCGTTCAACCAATATTGCTGTTTTACAAAAGCATTCTGCTAGGCCCTGTGGGCAAGTCCTGTCCTCCAGGCTCTGCCAGTCTTGGCTGGGGAGAAGATAATTATGCAAGTAATTATAATAAGGCAGGATGTAAGAAATGCCATAACAGAGGAGTGAACAAAACGCTATGGCAACTTAAAGGAGGGAGAGGTCCTGTGCATCTGTATACATCTGAAAAGCTTCCTGGGGATTGTGGCATTTGAGATGGGCTTTGGAGAATGGGTATGATTTAATAAGCAGAGATGCACAGAAGGCCTATCTAAGCAAGAGGAGTCGGAGCAAAAACCTGGGATGGAAACACACAGGGAATGTTTGTCTGCATTGCAGGGTTCCTGTAGGGAGTCGTGGGAGAGAAGGCTGGAAAGAGAATTTGGAGTTATATTGAGCAGGGCTTTGCATGCCAAGCTGAAAAACTTGTGCTTAAATCTGTAGGCAGTGTAGGGATGGCATTAAAGATTTTTAAAACATTTATGTATTTAACAGAGAGTGACAAGATCAAATAATTTTTGCAGGGAAAATAATGTAACAGTTTGTGTAGGCTGGACTGAAAAGGGAAAGCCAATTTGAAATAACTAATGAAACCTTTTGTCCCTAATTACAGTAGTAATGCAAGCTCACTGTAGAAACTCCAGAAAACAAAGAGAAGCACAAAAGAAAAAAAATTACCTGCGATTTCATCTAGCCTTACACATTATTTACATTTAAATGTGTCTGTTGCACTCATTTTCTTCTATGTTTGTGTGGGTGGTATTGTGTGTCTTCCGCTTTTTCTGCTTCTTGATATATCAGGAACAATTATCCAGGCCATTCAAGCGAATGCAAACTCTGTTTTAAAAAGGTAAATTTTGTTACTTTTGAGAACAAACAGTAAGTTTATAGTGTTGTCAAGCAGAGGTCCTGCTAAGCTTGCTTTAATAAACGTAAGAATTACTTGTAATTAGAATGCCAATTATTCGATTACAGTTAGTGCTGCTATAGCATATAATTTTTATAAGTAGTTTCAACATGCTACTCTATTGTATTTTTTCCATCGTTAGCTCACCAATATTTAAAAAATGTTAGTGTAATATTAGTCTGCAACCTTATTTTTGACCAGATTTTCAAGAATTCCAAATTAGTGTGCTCTAAATCAGTGATGGTTTTTCAGCATTAGCAAGTTTGTTTCGGAAGACAATTTTTCATCACTCCCTTGTGTTTTCTTTTTCCTTTTTACTGGTCACTGCATTTATCCTTTTCTGGCCAGTTTCCCTTCTATTATTTGGAGGGATTATTCTGATATTCTAGTGGGGTTTTAAACCCCCTGATACAATGGTACAACTTAAACAAAAATTATACTTATTGATAAAAAAATGTAGCCGTTAAGGGCCCCAGAGGCTTTGATGTTATGGATATCTTCATCTTTTTCAATAAGATTTATTTTCCAGTGTTTTGTTATTTATCTGAAGGATTACAAAAACTATCACTTCAGCATCCCTTGTTAGGTTATCAATCCCTTAAATTCAGTTTCAGTGCCTCCCCCTTACGGATCATGATATTGCCTCAGTTGTATAAATTTGTGTCCTATCTGTCATGGACTTTCAACTAATGTAATGTTTCAGTGCTGCTTTCTCAGTTTAGCTTGTCGGCAGCTTTCCCTGGACCCCCATCTGCTTTATCTGTGTTTCATAACCAGAATGTGGCTCCACCAGGCTCTTGTGGATGATACTATAAACTGTGTTGTAATGGCTCATAGGATTAGATAGAGGCTATTATACATCTAGCCTGGAGTGCTAATGTCTAAAATTAGGCATGGAATTTGTAAACTGTAATGAAATGGAAAGAAATGGCTTTCATATGTATTTTGGCCCTGTGCTATGTAATCACAACCGTAACGTGTCACGGAACCTTATCCTTCTCCTCCTGATTAAATGGTGTACTCTTTCTTAACTAGACTGTTGAATTGTGTCTGTAAATCTTGATGTCCCTTAACTATTATTAATGCCATAAAACTAGGATGCTCTAATTATCAATATTTCTCCCTTCCTGAATTATTTGCTCTTTCTGGGCTGTCTCTGTGACTTTAGTACATTAGCGACTGACCCAATCTCAGACCTAAAGCCTTTCCCCCTCATAGACTGTGCTTTTGTTTGAAAAGGTGGTAAGAATGCATTTAGAACATTTTCCTTAAGTGACAGGGTTGAGAAAATGAAGCCATTTCTGTTTAAATGGTCTCTGAAAGAAAAGAGTCTGTAAATTGTTATGCAGAATAACCCTTTACACAGGATTTAAAAGAATCACATGTCTCAATGTGGATGTATATGGAGATAGAAAGCATATAATTTAGTAATTGATTTGCTTGATCACAAGAGGAATTTTCATTTTGCAAAAGGACTCACCACAAAGTTCTTTAAATGGGAGACACTTCTTAGGGCATGTAAGTTTTCACAGGTTATTGCTTTTTTGTCAACTGCTGGGGACACAAGCTAAGAGAAAGTTAAAGTGTAGAAATTACTGCCTGTATAAGATCTACCAGTATGAGTCACCTTGTTTCTGAAATTAGAGTATAAGCCAATGGGGAAAAGGTCATTAAATTTCTATTTCTTGAGCACTTACTATATTCCAGACACTTTATATATATTACTTCATCTAATTATCACATTAACTCTATGAATTTTAAACTAGCTTCGCAGATGAACAGACTGAAGCTTGCATAGCATGTAAGTGGTGTCACTGATTTAAATTTATTTGTCTTTAAGAATTGTACTCTTTATACATTATAAATTGATGGGATTGATTTAGAAAATTTCCATGTGTGTGCATTTTTTTCAGACTCAGAACTAATATATAAGGGACAAATGCATGAATAAATCTGGTTTTAAATCCTCAAACTTCATTCAGTAAATGGCCCAAGATTCCTTCCCTTGCTGTTCATTCCATGTGGTCTCCAAGAACTTTCTTTAATAGAAAGGTACATCTGCTGTGACAGTGATTTAAAAAAAAATTCCAAAGCCAAACAGAGAAGATTTAAAAATTTGTCTCTGCTTGGGATGGTTTATGTTGGAGTTCCCGTTCATTAGGATGTCTGATTGGTATCATGTGCAAATTCAGGTTTTTCAGTTTCTTGACAAGTCCAATTAAGGTGCATTTATTAAGACAATGTGGTATGGTAAAAGGAACACGGACATTGGTGTCAAACAAGGCTAGGTTGTAATTTCTCTTTTCCCAGTTATTGGCTGTAAAACCTTAGTGAAATCACTTAACTTGTCTGGGGTTCATTTTCCTCATCTGTTCATCATTTTCTATTACAAACCAAAACAAAATGTCATTTCCTTAGGTGGAATCACTTCCCCTCTACCTGTACTCCCAATCATAGAGTTTAAGCCAATCACACCCCTAATCACATGGATGGGTTCTGTGATGGATACATATTCAGGTTAATGAGAGTTATCCCCAAGAATTTTGGGGAAGAGAAACTGTTTTCCCTTGGGTGTGAAGCTGAGGCAATATGAGTCTGGAGCTGCTGATTTTATGATCATGAGAATTAAGAGTATCTCAGAATAAAACAGATCCAAACCAAGAGACTGAAAGAATCATCCTGGTGACACCATCTGAGTCTCTGCATCAAGCTCTGCCTGAAGTTAGCAAGATTTACCCTTGAGGTTTTTATTTATACATATCAATAAGTCCCCATCCCTCCTTTTTTTTTAAATCTTCTTTTCAAAAGGCAAGCTTGAGATGGTTTTTTTATCCACTGAAATAAAGATAGTCCTAGTAGTTATAAGGCCTATAAGGATGTGCCTGTAAGAATTAAGTGAAATATTGTTTGTAAAATTCCTGGTAAAGAACCTAAGATATAAGGGTCTACGAAGGTTATCCTTTCTCGACTTTTAATAGTGTCCCTAGGGTCTGAGCTGAAGAAGAGGCTATTTAATTCCAATTATATCACTGCGTGACTCTGCGTGACTTAGCAGATATTCATACAGGGACAGATGAGAGTCATTTGCCAGTGTTCAGCAACTGAGACCTACCACTTTCTCTCCCTGATCTTGGCACATAAGCCATAGACTATCTCAATGAATCCTCATCAATGCCCAAGCTCTAAAGTGGACCTTTATTTGTATTCATACAGAAGCTGTTTAAACAAATGTCCATTTCAAGTCCTGGGCATTGATGAGATGATTGACATCTTTTATGTACCAGAATCAGGGAGAAGTGTAGCACAGTGCCTGATGACTACTAGTAAGCTTCTTTAATCACAGACTTGGGCGAATCTATTTCTTATTCATTTTTAATTTCCCATGCCTTTGTATAAAATTTCATTAATTTTGAACACTTGCCCATAAGTTAACTCAACTAGCATGACTTGTGGGAGCAAATCATATCACTTCTCTACTTAAAACCCTTTAATTCCCATTACCCTCAGAATAAAATCTGAACATCTTACTATTGCACATAAAGCCCATCATGACCTGGCTTCTGTCTACTTCTCAAGCTTCATAGATTGACATTTCCCAACACGAACCCCATGCTCTAGCCAGGCCAAACCACTGGCAATTTCTTGAGCATCTCTGGCTTTCACACAAGCTATTTTTCCTGCCCTGAATGACTTTTCCTCACCTTTTTCATCCTGCTAACTTCCACTTGCTATTTAAAACTCAGTTTAAGTCAGGCTTTCTCTGTGGAAGTCTTAATGGCACCCTCTTTCCACATCTAATTTAGATGCAGTCTGTACTTAACCACTATTAGTCTACAGCACCACCATGCCTAACTTACTTTGTCCTCTTCTCTAGAACGTTAACTCCTTTGAGTACAAGGACCGCATCTTATTCATTTGTGTTCCTAGCACTTAGCACAGTACCTAGAACAGAATACGTGTTCAGTACACGTTTGATGTTGAAACATCATTTAATTTGCAGTAAGTGCAAAACTCTAATGATTGTGCTGGAAGCCCTCATGAATAGCAGTGTTATATTGTGTTAGTATAAAAGTGAATGACTATTTTATAGTAGGAAAATACAATATTTTAGTTGCAGTTGAAAAAAAAATGGAGTTAAGATCTTGCTTTGTTTAAAAAAGATATAGTAATTTCAAAACAGTGGTACCAGTATAGGGCTAGTCAGATTGATCATAAAAAATAATAGAAAGCCAAGAAAGCAGCTCAAGATTATGTAATAATTTAATACTTTTTAAAGTATGCTTTAAGAATACTTATCTGGCAAATGATATTGGGACAATTGACTAACCATTAAGGAAACAAAACAAAACAGAAAACCTTTGATAGTGTTACCAAGGAGTTGCAGATGGATTAAAGATATAAACATAAAAATTAAATAGTAACATTTGAAAGACAGTATAATTGAGATTAAGAATGCCTGAATTCAAACTCTAACTCTATCAGATATTAGCTGTGTGACCTTTGGCCAAGTCACCTTAGCTTTTCATCCCTTAGATTCCTCATTTATAGAATGAGGATAATAAAAAGTACTTGACCTGGTGGGGTTTATTGTGAGGATTAAGTTGTAGGGTTATTATAAAGATGTAAAGCAATTAAAAGAGAGTCTGGCACATAGTAAGCACTATATAAATGTTGCATATTATTATTACTAGAATTGAAAAAGGATAGATTAATACATTTGATTACATAGAACATTTTCCATTGCTCAGTGCTTGTCTTAGTTCAGTGTGTTATATCAAAACACTATAAACTGGATTGCTTATAAAAAACAGAAATTTATGTCTGACAGTTATGAAGGCTAGGAAGTCCAAGATCAGGGTACGAGCAGATTTGGTGTCTGGTGGGAGCCTGCTTTCCGGTTCATAGACAGTATTTTATCACTGTGTTCTGACATAGTGGAAAACGTGAGGATCTCTCTGGGACTCTATGTATAAGGGCACTAATCTCATTCATGAGGGCTGCACCCTCATGACCTAATCACCTCCTAAAGGTCCAATCTTCTAATACCATCAACTTGGGGGGTAGGGTTTCAACATATGAATACTGGGGGGACACAAACATTCAAATCATAGTAGTTCCTGCTTCAACTCCACTCATTCTTAGGGCTTAGCATATATATTCTTCCCTCTGAGGGGCATTCCTTGATGTTCCAATTTGAATTACATATCCTCCTCAATTTTTCTTTCTCATAGTATCCTGTTTTTCTCCTTTAAAGTAATCATTACAATAAATAATTATATATACACATATATGTATGTATTTGTTTATATGTTCAATGTCTCTCTAGAGTCACTCTGGCAAACTTTAAGTTCCATGAGACAAGGAACTATACTTATTTATCATTTTTTTTAGCCAATGTCAGGCAAAGTGTCTGGCATGTAATAAATTCTTTATATATTTTGCTGAATTATTGAATTCAGTATGGTAAAATCCTGATTCATGAGTACACTCAAAGCTGTGTGCAAAAGGGGTCTTCATTTTTCTAGAGAGTTTTTCTACAGAGGTGGTATATTGTAGTGGTAAAGAGTGTAGATGCTAGAGACAGATATCTTGAATTAAAGCTGAGCTTTGGCCTTTACCAGATGTACAACCTTTAAAAAAATTATTTCACCTCACTCTCCTTTAGTTTTCTCATCTACAAATTTGGGTTAAAAATTAACGACTTTTATCCAGATGTGTGGATGGTCATGAAGGAGGAGAGGGAAAAATGTATTAAGAGGTGGGGGCTGGGAAAACTGGATAGCCACATATGAAGACAGAAACAGGATCCGCACCTTTCACCTCTCACAAAAATCAACTCACGCTGGGTAACAGATTTAAATCTAAGGTGTGAAACTATAATAATTCTAGAAGAAAATGTTGGAAATACTCTTCTAGACATTGGCCTAGGCAAAGAATTTATGAAGAAGACCCCAAAGGCAATCACAGCAGCAACAAAAATAAATAAATGGGACCTGATCAAATTAAAAAGCTCTGTACAGCCAAGGAAACTATCATGAGAGCAAACAGACAACCTATAGAATTGGGGAAAATATTCGCATGTTACAGATCTGACAAAGGGCTGATAACAAAGAATCTATTTAGAACTCAGGAAAATCAGCAAGAAAAATCAAACAACCCTATCAAAAAGTTGGCAAAGGACATGAACAGAAAATTTTCAAAAGAAGACAGAATAATGGCTAACAAACATGAAAAAATGCTCAACATCTCTAATCATCATGGAAATGAAAACCACAATGAGATTATCACTTATCCCTACTGAGAATGGCCTTTATCAAAAAGTCCCCAAACAATAAATGTTGGTGTGGATGTGGAGAGATAGGAACACTCATAGACTGCTGGTGAGACTACAAACTGGTGCAACCTCTGTGGAAAGCAATATGGGGATACCTCAAAGAGATACAAGTAGATCTA
>VBSM01000656.1:2305073-2323281 GCA_008086735.1 Cheirogaleus medius | reverse complement strand
TTGGCTGTGCAGAAACTTTTTAATTTGATCAGATCCCATTTGTTTATTTTAAATTTTAATCCCAAGTGGCTGATTGATGCTCCAGGAACTCCATGGGACTGTTGCAGGAGCCAAGCTCAAAGATTTTCTGTAGTAACACTCTCTGGAACCTGTCTGAGTATTGGCCAGGAGAAGTCTAAGGCCACAGTTGTTGTGATAGCTGTCTGAAGGTTTCTGTAATCCTTTATGCCGGAGCTTCCAGACCTTATGGCTCCAACCCTCCCCCTCCTGACTAGCCACTCTGGATTTAAAGAACCCTTGCCAGGTTCTGACTGGTTTCCGCATTATCAGTCTCCTAAATAAGGCCACGCACAGAGTCTGGCATAAAGTAAGTCCTAAGTAAATATTATCTATAAAATGTTATGATTTGCATGTAACATACATATTATGTAAATGGTATAAATGTTGTCTATAGAAATATTATCTATATTTTATCTTCTTTGGCTAAATAAGGAAGCCCAAAGAGGCTTGTGAATGCTCTGGGGCCCAGGCCATCACCATCATCACAGTTGTCACCCTTTAAATTCTGATCAGAGAGTCTAGAAATGAGCCACATTTTCCTTAGAGCATAATGCAACAAGAATATTCTGGAAATTTGAAGTTTGCATTTATTAATCAAGGTTTTAGTGGGTATCACTGAAAGCACTAAAAAAATCTGGTCCCCACTTTGCCTTCTGCAAAGGGTTTTGTTCATATTTAATGTCGAAATTTCAATAGAGCTTTTGCTCCCCTAAACCATCCCTATTAAGTATGTCTCCAGTTCTCTCCTTCCTGATTATCAGGAAGATTTGAATTGTATTGTATTTGAGAGTGTTTCCAAAGGTAACTGTTCTCACCTGCTGTATTAGCACAGGCTCCTTGAAAACAGTTTCTTACTAAATTAAACTCCATTGCTGGAGTAAAGAGCATTTATTGAAGATTCTGATTTGATTTTATGCTTCTCTGCGTTTGGTGAGCAAATTGGCAATCACTTCACAGTGATGTTGTAACAAATTACTCAGGACCTGGACCTGGGGGGGGGGCAGTAATAAAAAGGTAAGAGAGAAGATTTTTTTCTATGGCTTTATTTGTAGTTGATTTTGCTAAGAGCAATAATTGCAGGAGTCTCAGCTTTTCTTCCCTTGTGGCTATAGTGGAATGATTATAATTGAAATAGAACCACAGAATATTAGAGCCAACTCCCTCATTTCACAGATGGAGTGTTTCAGATCCAGAGAGGTGAAGTTGCTTGGTCATGATCACACAGCAAGTGAGATTCCAGAGATTCACAGAATCTCAGAATTCTAAAAAAAATTCCAAGGTTATCAAGGCTGACTTCCAACTCAGTGCAGACATTCCCTCTGTATCATCCCTATGCATTTTCTTATACCTCTTGCTGACTTCTTTGTTCATCAGAATATGCAACCCTAAAAGCAAATGTGTATTCTGACTTAAAGGTAAGTCAAGCAACATCAAATCATTGGTTAAGGTCAATGAGGGAGGCAACATTAGGCTAAGCACACACTGTGATAACACCATCACCTAAACAGGAACAATTTCTTCAACAACTTTTTTGGTCTATGTGGCTCAAAAATCATTGGGTTTAATGGAAATGTTTATTTTGCCTTATTTTATCATATAGCTGGAATCAGCTGTTGAAGTAGCCCTAGGGTTTGTTGTTGTTTGTTTTTGGCCTGGCTGAGGTTTCCTTTTGTAATTCAACACAAGTATGCCTTATTATGGAATGAAGAATGAAAGTAATAATAATAATAGCTATAATTTATTGAAGACTTTTAATGTGCCAGGCACTGTGATAAATAGGCATTTTAAATGTAATTTTTATTCTTCCTAGCAACCTTCAGGAAGTAGGTTTTACAAAATATTGTAGATAAGGAGGTGAAAGCTCAGTGGTATTGGATGATTTGCTTAATGCTATACAGTTAGTAGTGGAACTGGGATTTGAATCCAGTGTCTGATGCCAAAGCCCATGTACTCTCCAACACCATGCTGCTGAAAAAATAATTAAGAAATGAAAAAAATAAAAATTAATATAAGGTCCTAGTTACAAAAGATGGAACACATGGTGAGCCTCTCACTTACCAAATACTTTACCTTTATTATAGAATATGATCATCAAAGCAGCCCTATGATGTAGGTATTGGTATTATCCCCATTTTACATATGAGGGGACTGGGAAAGTTAACTTTTTTGAACTTCACGCTTACACACACACAGCTAATAAGTGGCAGAGTGGGAAGTGGAAGAGTGGGAATATAAATCCCTCATATTCAAAGCCTATGTTCTTTCTACCATGCTGAACAGCATTACCAAGAATGTACATTTAAGTAGGACATTTGTAAATATATTGCTGTTTTCAACTCACTAGAGACATTCATCATCTCAGCATTCCATTGTGAATCTTTTTGAAAAACAACTATATATATAGTTGATATATATATATATATATGTATTACTTTCGAGGAAGCAAATAACCACTGACTTTCAAATTGGACTTTGGGGTGAATTGGAATGTTTTGTATATTGCTTTAACTTAATCAGGGCACATCTGTGATATCGAATGGCTCCTTATTTGATGTTAGAGGGCACGGAATCTTTAATAGGAGGCTAAAACTGCTAAACAGTATTACTTCCAGTTTGTCTCAGTTGCATTATATATCAAAGAGGAGGCAACTGATTTCAATTCAGCCAAAGACTGAAATCCTATTACCAGAGCCAGATGAATGCTGTAACATCTGAGTATAAAATTATTAAGTCTTGCAGAAGTGTCAGCTTCTCTTACAATAAAAAGACAGGTGCCACAACCTTCTGTGTAGAAGGTATGACAACAGCACATGACTGATCTATAATATCTGAGGGAGCAAATTTGTGTGGTGAAGACCAAGTAAACATGCACTGGGCTTCATTTATTGCTGTATGTTCATGCAAGGGTTTTTCTACTTTGATCTATATCTTCATTAACCATGATACTGCAAAGGGGAAAATGAAAGTTTTGAATCACTCTTGGAGCATTGTGGAAAAGAGCAATTGCCCAGAATTCTTGCTTGGGTTTCTTTTGCTAATTGTGGAATGATTGGAAGGTTGATTGTGTTGGTCTGGTCCAGCCTGAGAGCCATGTATGGGGGTTTGATTTGTTCCAGTGACACTTGCATTTATATATTTGCTTATTCATTTGCTCAATAAATTAAATTTTAAAATCTATTGGACTCCTAATACAGTATATGCTTAGGCACTCTTTTAGGCACTGCAGCTACACTACTAAATGGGATGTGTTGTGACATAATTGATGTTAGAATCCTATATAACAGAAAAGACAGAAAAATAGATGGTAATTACAGTAGAGTGTGGTAACTGCTATAAAGTGGTAAGTACAAAGTACTCTGGGAAATAAGAGGGACACAGAATACAGACTTGAAGGGTCAGAAAAGGCTTCCTGGAGGAGATCAATTTTAAGAGGAAATTTGAAGGTAAGTAAAAATTAGTTAAGTGTGTTGGTGGAGTAGGGAATTGTCTTGGTCCATTTGTATTGTTATAAAGGAATACCTGAGGCAGGGTAATTTATACAGAAAAGAGGTTTACTTAGCTCATGGTTCTTCTGACTGTACAAGAAACATGGTACTGATATCTGCATCTGATAAAGGCCTCAAGCTGCTTCTACTCATGGTGGAAGGAGAGGGAGAGTTGGCATGTGCAGAGATCACATAGAGAGAGAGAGGAAGTGAGAGAGAGGAGGAAGGTGCCAGCCTCTTTTTAAAACCCACTCTGGGGGGAATTCTTGCAGGAGCTAAGAGAGTAAGAACTCACTCATTACCTCAAGGATGGCACCAAGCCTTTCATGAGGGATCCACCCCCCATGACGAAGATATTTCCCATTAGGCCTCACCTCCAACAGTGGGGATCAAATTTAAACATGAGGTTTGGAGGGGACAGACATCAATCTATAGTGGGAATAGATAGTCTTCCAGACAGAGGAAAGGCAAGGAGGGGAGGACTGCATAGACTGGTTGGGTTCATAGAGCAGTTCAGTAAGACTAGAGCATAGAGTATAATGAGGGAGTGGCAAAAGACATGATGAAAGACATAAGCAGAGGCAGATCATAAAGCACCTTGTAAGTTATGTGAAAAAGTTGGGGCTTTATCCTAAGGGAAATGGGAAAACATTGAAGAGTTTTAAGCACTTGCTTTGGAACTACCGTGTTTCCCCGAAAATAAGACAGGGTCTTATATTTATTTTTCCTCAAGAAGACACCCTAGGGCTTATTTTCAGGGGATGCGTTATTTTTTTTTTAAGTATGGTACAACAATCTACATTTATTCAAATATAGTTAAGTCGTCTTCTTCTGGAACATCATCATAACTCTCCAAACCCTGAATTCCATCCTGAATTTCTTGCGGCTCTATTTCCTTTAGAACCATTCTCCCCCAATCTCTATGTCAAGCAATAGAGCTCTCATGGGGCAGATGAGAAGGGCTGCTCGTCTTCTTTACCGCTCCGCGACAAAATGCATGGGTTGTGCAGATACGCTGCGTAGCCACACCCATCACTAGGTCTTATTTTGGGGTAGGGCTTATATTGTGCAAATGCTTAAGAATCCTGCTAGGGCTTATTTTATGGGTAGGTCTTATTTTGGGGGAAACACAGTATTGCCTGATGTTATTATGGAGGCTGGGGCAACTTTGTGCCCCCAAAGCAGATACTGCACTTGCCATTTTGTCTTTACCCATCTCATTGTCCTTTTTGCAATCAAAGGAATGTCAGGTTGCAAAGACTACCAAAATTATGGTGCCCAGAGGAATATTTGCTCTGGGCATCACTGTTGTACTGGTGTTAGTGTCTTAATCCCCCTTATATGTTTACTCTTCTCTCGCTCTATTTATCAATAGTGGCCCCTCTGTAACTGCTGATCTGTTCCTGTGCTCTGAAGTTGTTCATTTTCACATCCATCCTTTGAATCATGTTATATTATCCCTTTTGAAGTGCCATCCCTTTTCCTTTTTTTCAATCCAAATCTTATTCATCTTTCATGGCACAGCTCTGGTCTTACCTTCTCTGGGATGTCTTTTCTAATCACTCCTGCCTCATTGATCCTATTATTTTCTAGCTTCCTGGAACATTTGATTCACCTGGAACCCCAAATTATCTAGTACTTCTTTACATATCTTTTTGGGTTGTCTCTCCTTTAGCAGTTCCAAAACTGAACTGATTATCAGAGTTCCTGGAAGAGCTTGTTAAAAATATAGATTTCTGATCCCCACCACCAGAGATTCTGATTCAGTAAGTTTGTGGGAGGCCCAGGCATCTGAATTTTTATAAGAAACCAAATTTATTCTGGCAATTAATTCCTATACAGATCTCATGTACATTCATCTTTCCTTTGTATCTAGGTGGGAGTTCCTTGAGAACAGGGCTCATCATCAAATTCTCTTGTGCTTCCTCCTCCACTGCTAATCCTTCTAGGAGTCTATACTAAATACTTATTGACTTGATTCCCTTATCCCAGTATTTATTCTGTTATTCCTGTTATACTCTCTTCTCTAATCTTCAGGTGAAAGAATATAGTAGGCACTAAATATTTTTAATAAATTCCTTTTCTTTATAAATCACCTAGTTTTAGATATTATGTTATAGGCAATAGAAAATGAACGAAGACACTGTCCCATGCCTATCTCCCAGCTTCTGATGGCAACCCTCAGCATTTTTTGTCTTATAGATACACAACCTCAATCTCTGCTTCTGTCTTCACATGGCCTTCTCCCCTTTGTCACTGTGTCCAGTAGGCACTAAATATGCATATGCCTAAATAAGGCACTAAATGTGCCTATGTATTTCCACGAGTATGTGTGTGTGGTGTGTTGTATTTAGAGTTAGAGTGACCAAAATTCAATCCAGAAGAGTTCTCAAGCCTTCTTGCTGAAATACATGAGACCATACATACTTCTCCAGACCTTGTTTCATTTTGTATCATTCCCAGTAATGTTCCAATATTATTATCCACCTACCCAAAGAACATTGTGAAGTGATCTTTGTATGAGGAGTTTCTTTTTAATGTAGTTTAGAAAAAGAAACAGTAGTCTTTGAAGGGAAATATGTTGTTACAACCTAGGAGGGTTTTCCTGGTGTGAGTTGTCATAAATAAGAACCTACAAGATTGAAATATGAATCCTGCTGCTCTGTTGCTGAAGATGGTAGGCATGTGTAACATCAAATGCATCTATCTGAATACTTCTAGAATGTCAAACTAAGCCTTTGAAGATATATCCTTTTTGTGATCAGTCTTTGTGCATGGAAATTGTGCTTTTGACATTTTATGAGTTCTAGAATCCCAGAGTTAAAAGACTTTTTAGTGGTCTATCTACCTATCTATCTATGTGGCAATACATACATTTTCCAATATATGTGTTGTAGAAGGAGAATGCATCTATAAAGTAGCAGGGAAAACTGAAAAATAAATTAAAATATACACAAACATACAGTACAAATCACAGTGAGGCTTAGATTTTGAAATATAGACTCAATAATTCCAGCTGATTAACTCACTGTATTCTAACTCATATGCTTGATTGATTATGGTAATGACCTTGATTTTTCATGCAATTATGGATTTCCTCACTTTTGTCTGATAATTTTTGATAAGTGGCTTGAAGGTAATCATGAAAGGGCAGATGTATGTGTGGATGTATGCACATGCACATGTGCCTGTATGTTACAATGCATTTGAGGAGGGTGGCTGTACATTTGTTCATGCTAGTAGATGTCTGAGGGCCAGATAATGGGAGTGTCTTATATCAAATAGTGAGTCCTTTCAGAGTTACAGGTATGCCAAATTTTGAACACAGAGAGGAAACTTTGACCCAATCTATATCTGGTATACTGTGTCACAGATATTAGTAGCTGAGGCCTCACTATTTTTCTCTATTACATTATTTTTCTTGTTTTTTATTGTACAGATAATATATGAATGAATATAAAAAAATAAAGAATGCAGAAAAATATACAGTAAAAGGTGAAAGTCCACCTTTAATTCCGCTCCTAACCTCACTCCCCTTTGTAGAGATAAACACTGTTAACTGGTGTTTATATTTCCCATGATGTTTGTAAATGAATTTCCAAATACAGAATGAGGAGAAGGTCAATCCTTTCCAATTCAACAGGTTATGATATTTTGCTTTAGGTTTCTGTACTTAGGCTTTTGCATTGATAAATCTTTTTCCTTTTGTGACATGTGTGTTTGTGTGTGTATGTGTTGTGTGTGTACACTTGTACATTTCGGATGAATCTATGGCTAATAATTTTCTTAAAGTTGGCATTATATACATTTTCCAAACATGTGTCCATTGATTAAGTTAAGCCTTCAGGTGGTGGGGGTAGGAATGGGAGGTTGTTTCTTCAGTCGCAGTCTCTGTAAAGAATCATCTTACATTCCAGAGGGTTGCTGTCTTTTGGCTTTTCTGGAGCTGAAGTTAAACAAGATCTCAGGAATCCCAGGGCTGTTCTTTGCTCTCCAGGGTCTGCTCAGTAGTTCTAGGGTGATTTTTTGAGAGAAAGGCAGTCATCACAACTATGGGCTCATTATAATTATTTTTAAATCTTCCTTGGGCTGAATACTGACTTAGAGTTTTTTCCTTGGACAGTGGTAGAGCTTCCAAAGCCACCCAAGCACTCTTCCAAATACCATTGCAGTGTGGTAGAAACTAAACTCTGTTTGGTGATTCAATTTATCATGAAATCCAATCTACCAGCTAGAATGGATTTGCCTAAGTAGGGAAGTTTCTAAGTAGTGGTTAAAGTTAGTGGTTAAAAATGGTTATATCACTGCTGCCTCTCTTGAAATTAAAATAATTTAAAATGCCAATTGAGTCATGGCAAAGAGCTTTGTATCTGCCAAATTGTCATATATGACTCTATAAAAGGGGGATGAATTAAGGAGCTCAAAAAAAGACCTAAAAAAGAAACCTAATGAAAATCACGGTCCGTGTCCCAAGGACAAGGAAGCCTGGGGATGGGGGAATAATGATTTCTTACTTGCAACTCAGTAGGTTCTCATATTGAACAAGTCTGTCCTTGTCTCGGGATGACTTGATTAGTGAAAAAAACTGAAGTTATGGCTAGGAATTCCTTTCCCCACTGGACCAGTCTGCTATACTTCTATAATTTTCTTTTTTATCCATAGTCTACTCCTAATATGGACACACCAACTGGCAATCATAAGTTATTGGTCACTCACAGGAGGGTCCAGGCAAGCAAATCCATATTCACCTGAAAATATCTTGAATTCCAGCATCTTTCTAAATATTTATTCTAGGCATTTTTCTGGACACATGAGAATATTAAATGCATATGAAATAGGTTCCAGTTCCAAGGAGGTGTGTGTATATATATGTGTATGCATGTGCATGCGTATGTACATGGCTGAGCTCACAGATATGCCCACTAGAGTATGTGACATAAAAACATAGTATCAAAATATGTTGGAATCTGTATAGAAGTTGGTAAACAAGGCCAAGGAAATGACTATACTTGGTGATGCTGGGATGTATTCCCAAGGCTAGATCATCAATTGAGTAAAGACAAAAATTGGGAAAAGAGCAAGTATGAAGGTAAAGAAGCCTGAATGTGTCTGGTGTGTTTGAGGGGTAGAAAGTATTTCAGGGTGTGGAGGGTGAAGCATTTTCAGGGAGGTTTGGAGAGATGGCAGCAGAATAGGCTCTAAAGGTAGGAAGGAGCAAGACTGTGATGGGCCTTGTATGTTGTGAAAAGAACTACATCCTGAAGTGTGGTGGGAACCACTAAAGATTTTTTGTAAGTGGAAGGAGTTATGGCAGGTCACAGGTGTCATTTGCCGATATAACAGGCACGTACATTTCAAAATAAGCCTTTTGATTCAGCCAATGAAAGCTTTAAGTGGCGCTATCATTGCCCACAATTTGTGTTCAATCTATTGCTTATTAAACAGAAGGGTTTGTTTTTGTTTGAGTTATTGCATCTGACAGAGATGTTTTCTGTAAGCCAGTTAGAAAACTCAAGCATTTGGGCTTTATTTTCACTATTACTATTGCTACAGTAGGAAAAGGTTTCTCAGAAATGTTTTCATAAAACTCTTGGACCTTTAGGATCCTAGGTTTTAAAAAAAATTAGTCACTTTGAATCCTCTCATTTTCTCTCTCTGTGAGAAAGAAAGCAAATAATAAAAAGATTCCTTTGTTCCCTGTATCTTTGCACCTCTTCTCTTTTGTATTCTTTAATCTTGACAAGAGAAGATTTTATATATGATAAAAGGACTTGATTAATACTATTAAAACTGCTTTCAAAGTCTTGTGGCTGTAACTGGAGAGATTTCATTTATAGTCTTCCTGATCAAAGCTACTGAAATGGACAGTCTGTGAATTAAAGGAAAGGGCTGTGTTTGCATATAGGCTTTAAATAAATGTCCATAGATCATTTATGAAAATATATACTCTGCCCTGCACTGTGCAGTTTGGGCTTCCTCTTTCCCATAAGAAATATGTTGTTGAGGCTGTGAGTAACCAGTCTTAAATCAGTGAGATGCGTGCCAAGAAGAAAATGCAAGGATCTACAGCATTCCATGACACCATAGTTTCAGATATCAGAGCTAAAGCCATCAGCAAATATAAATTCTTTTGTGAGAGAACCCTAGGCTTGATGGACAATATTGTGTCACAGCCAGGCTAATTTCACATTGGCTTATAACACCATTGGAACTATGGGAAGGGGCATGGTACTTGAGATTGTCTCATTAAAGATAATAAATGTAAAATTTCCCAGGACTCTTTAGAAGGTTCACTTCATCACACTTAGGTAACTCGCAGCAGTGGAGGGTGTTTAGTAGTCCTATAGCAGTCGCTATTAAATGATACATTAGTAAGAGTTGACGGTTGAGAGAGCCCACATGAAGAGCTTTTAGTGAGTCTATGTGAGTGTTCAAAGCCTTGGACGTGTCTTAGCAGCTGATTCAAGATTAGCTCAGGTGGGTGTGGAGCTACAGATGCTCAGGGCTCTGAGAGCCAAGATTTTTCTGAATCAAAGCTGGAAATCAGCACAACGTCTCTCCGCTCTTTACATGTTCTGCAAAGAGAAGAAATGTGCAGATCTATTCTGGTCACTCAGTCTCATTGAATATTTATGGAAGCTCTGAAGCGAGTGAAATATTCTCAGATATCTCCTGAAGCTGAAACAGGCAGCTTGGAAATAGATAACCTGCAGTACTGGGTTTGTGTAGGGCAACATAAATTTAAAAAAAAATCACACAGGAATTGATCTATGTGCCATGTCTTGCTGGTTTACCATACAATCAGTGAATTCTTCTGAATCCTAACAGATTAGGAGAGGAAAAAAGAAAAGCAAAATTGAAAATAAAAAGAAGTACCTTTAAGCAACTGTATTTCAGTGATTAATGATGCAGATATTTGAGTTAGTTGAGGTTTCTGTTTTAGTCGAACTTCTTGCCATTTTATACCACTCTGTATATTTAGTCATCACTAAATTATTTCCACTAAATTTAGGACTCTTTTATTAAAGGATCTCCTGACTGCAAAGAAAGAAATCCATTAAAGAAAGCTCAGTTAAGGAGCAATGCATTATAAGAAAACTGTAGCCAAAGTCACAGAATAACACAGGAAACAGAGTACAGTCACAACTCTTGGGAAGCTGGGACATTCTCTCTTTCTCAAGGGCTGTGAAAGATTGATTACATTATGGTTCTAATCAATGATATTCCCAAATCCTGATCCTATTCCCTGTGATTCTGGGCTGGGCCATTTGACTTTCTTTTGCCAATGGGATATTAGTATACATTATGTAAGCAGAGACTTGAAAAGTGTGTGCACATTTCTTGTCTCACACCTCTGACTTTGCCATGAGAACATGCTCAGGTTAGCCTGCCGGACAAAGAGACACATGGAGCAGAGCCAAGCCAGTTCACTCATTTCAGCTGAGGCTCTAAATATGTGAGAAAGTCTTGTTGGTATCAGAAAAGTTACCTAGCCAATGCACAGTTGGCCACAGAAGCATAAGTCCATAGAGCCCAGCTCAGATTAACAGAACAGCGAGCCAACACACAGACTCAAGAGCAAAAATAGATGTTTATTGTTGTATGATATTAATGTTTTCTGATTGTTGTGCAGCAATATTATGGCAAATAGAAAATGAAAATGGGCTAGATTGTCTTTCTTTTGTTTTAAAAAGTGATAATAATTGTACATTTTGGGGTACATAGTGATGTTTCAATACATATAGTGTATGGTGATCAGATCAGGGTAATTAGCATACCCATCATCTCAAACATTTATCATTTCTTTGTGTTGGGAACATTCAATACTCTTCTTCTAGCCATTTGAAAATATATAATATATTATTGTTAACTATAGTCATCCTACAGTGGTATAGAACACTAGAACTTATTCTTCCTATCTATTTATAATTTCATATCTTTTAACAAGTCTCTCCCTATCCTTCCCTTCCCCTTACCTTCCATCTCTGCTTCTCTTTCTCTTTCTCTGTTCCCTCTCTCTTTTTCTTTCTTTCCCTCCCTCCTTTCCTCCCCAGCTTGTATATTGCCCAGAATGCTAATAATACTTTAAAATGTGCCAATAATACTCATATCTAACATTAGTGAGTCTTGACTATGTGCCAGGTACTGTGATGAATATTTTATCTTATTTAATCTTCCATACAATGTTATAGATATGGGACTATTATTATCACTCCCATTTTACAGGTGGGAATTGAGGCTTGGAGAGACTAAGTTGCCCTCTGTCATACAAATTAGAAAAAAAGTAGAACCAGCAATAGAATCTAGGTTAATCTGAATACAGAGCCCATGAATTTTTTCTTTCTTCAATGGATGCCTCTACCATTTATAGAATGACTAGGAAAGTAAGACTATGTAAATCAGTACCTAATGGTAAGGCTTACCATGTACCTAGTTGGGTAAGCAGTGTTTGGTTAACCTATGATTCCACAGGTGATTAGGAGATAGTGCTGTTGGATATGATAAGGTTCTTTTTCCCTTGCTTCCTTCTTTAGAGTTCTACTCAACCCATTTTGGGGATTGATGTCAGCTTCTGTTTTCTTTACTCTGATTTCACTACTGAGTAGGCAGGTAGATTTACACTTAATCTCCCTGTTTTCAGTCTTATATCTCACCCTCATCCTCTATGATGTCTGGTGTTACCATGTTTAAAGCCTCTCAGGTTTAGTATCTTTAAAGAGTAAACTTGTTATCTCCTTTGCGGGGGAGGGTAGACCCTTGACTGCTCAGTGTAGTGGTTTGGGATCTGGAAGTCCAGTTGCTCAGCAGGAAGACAATCAATCTCACTGTTTTCTGTATTGTGTATCATCCCTGCTTTTGGTGGTACCTGGTGCCTCTAAGACCTGACATTTTCTTTATTCTGCAAGGACAATTTATTTTTCTCTAAAGCATATCATCTCCCTTTGTAGATTCTTAGATTGTAACATCCTCCACTCTGCTAAATTAGTTACTTCACCTCTAATTTCAGTCTTTCAAAATTTCATTGGGATTTCTAGTCCACTGTCTCTTTTTGTTTTCTGTTCTTGTGAGTGGATCTATTTTGAAAATTTGTTAAGGCAATTACAACTGGGTTTTGGGAAGAGAGGAGACAAATATGTGATCAATTGCCTGTGTTTAAGAAATTATCCCTTCCCTATAATGCTTTATCTGAAAACTATATCAATAATATGAGTTAACATTAAATTCTAGCATCGTTTTATTATGAAGCTTTTAAACAAATAAACCAAACCATTAATAAATTCTGCTCCTAAGTTCAGTGAGGTGATATTTTTCCACTGTTCAAATTTTAATTTAATTTTAATAGTACTCTCACTTTCAAGTTTTCCTTATCCAGGGATATCATGTTTTCTTCCTGGGCAGAGGAATACCCCATGACCCTCACTTTGAGAGAAGGGGAAGGTCAGTGCTGTACTAAGGAGTTGACATTTAAACACCAGATATTCTAGCATTTTGCTAATTCCTACCACCAATATCATCCTTAGTTCATGATTTGAAATTCATCTAGGTTGTTTTGGCCTCTGTGCTTTGGTAGTTTGTTTATTGCTATGAAGCGATAACATTTAAAAAAATTAATTAGTATTTGTTTCTCAGAAAGCTGTGGGAATGATACTCTAACAACAACCCACTCACATAACTAGCATTGGAAATGTTCAGTTCTGCCTAGCAGGAAAACTCCTAAGAAGGACTGCCAGGGTTGATGAGGATTGGTATGTGCACATGAGTCTACAGGAGTCTTTTTGGGCAAGAATCAATCTATTATTATCGTTGCCTAAGATCAAGACAGGCCTGAGCAAGGCCTCATGTTTGTAGTCTCCATCCCAATTATAGGAAAAACTAACTGAATGTCCACAGAAGCTGTAGGAATTTTAAAATATTATTATAGCTATTTGTTTCTAGGAAACACTCAAAATCAAACTTAAATATATATATGAACAGAGGCCTCCTCTAAATCTCCATAAATTATTAGATAGAATTCTTGCCAAGTTTCCTGAACATCTTAGGGGGTAGAGATCATATCACATTAAATTAATGCTTTGATAAGGATTAAACTAGTAGCTTACTTGGCCAGATAAATTTCCCCATACAAATTGTGCATTATTTTCTAGATCAAAACCATTTTATTGGCTATTAGCAAATTACTCCATTCATTCAACAAATAAACATTAAAGTTCTGTTCTGTCCTGGGCACTTTGCTAGGTCATTATAAGCTCAAAGAGCTTATAGTTTAATGTGGGTGTTTACATAAATTAAAAAAACAATACAATTTAAGAGAGATGTCATATAGCAATATAAATGATGTATCAGGGAGAGAGTCCGACTATTTTGGGAAGGGATGATCAGGTAAGATCTGCTGTTTGAGGTGAACCTCATAGATTAATTAGCAAAGGGAAAAGATCCTGGGTAGAGAGAATATCATAATCAAAGTCATAGAGGCAAGAAGGCACAAGGCATTGGGGTAAACAGTGAGTAGGCAATTTCGGTTGGAGCTTATGATTCATATGAGGGATTAATGGGAAATAAGAATAGAAAGGTAGATCAAAACTACCCCATGGGGAACTTAAATGACAAGTAGTTTCAGTTTTAATTTGTAGTTGGTAGAGAAGTATAGAACTTTTTGAATTCAGCTATTAATAAGGTTAAAGGTTAAATAAGGTTAAACAAGTTAAATAAGGTTACACAAGTGGATATTTGTTGGATGGTTTAGGGAGGAGATTCTAGAGACAGGCAGATTAAGAGTCTGAAGCAGTCATCTGGTCATAAGGGGATTGGGGCCTGAACTACAAAGATGACATTGAGAATGTCAAGGAAGAAAATTCAACAAGAGAGATTATAAATAGTCAACTTACAAGTTGAGGCAACTGACTGGATATTGGGATAGAGAGATAATTAAGAATCCACAATTATTGAGGTTTTTAGACAAGGTGATATATAGTACTCTCAATAGAAATAAGAAAGCATTAGGTTTGTGGAGGAAATAGTGAGTTTAATCTGTTTAGTTTGAGATTTCTGTAGAATCCAGGTGGAGATGTCCAGTAGCTAGGCAGCTATAAAAGTCTAGAGCTTGGGGGAAAGGGTGGACTCAGAAATAAATATGCTATAGAACTGCATAAAAGTGATAATTAAGCAAAGGGAGTGAGTAAAATCTTCAAAGGAGAGAGTATATATAGAGAGATGTACCAAACCTTGGGAAAGAGGAAATAGCCAATGAGACAGAGAAGGAGTAGTAATTGAGGCAAGGGTAGAACCAAAAGAATGAAGTGTCATGGAAGACAAAAAAGGAGAGAATGGTTGGTTCAGAGTTCCAAGTGAGGGAGAGAAGCATAGAAGAATAGAATGAGAAAAAGACATTTGATTTGGTGATTAGGAGGTCATTGGGTACTTTTAAAGGAGAGTTTACTCAGGAAGTTTGTGAGTATAGTAGCCAGATTTCAGGGTTGTTCATGAGAAAGTGACTGCTGAAGGAGGCAGTAAGTATACATTACTTCTTTGTGAGGTTTGGATGTGAGTAAGATGTAAAATAGTATATTTAGAGGGGAAGGAGTGTTATATTAACTTGTCTTTCAAGATTGGAAATACCTGTACCTGTTTATGTTTGTAGGCAGGAGAGCAGAAGAAAAGTAGCCAATGGAGGTGGGGTGAGGGGAGAGAGAGAGATATGAGATTTAAGCGATACGGAAAGGATGTTGTTGATATTTAGAGAGAAAATGAAGGAGCTCATACCTGATGGCTTCAGTTTTCTCAGGCCAGTTCAATTTCTGAGGTGTAAGCTGGGGTAGGTATAGAAGCAAAAAAGTCAGAAGGGTAGAAAACGTTTGCAACAATGATTGTGGGGAGTCTGCTAGGAAATTTATCAAGACATTAAAGCCATTGTCAAACAATAGGGTTACCACCCAGAAGAGGGGAGGCAGCATGGATTAGCACACATGAATGATTTTCTCCAGTGATGTTCTGTGCCTCTCGAAGCAGGAATGTTGACAGGGTAGGTTAATGACTGTCAGCCAATTCTAGCCAGATTCACAGAGAAAGCAGCCCATTTCCAAATTGGCTAACAATGAAAGCCATTCTGTTCCAGAAATATCTATCAAGCTTAGAAAGTCAGACAGTAGAGAGTATATGTGGTGTACTCATTGCGCCTGATAAATAAAAACTTATTGGGTAAGTAAGCCCTGATTGAAAGCCCTGACTTAAGCGTTTTAGAAGGCATCCATGTAACAAAAACATTTATACCCCCTTAATATTTTGGAATTAAAAAAGAAAATTGTATCAATAACAACAACAAAAAAAGAAAGTCAGTACAGAAAAGGACTCATTTGAAAACCTTAAGGTAGTGGGACAGTTGTTTGGAAGCATTTTCTTTGGGAATGTACACTTCTCAAGGCAGGGACCTTATTTCCAATTTTTATTATTATTCCTCCAAAGAACCCTGCACAAAGCTTGAAACTTAGTAATTCCTCACCCCTTGTGAATGGCAGACAGACCTAGCACAGAAATTTCTCTAGAAACAGATCACTCTGCTTCAGATTTTTTTTTTTTTTTTTTAGAGACGGGGTCTCGCTCTTGGTCAGGCTGGTTTCGAACTCCTGACCTTGAGCTATCCACCCGCCTCGGCCTCCCAGAGTGCTAGGATTACTGCTTCAGATTTTTTAAGCAAAATTTTTAATTGAAGCATAACATACAAAATGAAAAGTACAGGAATCATAAATGTACAGCTTAATGGAGTTTTACAAAATGTGCACATCCATGTAATTACCACCCAGATAATGAAATAGAATATCACCAACTTGCCAGAAGTCACATATAGTCCTCCACTCAGTCACTCCCCTACTTTTCCTTAAAGCTAACCATTATTCTGACATCTATCCATTAGTTTTATCTGTTTTTGAACTTCATATATATATATACTATTAATATATATTCTTTTGTGTCTGGTTTCATAAAACATTATGTTTATGAGTTTAATGCACACTTATTGCATGTAAACAGTAGTCCATTCATTTCATTGCTGTATTGATTCCAATGTATGAGCACATCAATATTTATTCATTCTACTGTTGATAGACTTTTGAGTTGTTTCCATTTTTTGTTTATTATGAATAGTGTTGCTATAAACATTCTTATGCATGTCTTTTTGCACATGTTGTACATGTGTACATATATGTGTATATTTCTATTGGATATATATATATATAATGTGTATGTCTGTTTCTATTGGCTGTTTCTATTTCTCTGCTCTTGTCTTTGGTATGCCTGCTAATTTCATACACAATGACATTTTAAAAAATTGTAGAAGCTTCAGATGTGTTTTTATTCAGAGAGAATTTTCTTTAGCTTCTATCAAGAAGTTATAGTATACAGGGAGAACTACAAAACACTAAGAAAAGAAATTGTAGAAGATGTAAACAGATGGAAAAATCTACTTTGCTCATGAATTGGTAGAATCAATATCGTTAAAATGTCCATACTACCTAAAGTGATCTACAGAATTAATGCAATCCCTATCAAAATACCATCATCATTCTTTACAGATCTAGAAAAAATAATTGTATGCTTTGTATGGAACCAGAGAAGACCTCGTATAGCCAAAGCGACCTTAAGTAAAAAGAGCAAGCTGGGGGGTATCAGTCTACCAGACTTCAAGTTGTACTACAAGGCTATAATAACTAAAACAGCATGTGATTGGCACAAGAACAGAGACATAGACCTTTGGAACAGGACTGAGAATCCAGAGATGAAACCATCTGCATATGGTAATCTAATCTTTCACAAAGCAGACAAAAACATACACTGGGGAAAATAATCTCTTTTCAATAAATGGTGCTGGGAAAACTGGATAGCTACATGCAGAAGAATGAAACTGGATCCCCCCCTCTCACCTCTCACAAAAATCAATTCAAGATGGATAACAGACTTAAACCTAAGGCATGAAACCTTAAGAATTCTAGAAGAAGATGTTGGGAAGACCCCTTCAGAAATCGGCCTAGGCAAAGAATTTTTGAAGAAGACTCCCAAAGTAATCACTACAGCAACAAAAATAAATATATGGGATCTTCAAATTAAAAAGCTTTTGCACAGCAAAGGAAACTATCATTAGAGCAAATAGACAGCCTACAGAATGGGAGAAAATATTTTCTATCTACACATCCGATAAAGGTCTGATAAGAAAAATCTATCTAGAACTTAAAAAAATCAACAACAAAAAATCAAACAACCCCATCAATAAATGGGCAGAGGAAATGAACAGAAACTTTTCAAAAGAAGACAGAATAATGGCCAGCAAACATATAAAAAAGTGCTCAACATCTCTAATCGTTGGAGAAATGCAAATCAAAACCACAATGAGATATCACCTAACCCCAGTGAGATTGGCCTCTATCAAAAAATCCCAAAACAACAAATGCTGGTGAGGATGTGGAGAGACAGGAACTCTCTTACACTGCTGGTGGGACTGCAAACTAGTGCAACCTCTGTGGAAAATAATTGGAGATACCTCAGAGAGCTAAAAATAGAAATACCATTTCATGCAGCAATAACACTATTAAGGCATCTGCCCAAAAGAGCAAAAGATATTGTATAATAAAGACATCTGCACCTGAATGTTTATGGCAGCACAATTCACTATTGCA
>VBSM01000656.1:2288893-2304973 GCA_008086735.1 Cheirogaleus medius | reverse complement strand
CTTGAGCCCATTATCTGAAGTGAGGTAACACAAGATCGGAAGAATAGACTCCACTTGTACCATCAAATTGGCACTGACTGATTAACACTATGGTGCTCACATGGTAGTAATATTCTCCAGGGATCCGGGGGTTGGGGGGGTAAACTCACAACTAAAGGACACAGTGAGCATTGTAGAGAGGAAGGGCATGCCTCTAACCCTCGCTTGGGTGAGGCAAAAACATAAAATATAACTAAAATGTTTGTACCTTCTTAATACCCTGAAATATAAAAAAGATATGTTCCTACATATGTGTGTCATTCTAAATGTTATATAGACTTTGTTTTCATGTCCCAAAATTTTATATAAATAGCATACAGTGTATGTGTCTTTCTGCAACTTTTTCATTTCCTCCACATTATGTAATATGTTTGAGATCTATCTGTATTGACACAAGTTTCCCTGGTTTAATTTATTTTCAGTTCCTTATAATACTCCATCACATGAATGTACCACATTTAAATACTCTGGATGTAGATAAAAAAAGGGCACAAATGGCAGTAAAATTCATTGGGGATTCCTGACAGCTTTTATATTAAGTGTTGTGTATGCTTTGATGTTCACAATATTGTACACTAAAATGGAAAAAGTGTAATACAAAGCCCAGATTTGTATTACATCGATAGAATTATCGATAGAATTATCTATCGATGTATTCAATTAAAGTGCATGGTATACAGGGGGAAAAAGAAGTTATAGTAGTAATGGTCACTTCAATTCAATCAGGATTAAACTCATTGAAGGTTAGGTTTTATTTAATTTTTGTAAAATCTGACATATTCTGACTGTCTCTTACTAGTAGGATATAGCCCTTCAGGGGTCCCAAGTAAAGTACTGAGGTATTTATCATAGCCTCTCTTCCTTGGCAGACTCTGAACTCTAATTTTTAAACTTTTTTTTCCCAAATCTGCCCAGCACCATGAGAATGCTGAGAGCTATGTCTAGCTTCTCTCTCTTAGAATCCTCTTTCTATTCATCTTTTTAGCCCCTGGGACTAGGCATCTAATGAATTAACAAATATTTTAAGGGGCATTGCAGCATAGAATGGTAGGTTGACCCTAATAAGCATCTCTTTGCTCTTGGATCTTTGTCCCTCAATTCCTGGTTGGTTGGTAAGTCTCTGATGCCACCAAAGAGATTATTTTTTAAAAATGGAGGTGAATTTTGAACAACATAAAATTAACCAGTTTAATGAGGACAATTCAGTGGCATTTAGTATATTTATAATGTGCAACCACTACCTCTATTTAGTTCTGAGACATTTCCATCACCTGAAAAGAAAACCCTGTACTAATTAAGTAGTTAAACATATTCTTTTTTAAATCCAACTTTTCCAGTTGTTCAGAGATGGATGACTGGTCTGCTACAAACTAATCCATAATAGCCAGAAGCAGAAGTCTTTTGTTTTGTATTTGAATATTGCAAAGTATTTCCTCCTAGGGGTGTACAATTTGTACTTAAAAATAACTTTGTTGTGATTGTAATAATTCAAATAAAGAGTACTCATAATACTAACATCTAGGAATAACCCATTAGTTGTTTGTATTTCCTTCCACCAATTTTCCTGAATTTACCATAAAATTGGGATCTAAGTATATGCACTTGCCAATATTCTTCCCAAATCAGCCATGAGAACACAATTCTCTCAAGTACCAGCTTTTTCATTAAAATCATTTGCTGAGTTCTCCATGCTTATTATGGTAGACACTATTTTTAATGACTAAATAATATTCCTTTTAGAGATGTAACAAAATATATCAGTTACCCCATTCACAGATGTTTGTTTCCAAATCTTGTCCTTATAAAGAAATAGTAATTTCTATCACATTTATTTGCATTTTCATTTGTGCCTTTAGGAATGAGTTTACTAGGTTAGAAGGTCTGAACATAATTTTGAAGGCTTATGATACATTTGCCAAATGATTTTCCCAAAAATCTATTATAGGTTGCTTTTACCTTTGTAGATGGGGTGTTTCATAGTTGTTGAGAAAAGGGATTCCTACATTAACTAAAGTTGTCTTGAGTTCTTTGTCTCCCTGGGCTACTATTTTCCAACAAAATATTTTAATGAGCATAATTAAGAAATATTATCAATCAGTACATATGGCAGTAGTGTATAATTTAATGTAGAATGATTTAGGTGGTCCTGTACCACTCTTTCCTCTTTCAGTCATAAATTTTAGGTAACTAATCTAATAAAAATTCCACATATATACTCCTATCAAATGCTAAGGCCATTAACTAGTTTGCACCTAAAAAGTCTGTAAAGCCTTTCAATATGTATGATAGAAGATATTTAAATCCACTTAAGAGTCAATGAAATTGGCCTAGTCATATCTACCTTTTATTCATTTTTCTTACTCATCTCTAGGTTCTCCATTTTCTAGAATCAGGTTCTCTTGGTTGACTCATATAAAGCTTTGAAAGCACATTATTTAATTTAAAAATTAATTTTACATCAAAAAGCATGCAATCTTTTTTATACAAGGGATGTAATAATATATATTCATATTCTTTTGTAAATGCAATTACTAATAGTAGTTATGGGAGAACGGGGTGGAATGATTTCTGGGTGGATGATAGATGGAGTGGGAGGGACTTTTGAGGCTTGTCAATGTATTACTTATTCAAAAAACTAAATTAAAAAGTCAAGGTCACAATTTTATGACTTTTTAAAAAGTAAAAAAGCATGTAAAAGTATGTCTATTGCAGTATCATTTGTAAGAATAAAAAATTGGGAAAATCTTAATATGCATTAAATGGAAAAGAGATAATTCAATTATAGTATAGTCAAAGAATTGATAGAATTTGGTTACCACTTGAATGGAAGAGATGACTACCAGATTTCTAGCTTGAGTGGGTGCTGGTACCATCAGTTGAGAAAGGGAATAGGGAAGGTGTAGTTGTGGGTAGGCCAATTATGAGTTCAGTTTTGGACATGTGTAGGAGGTGTTTGTAGAACATCTAGCTAGAGATGTCTAGTAGGCATTTGAATATTTGAGTCTGGGATTCAGAAGAGAGTTGAAGACTGAATTTATAGATGTGTGATCCAGCAGTATAAAAGTGGTAAAGCCACAGATATGGGTGATATTCAGGGAGAGATGAGGGATTGAAGACATGTTTTAATGGTGGAGACATTACTTCCATGGGGCAAAGAAAATAATGAATATTATTTTGTAAAATCATGCACGATTATAAGATTACTAGCATATTTAATGTTCGTTTTTCTATTTTATTTATTAGGTGTTTTGTGAATTTTCGTTATTTTGGGTTTAATATAAAGACAGTGATTTGTGACTAATTGGTGCTGGATAAGGGTTTTGCTATACTTGTAGGGGTCAGGGCTCAGAATTCTGAAAGATTTAGCATTAAGAAAATGGATAACTATAGTATCTTTGGGTGATTGGGCCACTTACTCTGAAGCAGGGCTTCAGGGCAAAGTAAAGAGACAGGAAATCCTCCTTTGAACTCAGCTCATGAGAAAAGAGACAGGAAAGAAAAGGGAACATTTTACTGAGCATATTCTATTGTCAGAAACTATAGTAGCTAGCAATAGACCTATAATTTTAGTATTTTCTCCACAGATTATAGATAGTATAACTGAGGCTCAAAGTGATTAAGTGACTTAACCAAAGTCACTTTTGAGGAAATGTATGACAAAAGCCAGTGGTTCTCAACCCTGATTACATCAGCGTCATGTGTGGAACTTTTAACAATGCATATCCCTGGGCTCCCCGGGAGATTTTCATTCACTAGGTTTTTGGTGTGGCCCCAGGTAATGTAATTTTAAAATGTTCCACAGGTGATTCTGTTGTGCAGTTAGGGTGGTGGTTAGGAACACCAGCTCTGGATTCCCATAGACTGTGATATGAGTCTTGGCACTAGGTATTAGCATTATGAACCTGGGCAAATGACTCTTTCTAAATTTCAGTTAATTCATCTGTATGCAGTAGTGAGGATTATAGAATGACCTTGTGCCAATGTTGTGGGGATTCCAAAATAAATGCGTGCTGGACAGTTTCCCTTTTCGGATTCTGGTTGGGTTCAGCCAGCAGAAGGACAGAAATCAGGAGGAGAGGGTGGGCATTTATTCCCCTGGTTCCTTCTCTGCTATTTTGCCACGACTTGGCAATGCCTGTGTTCCTTTACCTAAGCTCACAGCTCCTGTCAGATGGCCCTTTCCTACAGCTACAGCTACAATATTTTCTGGAGCCCAGTAAATGTCCCCTCCTCCTGGTCCCTTCAGCAAAGTTGGAAAAGGGCTTCTGAGTATTGCTAGCCCTGGCATACTACACCATTTTTTAACCTTGCCCAACTTTTTGTGCATAATCTCTTCATTAAACTCTCAATTATCCTATTTGAGTGTGCTGTTTCCCATTTACACCCTGACAAGTACTACAGGTAGAGTGCTTAATACAGTTCCCATCACATAGTAGATTCTAAATAAATGTTTGTCTTTAAAGAAAAAGTCCTGTGTAATGCAATCTTCAAATGTGTGCATTTTATTATCTCATTTGGGGTTTATTCTTTTTCTTTTCTTTTCTTTCTTTCTTTTTTTTTCTTCGAGACAAGTTCTCACTCTGTGGCCCAGGCTGGAGTACAGTGGTGTGATCACAGCTCACTGCAGCTTTGAACTCCTGGGCTCAAGGGATCTTGCTACTTCTGTCTCCTGTGTGCTGCAATGTGGACTAATTTTTTTTTTTTTTTTTTAGAGATAAGGTCTCACTATGTTGCGAGGGCTGGTCTCAAACTCCCGAGTTTAAGCAATTCTCCTACTTCGGCCTCCCAAATTGCTGGGGTTACAGGTGTGAGACACAGTGCCTGGCCAAGTTTATTCTTAAATTTCAGTAGAATCTACTTTAAATAAAATTCAGGTAACAAGGACCCTCAATTAAGCAGACTTTCTTTTTCTTTCTCTTTTTCCCTGTCACATTCTGCTTTTTAGAGAAGGAGATAAATGGTTGAAAGATAAATTTGTATTTAGGATTTTGTACAAGGAGAAACAACTGTTTAGAGAATATTCTGGAATGAATGTACATTCAACTGGTGTGAAATAGACCTGGGATCACATTCTGGCTTTACTAACAAGTCACTTAATTTCTCCTAATGCATAAGGCTCTCGTGAGAATCAAATGAGATAAAGTATGTAAAGTGCTTGCCACAACAAGTGAAACATGATATAAGCGATCCCTTTCTCTTTCTCTCTCAGTCTTCATCCCAGGCTTTGGCATATGGATGCCCCTGAGTCCCTACAGGGTAATCCGTCATCACCCACATGTTCCAAGTGGTTTATAGACTGGATTTCTTCATGCAGGAAAGTGGGTAGTGTGTTCTAAAACTATGTTAAAAAATAATGCAGAATCCAAAATAGATTCATGGTTATCACTTTTTGGAAAACCTAAAAATTCCAATAACAAAAATCCGCATGTTTTCTAAGAATTTTATCTAAAACAGTTTTGTTTTGTTATTACTAATCAAGCTAATTGTTATAGTTCAAGCTCATATTTCATTTTATTTTTTTGCTTGGAATAGCAAAAATTTCAGATATGCCAACTCTGTG
Organism: Cheirogaleus medius; assembly: GCA_008086735.1. Lineage (NCBI taxonomy): Eukaryota > Metazoa > Chordata > Mammalia > Primates > Cheirogaleidae > Cheirogaleus > Cheirogaleus medius. The sequence goes on along the minus strand of VBSM01000656.1, from coordinate 2,299,374 downwards.
TTCTCCATTATACTAAACTCTTCCAGCAGCTGTAAGGCTGCTGATGTCTGATGGAATAGAGATAGGGAAGTAACCAGAAAATAGCATTATATATTTTGAATTTTTATTTCTTTTCCACCTACCAATTATAGGACATTAATTAAAGGCCACTTTAAAGAGACCAAACTCCATCACTTTTTAGAGAATACATGTTAAAATATACAACCTATTTTTTATGCCATTGTTTTATGGAAAGGATGGAAATAAAATAGTACCTTAAAGTGACATGTGATTTATTCTCCAAATATGATTCTTTCTCTGTACTATACAAAATGAAGCTTGAAACTATAGATCAATTGGCAATGATGGTGGTTTTAATTAGTTTTTATTGTAATGACCTCATTACGTTATATAACTATAAACCATCAACCTTTCTTGATGATTTCAGTGTAAAGAATAGATCAAATTGGTAAGATATGTAAATGAGCAAAGTTGACAGCGATAGGCAGTCGGTATTTTTTCCTCCCTGTAATTTTGTATCAGAACTATTATTCCTGTAAGTTCTGATTTAAGGTTTTGCATATATATCACATAAATTTAGAGTTGTTTACTTGATAAGTTAAAGAATATTATTCACTTTATAAAGGAAGTGATTCACCAAAAAAAAAAAAAAAATACCGCCCACACTTTCCTTATGTTCCTATCTTTCCAGATGCGTTTAGGTGTTTGTTTATTGATTTGCTGTGGAAATTAGACTAAAAGCTAAAGTGTTGAGAGCCACTGCCCTTTGAAAATCCGTCAGAAAAGAGAAAATGACTAAATAATCATGGAGATCAATGAGAAATAGAATTGAATTCACAAAAAGTCCCTGCTATTTATGCATTTTTGGTAGCACATTGCCAGTGTATATACAGACTTGTCTCCTCTCTTGAGCACAGGCTCAGAGTCCAAAGGTTTCCCTTTCTCTTCTCTAAACCTGGGTCTGATTGGCGACTCTGCAGGACCAATCCCTCATGCCTTACATCCTGGTTTGCCTGCATATTCTATTCCCTTTCATACGTTTCACATTGCACATTATTATATTAAGGATTCTACTATGTTCTTCAAAAAAGAAACCTTTTTATCCTTGTTGAACCTAGCATTTCCCAAATTTATTTGACAACATGATATCTTTTTAAAAATGTAATAACTAGCAACACCTTAAAAGGATTTAAGAGAGGTCCAATGAACTCCTCATAAAGTCCTTTCCAACATCACCTACTGCAGTCTATAAAGTAGGCCTTTATGAAGTTTATAAAATTTCTTTTAAAAAGTCCCAGATGGCTTCTAGATTTAAACCAGGCTTTCAGAGCTCTACATCCTCTTAATAAGATCACTCCCTCCTTCCAGCCACAGAACCGGCTTTAAGGGAGGCTCCAGGGAAGCCCACTGCTTCAAGGGAAGCCCACTCTTCCCAAGGTGGCAACACTACCCACTGCAGGATTAAGGGTGATGTATACTGTTTCTTGTGTTTAATGAGATAACTTCATCAACACTGTCAGCCACATCACTACGAACTGCCTAGAAAACCATCCCCTAGAAAAAAGTTATAATTAGACCTAATTACCTACTTTCCCTTAAGATACCCAATTCCAGGATCAATCCCTTCATGAGTTGTGTATCTGTTTACCTCAGTCACTGCCAGATATCCAAGCCCCATGTAATCCCTCATTCCATAGATTATCTTAATCCAAACGAATATCCCACTCCCCCCTGATCCCCTCCAGGGGTCCTCAAACTTTTTAAACAGGGAGCCAGTTCACTGTCCCTCAGACCGTTGGAGAGTGCGCACTGTGGGCTCGGGACGAGTCGGCTGCTAAGCAGGACAGGCAGCGGCGGCAAAATCACCTGGTGGGCAGGATAAATGTCCTGGGCATGTGGCCCGCGGGCCGTAGTTTGAGGACACCTGCCCTAAACCATTCTAATGCACTAATTGCAACTCATGGTATTTCATCAGCTATATCCATGATATTGTCAGCTGCTTCTATGAACACCATTTTAACGCTTGTCCTAACTGAAAACTGGCTTTCTTTGAGAATATAGCTCCCCCTACAATCCTTGCAAGTGGTAGCTGCTTTTTCTCATATATGCCATATTCCTCAGGTTTCTCTTCTTTCTTCTTTCAAATAGCTAATCTTTTGAAACTCCATCTATTAGACTTCCTTGTTAGAGTCACCTATTGAATCCCTGGTTATTCACCATAATTTACTGGAAATTTTAGCTTTTGACTCATTGTTTTCTCTCCATCCCTTTTCCTTTCATCATTTTTTCTTGGTGACTCAAGTGTCCGTGTAGGTATCCTTATAACTCTTTGACTTCTCGGTTCCTTGACATGTTCTCCTTAAGTTGTCTTGACCTATATCCCACCTCATTCAACACTTTCCATGGTCATGGTGTAGACCTTGTCATTACTAATAAACTGCCCTCCCTCCAGAAGCTTGATTTAAAGCATCTTACTCTCTGAACACTTCCTAATATCTTTGTAGTTTGCTTAATCTGGTAGCTCTAACACAACAGTACTTCAAATATTTTGGGATCTCCAATCCATTGACTCCTCAACTTGTTCAACTGTTCATGACTTACTTCATACACTTGTTTCCTCCTTATAAACCTTAGATTCCATGATCCATCACTATAATCACAGGCTCTCTCACTCCATCATACTCACATGGAAAACCTTAACCCTCATTTAATCTAACATGCCACCAAACTTGGAGTCTACACATAAGCAGCTGAACCTTCCCGGAAAAAAAATACAGCTATACTGATTGGATTCACTTAAAATTTAAACCTATAAATCTCAAAGGAGCTATTAGTACTGTCCTAACACAGTCCTCAAGTTGATTTGTGTTCCCATTTTCCCAGAGAATTATTTTCATCTGCTCCCCTTACAAACCTCCAACAGCCCCTTTACTCCTCAACCTGAACTGATTATCTTATTTCAATGAGAAAATAGAAGCAACGAGAGTGAAACTATTTCATATTCTCAACACCAAATCTACCAACCCACCTCTGATGTCTTCTTACAATGGATGAACTGTTCCTGGTTTCATCTAAAGCCAATCCTTTGCGTATGTGCTGGATCTCATCCCCTCATCCCCTTACTTTCTCAACTCTTTTGCTTCAGCAGTTAGCTCCTCCTTCTCTTATAAAATTAAATTTATTTCTCTCAGGGATCATTTCCATAAGTATACAACCATGCTGTAATTTCTCGCATTTTAAAAAATTTCCTTCATTGACTCCACATCCTCTTCCAGTCTTCATCCTATTTCTCTGCTTTCTAGTCTAGCAAAACTCATAAAAATAAGTATCTGTTCACACAATCTCTATCTGCCATTCTTTTTTGCACAAACTCCCATCAGATGCTCATTCTCACTCTTTAAAACAGTTTCTGTTAACGTCACAAATGAACATCATCTTATTAGTCTAACGGTCAAATATGTTTCCTCATTCTGATTTGCTTTTCAATGTTATTGATAAAATTAATCCATCAGTGTGAATTTGTATTCTCCAAAAAGCAGATGTCAAGATGGAGTTAGAGGTGTAAGAGAGTTATTGAGGACAATGCCTATGAATGTTAAAAGGGAGGGAGCAGGAGAAGGTAAGGAGAGTCTCAGTCTGTGATGCTGGTCAGAAACCTGTGAAAGGGGAGAAGGATGGTGGGAGTATGGTGTAGGAAGAGACTCAGAGGACTCATTGAGCCACAGTTACCCATTTGAGGAGTCTCACACACTACAAAGCAAAACCCTCACTGTACTCTCAGGACAAGGGAAGCATAGCCTCAATGCAAATAGTATGGTGGATACAAAAAGGTAAAATTTGGGGTTTCTGGTCAACCATGCCCCTGCAAGGAAGATCTGAATGGAGCGCTTCTGTGGCCACATGTACTTCTTTCTTTTTGAAACACTTTCTTTACTTGGTTTCTGGAATGCTACCCTCTTGATATTCTATCTTCTTAGTATTGCTTGTTGAATCCTCCTCCTCTCTCTAAACTCTGATTGGAATATTTCCAGGGGTAAACCTTCCACCCTCTTCTTTATATATACATACTGCTTAGGGGAATTCATCCAGTCCTGTGGATGATACCCAGATTTATACTATAACTTACAACTCCTATATTTGGAAATCTAAAAAATGCCTCAAATTCAACATATCCAAACCAGAATTTTTTTTTTTATTTTTTACTGTCCCACATTTCACAAAACTTCCCTACCTGCAATGTTACCTAACTCTGTAAAAGGTAACACAACCATTCATTAATTGTTTAAGCCAAAGGACTTGGAGTCACCCATTAGTTCTTTCTTTCTCTCACACTGCAACATTCAATTAATCACTAAATTCTGTTGACTTTTGGTTCAAAGTATATCTTAGCATGATCATTTCTAATCACCTCCACCTCTACCACTCTAGTTCCAGATAACACTCCAGGTGTTACCTTTTATACTCCTAATATAATTCTATTGTCTTGTCCTGGTGTTTCTGGACTTCTGTATTCTTTGCACGCCTCTCCCCACACCTCGGAGATATCTGCTTGCCTTTTGATTCAAGCCTCAATCCTGAATGTTATTTTTAAAAAATCTCCTCTATCTCTGCACTGTGAAGCTGTAAACTCATTCATTCACTCAACAAACATTTATGCAGAGCCCCATATGTGCCAGGAATAGTTCTAGGCAATAGGGATATAGGAAGAACAAAACAGATAATGTCACAGTCCTCTATAGGGCTTGCATTCTAATGGGGTAGAAAGACAATAATTTAATAAATATATAATGTCATATGCGAATGACATTGATAAAAATAAAAACAGGTATGAGGGTATCAGAAGCACTGAGGAGTGTTTGCCATTTTAATAAAGGGTAGTTAGGGAAGGCTACTCTGAGACAGTGCCATTTGAGCAAAGCTGGAAGGAGGTGAGGGAAAGAACCGTGTGACTATCTGGAGAAAGAGTGCCTCAGGCACAGAGAACAGTTAGTACAAAAGCCCCAAAGTGGGAATGTTCCTGATGTGTTCAAGGAGGCCGTTTTAGTTATCTATTGCTGTGTAATGTCACCCCCAAATCTAGTGGCTTAAGACAAAAATGATTTATTATATCACAGTACCTGCAGATCAAGAATCTAGATATGACTTAACTGGGTACCTCTGTCTCCCAGGGCTGAAATCAAGGTCTTAGCCAGGCCTCAGACATCTCAAGGCTTGCTTGGGGAGGATCTGATTCTTAGCTTGCTCATACAATTGCTGGCAGGATTAAGTTCTCACAGGGTGTTGGACTGAAGGCCTCAGTTCCTTGAAGGTTATTGGTCAGAGGCAACCCTCAATCAATTTGCATGTGGTACTCTCGATAGAGAAGCTCACAATGGGGCAGCTGGCTCCCCTCAGAGCAAGAAAGCAAGAGCAAGATTGGGATTCTTGTAACCTAATATCTGAAATGACATTCCATCACTTTTATCATATTCTAATTTGTTAGAAGCAAGTCAATATGTCTAGTCTCCACTCAAGGGGAGAGCATTATACAAGGGTGTGAATACCATGAGGTGGGGATCACTGGGGCCCATTTAATAAAGACTGCTTACCACAGAGGACATTGTGGCCGAAGCAAGGTGGAGCAGGGGAGAGAGTGATAAGAAATGAGGTCAGACAGGTAGAGGAAGGATGAGAGCATGTACAGTCTTGTAGGCCCTTGTATGGATCTGATTTAAAAAAAATCACTCTGGCTGCTCCAGGGAGACTGGACTATATGAGAGCAAGGGCTGATACAGGAAGAACAGTTAGGGGTGTATTGCAATAACCCAGGTGAAATATGAGGGTGGTTTGGACTCCGGTAGTAGCAGTGAAGATTGAATATTCTGCATATTTTGGGGTTATGGAGTGTGAAAAAAAGGATTCAAGGATGACTCCGAAGTTTTTGACCTGAGCAACTGGATAAATAAAATAAGCATTAATTGAGATGGGAATTCTGTTGGAGAAGCAGGTTTTGGATGGAAAATCAAGATTTTGGTTTTGGGAATAGTAATTTTGAGATGTTTATTAAACAATGTCAAGTAGGAAGCCAGATATATGAGTCTGTTGTTTAGGAAAAAGTCCAGACTATATACCTACATTTGTGCATCATCAATCAGCATAAAGATAGCATTTGATACCAGGAGACTGGATGAGATCATCTACAGAGATCATATAGACAAAGACAAAGGTCTTAGAATTGAGGTGTAGGACACCTCATTTTGAAGTTGCAACGAGCTAGCAAAAGAGAATGAGAAGAAGCAGCCAATGAGGTCAGAGGAAAGCCAGAAAGAATTTCCTGAGATATTAGCATGTATTTTCAGTAGCCATGCAATTCTTGTGGTTTAGGCAGGGATGTGCCTTGAGGATGTAAAGATAAAAGTGAAAAGTTAATACAAGTAAGCTGACTTCTGCTCAGCCTCCTCAGTGGAGGTTGAAACTTGGATAACTCTAGCTCTAATAGGAGAGAGAGAGAGAGAGAGAGAGAGAACGAATGTATGTGTATGTGTGTACAAAGACACACATACACCCTGAACTTGAATATACTTCCCAGTTTGCCACAGGCCTTAACCCTCCCTATTACTATTATATTCTTGAACCAATTCACATATCAAGGTCCCATACCAGACTCTTGAAGTTATTTGAATGTGAGAGGCAAGTAGTTGGCGTCATTTAAAATATTTCACATTTCTAGATGTATCTCATTCAGTTCATTTTAACAAAAAGCAAAAACACAAATAATCTATTTCAGTAAAAATATTAGCCAAGGCAGTTTTCCAATATTCATGATATGTTATTTGCTTTCTAGAAAAAAATTCATAATATTAATAATGACTAGTATTTGTATAGCATTTTACCAGCATTATCTCATTTAAATCCTGCTGTAACCATGTGATGTATTATAATCACTTTAGAGATAAGGTAAATGAAGTTCAGAAAGCTTAAGCAGTTTGCTTAATGTCATACAGTAAGTAAAAGGCACAGCTGGGTCTTGAACCTGCTTTATTGTCAATTTTCCATCCTAGGTACAATCGATTATAGTGGTTGGGAGAAAGATCAGCCTCATCAGGGGCTGTGAGAACATTCTCTTGAGGAGGGGCTTGAGAAGGTGCAGGCAAATCAACTACTATGTGTTCTGTATAGATAAAATGGTTATCTCCAAATGTGAGGTTAAATAAAATATTTGCTATAAGCTACATTGAATGAACCTGTGCTTTTTGCAGCTAAGTGAATTCCTAAAGTTTGACTGGTTTATCTTGGAGGAGAATCAGACACCACTAATACTTGGAGCAACACCATATCTGTGTATTCCGTAGAACCCTTATGGTGGCATCCACTTTAGACACTCAGGTCTCAAGTCTCTATTGAATATTCACAGCGAGGCATTACACATTGTATTTAGGGAGCCAGATTCAGTTATCTCAGACTTATAAAGCCAAAGGCCACAAGTATTTTCTTCCTTGAAGCCACTTCTCCCCCACCCTACTTTGCTTTATTCTGAAATGAGTTATGAAGCCACAGTGACTTGATTGGCATCCATGCCACCATCTTCCTTTTTCCCAGGCTTCAGGGAGAAACTGTCCTTGAGAAAAGAGATTTAAATTATGGTGTGGCTAGGATGCTATTGCCACTCACAGTTCCTTTCTACAATATTTCAAACTTCAGTGCCTTAGCTGGTTACAGAAATAAATTGCTAATATCATTATTACATTAATATTATTTTATGTAGAAATATACTCCAGGCTTACCCTTTGTCCAGTGGTGCAACATTTATTGGAATTTTCAAATTTATCCCCATGTTTTTTTCTTTGAAATGAAATAAAATTTAACAGTATCAAATGTTGACAGCATGAAGCTCAAATCTGTTTTTTTTTTTGCTCTGAGTTGATATCTTATCTTTGTTCACAGAGTAATCTGTAGCTTGTTACCTGTCAGCACCAAGATTATGGATTAATTGAGTCATAAAGTAAAGGTAGAGTTACTAAGTCTAGACTAATGGTAAAGGGTAGATCTATAGAGTTTAAATCTTTTCAGGAGATTGTTTCAAATAAAAATTTCTGTTAAATTCAATATTTTTAAAAAAAACAGATATGAATTGAGTTGCTATGGTTGAAGCTCTCCTTAGTGGGGATCCATGAACCATGACCCCTGAGCCTCTCCCTTACTCCACTGTGGCCTTAGAGTAACTAAATAGAACCCCCAAGACCTCTAGTAGTTTGAAAACTGCAAGAGTATAAGATTAGCACAAGCACAAATAGCAGTCAAGGTAGGGCCCAAAAACTTATGCTGGGGAATAGAGGTGGGGGAAGGAAGAGTGGGAGCACTCTGAAATAGAAACTCATTTAAGTATTGAGGGAAAGTGTGGGCATGGCTAGGAATCAGACCCATACAAGCAATTAAATCATAGCTGCTCACAAGGAGGGAAGGCTAAAATAAGTGGTACCTTCAAGACTTCAAGACTAGGTAGAGGGAAGGAGGACAGACATTCTGGAAATGAGAGAAAGACAGGTCATTAGAGGTTAAAAACCAGAAGATTCCCCAGGAACTAAGGAACAGATAGGAACAAGTAGGAAATGTTGTGGGGAGACACAGGGAGGGAGAGAAGGAGTGAAAGGAGAGAAGAGAATAGAGAAAGGAGGAGAGAGGTGCTGACTTCAGATTGAAAAAAACTTATATAAATAAATAAGGGATTAGCTGCAGGAAAAAATACCCTGTTAGGATAGCAGTTAAATGACTGAGGGTATAAAAAAGCTTAATTGTTTATTAAGTCAGAATATTTGACAGTACCTAATAAAATGCCAAGTCCCACAAAATTCTAAGGGAAAAATTGCCTTTGGAATAAAACTGTTTCTTGTGAGGTACAAGACAAGATAGGGTTAAATAATGAAGCATGCTAAGGAGAGTCTAATGTGGAAAGGAACCATCTGGCAAAATCTCCACTATGCCCACACCGCCTTCTCTCTCAATGTCCTTCCCTAGGGGGCTTGAAACAGCTGTGTTGAGATACTAGACCCTGAGTTTTCACATTCATATCAAAAGTGAAACCCAAAATGTCTGCACTGCTGCTGATTAGAAAGCATTTGGGTAGTTCAATATTGAAAAGATTCGTTGCACACTGGACTCGTTTGCTTTGAAACACTCAACTTGTCATGTTTTTTTTTTCCCCACTGCTACTTGGCTCAGCTTTTATTTTAGAATTTCCTTGCTTTATTACTGTATTGTCTCTACTGGCAATAACTGCAACATTTCAAGAAAATGCCTTTTAGACATTCTGTTGAGACAATATTTCAGTGCTGCTCAGTATGGCAAAAAGAAGAATGGCTTTAGGGTCAGTGAGGTCTGTGTGACAGTTTGTCACTTAGATGGACAAACTAACCCATCCAACCTCTCTGACCCCATTTTGATTATCTGTAAAATGGGAGTAGTCATAGTTATCTTGCATGGTTGCTGTGAACAATGAATAATACATGGAAGGTAAAGCACCTGTTATGATGCCTGATGCTTAGTCTTTATTCCATAAATGGTAGTTATAAATATTGTTATTATTATTCACTTCTCCTATTAAGAATATATGCTTCCCAACTGGTTGCACAAATTTGTGTGTGTCTATGTGTGAAACACATGTAAGTCTTTGATTAGTGATAGGCATCTGATTATTGTAACAGAATTTAACCTTGAGTAATTTAAAATGCAAATACTGTTTATGTATCACTAAAATTTGTTCTTAGAACATAATTTCTTATAGTTCATACCTTTCAAACTTCTAGAGTCCTTTGGGGATTATATTGAATTATATTGTAAGACCACCATGGGTAAGTGAAGGTAAATGGGAAGCTCAGGGGACATGGTTCAGGGACCTCCACTCCTACCTCTCCTTCAACCAGAGAAACTCATTTCTATCAGAAAAGTATGGAAGTTTTATGCTCGAAGCCAAGGGAAGAAAGTGTTTCAAGGAGGTGGGAGTAATCAACCATTTCAAGTGCTAGGAGCATTCAAATAGTCTCAAAGGAAAATGTAAAGAAAACATGAAACTTCAAAAGTTCATCGGCCTTTGTAAAGGAGGTGGGGATCCAAGGCAGCAGCGATTTTGTAGCCACAGCTCAGAGTGTTTGGGGCAGTGGTCCAAGTGTCTGGCCAATGGGATGCCATGAAACCATCTATCAGGAGCTATATAGGATCAAGAAAATTATCCTTCCAAGCTCCCTGACAAACTATTCTCTGTGGAGATTGAGGCCCTTTGCTTTTTCTTGTTTACCTGAAAAGGAAAATCAAATGTTATAAAGTGTCTAAAAGGTGTTAATTAAAGGAAAAATCATGGTAGAATATCATACCAGAGCAACTAAAAGACTAGGCAAAGTGGTGAAAGAGCAGTGGCTGGTAAATCAGATAGGTCAGAGATCAAGTAAGTTCTTTTTTTTTTTCTTTTTCTTTTATTTTATTTTTTTATTATTTTTTTTATTTCATCA